>JAUMHL010000018.1:12138305-12150158 GCA_032362345.1 Sandelia bainsii
GAACATGAGAAGCTCGAGAAATACCAAGGGCTGAGAGAAGAGCTAGAAAAGATGTGGAAGGTGAAGGTAACAGTGGTTCCAGTGGTAATTGGAACACTCAGGGCAGTGACGCCCAAACTGGGAGAGTGGCTCCAACAGATTCCAGGAACGACATCTGAGATCTCTGCCAAGAAGAGCGCAATCCTAGGAACAGCTAAGATACTGCGCAGGACCCTCAAGCTCCAGAGGACCAGAGCTTGAAGGTCAAAGACCGCCATATATATATATATATATATATGTATGTATATATAGTATACTTTGTCTAAATTTAATATTATATAATAAGGTGGTTGACCACAAACTACTGCATATTCTGTAGCTGCCCCATATGCACTAATACAAATACATAAAAAAGACATAATGTAGCTGCCCTTGTACAATCCTTCATCACAAAACATATGGTGCTTCCTCTTGTAAAGATAAAAAGGGAAATAAAACAACTATACCAGATTTACCATGCTGTATAAGCATGTACAGCATACTGTGTTTAGATTATCTATTCATGCTCAGACATAGACAAGGACTCAAATTAAAGGCAGATATTTGCTTTATTTAATTTAATTTCAATTCAGTTTACTTATATATACAAAAGCCATCTCAAGGCACTTTACACTGTAAGGTTTAAGACTTACAGAACATAACAATACAATTATATGTAGAATTTAATCACTGTGCTCTATTGTAATGTGGCAGGATAGTTTCACTCCAGTCATTCAGGTTACACTGGTTATACATTGGTATAATGTCCTGCAGCATTTGATATTACACGGGACAAGGTAAATGTAATGTATCATTTTTAGAGTGAGAAAGATTAATTCTGTAGAGCTGCGTGTTTTGTGGACACGTCTTTCTGTAAGAACTACATGCATGTAAAGTTGTAGTTTGAATTATTTATTAACTGTACCTGGAGTCCCAGCATAGCCCTTGATTTTAAACTGATCATCAGCCAGCTCCACAGCCAGACCAAGGTCAGAGATACGGACATTACCTGTGAGAACAAACACCAGGGTAATGTCAAGAGCTGTGCACGTCACAGATACGACTGCTGACCTGCACACTACGTCTCTAAGTCGTTAACGTGTAGTACTGTGATAACTCAAAGATGTCCTTGTGTTAGAAGTTAGACACAGAGTGTACTGAAGGCGTGAAGTGTGTGAGGGCTTCAGGGTGTTTATACAGACCAGAGTGTGTGTATGTTTTGACCTCAGGGGGCCACGAATGGGACATATAAAATCAAGGTGAGGGGATCTAGAGTATCTTGCTGTAAGGCAATATGAAATGTTAATAAATGATTTTTTAGATGGTGCTAGATGGGTTTTGTTGTTATTTGATAGAGTCAGTTTAGCTGTTTTCCCTGTTTCCAGTCCTTATGTTAACATTAAACTAAGCTAACCATCTCCTGGCTCCAGCTTCATATCTAACAGACATCAAAGTGGTATCAGTCTTCTGATCTTTCTTGACAAGAAAGCCAATAGGCAAATTATAATAACTTGACAAAATGTTATTATTTTATTTAAATTTTGTGTTGGTCCAGAAATCTGACAAGAGCCCATAATTTACAGTTCAGCTCCCAGATGAATCAATATGACCTCTTACCTAAATGCACAAATGAGCTTCACCTGTAGCATTATATAACCTCACTTTCACAGTCACACACACTACATCTTTCTGTCTGACCTTGATTATCCAGCAGCACATTCTCTGGTTTGAGGTCTCTGTAGATGATCCTCTTCTGGTGGAGGTGCTCCAGGCCTTGGATGATCTGAGCAGCATAGTAGCAGGCCCGAGGCTCTTCAAACCCTGGATTGTTCTCATCTACGTTATAGATATGATACCTGTTGCCATAAAATAGACTACTCAGGATCATGTAAGGAAACACCTATTGCACATGCATTTCTTTTATAAACACATACTCTTTGCCTTTCTAAAGAGATACATGCGAGAAAGCTGTGTGGCACAGCTAGCAGAAAATGAATCAACATTTTTCCAGCAAAAATGTCAAACATCCACTGATTTTAGTTTCTCAAAAGCCCCGAATTTGATGCTTTACTTTCCCACATGCGATAATAAACATGTGTTACTGGATAAACCCAGATGATTTGTGTACATAATATTTGGCTGTGGGAATTAAATGTTATTTTCACTGTTTTCTGACATTAAAGTGAAAATGTAATGTCTACATATACTATATACAAAACAAAAAAGCACAATACTATCATAGTAAGGTCCAATAAATATCAGATGTTAATATCAATGCATAATCTTCTAGTATATTAAAATAGTTATTTCTAATACTGGCTTCCAACATCAGATCACTTTAGCAAAACCTGAGGATGTAGGATCAAATCATGTCAATCAGAGAGAGATCTCACCTCAGGTCTCCTCCATTCATGATGGTCATGACCAGACACAACTCTGTTTTTGACTGGAAGGCATAAGCCAAAGACACAATGAACCTGCTGTGAACTCGAGACAGGATCCTCTTCTCCACCATTGCCCCCTATAGGACAGGAAGGGATAGCAGAAATGAGTAGATACCTAGTGTTTGATGCACGTGCATCTGCTCTGAACATCATTTTCTGTCATTAATGTGAAATCGTTGTGAATCATATTAACCGTTGATGTGAAAATTGTTACATTAAATTATTTGGGTTGATGTTGACGTGTTACTCAGAGCTGAGCCACCATGGTCATCTTGTACAAGGATAACTGCTCAACTGAAAAATGTTCATTTCCTCATTGTTGAAGGTTAGAAAGTGATAGGACAACACTGTCAGGCTTTGCCTTGTGCATTAAAACAGGTGTGGCACACAGTATAATGTGGTGGTGATCTGTCAGTAAGTGTTTGTAAATGATTCATGCAACGTCATTAGAAAGTAAATTGTGGGCTAGATAATAGAGTGTTACCAAGAAAAGACAAGGTATGTAATAATAAAACCACATCTTACACTGGTGTAGCAATATGAGCATCAAGATACTATGCAGATATTTATTCACAGAGCATTTTTTAATAATAAATTAAGGAAAAGTTAACTAATGAATGGCATCTTATTGTTTCTGATTTGGGAACTAAGATTAAGAGATTCAGTCCAGAGCCGCTCCATTTATAAACATGGGTGGATTGGCACTTTATAAGGAGATCAAAATGTTCTAATGCTGATGGCACTAATCATATAAGCCAAAGGTGCCTAATGTCATGTTCAAGGCTCCTTCTAGTTATCGACTACAGTTTAGAGGGGAGGATTACACAGATAATGTACATAAAAGGCCTAGAAAACAAGAGACAAACTAGATAGTAACTCATGTTTCCAAAGAGCGATTACTGCAAAAACTAAGGAATAATGTCCCTGAATAACAGTCTTTTGCAGCTGGATTCATAATCTGCATCTTCAAAATTTTCAGCCTTTCACAGAGGACTTACTTACCTCGTAGCCTTTTCTTTTCTTCAACCTCTTCTTATTGAGCTTTTTGCAGGCGTACAGTTTCCCTGTGGCCTTCATCTGACAGGCAGACACTTCCCCAAAACCCCCTTTCCCCAACACACGAAAATCCAAGAACCAGTCCTCTCCCATGGGCTGCATCTCCAGCCACTTCCACTGCAAAAACCTTTTCAGATACATACTCTCCAGAAAGAAAGTGTAGGGTACTTCCTTGAGAAAGTCCATCACGCTGTCTATGGTCTCATTGAAAAGATCGTCTCCGGGTTCTTGATGTTTCTCTTTGACCTTTGTGATGTCATTTTCAGGCAGGAAGGGGCAGAAATACTTGGCATCGGGCTCCATGTACCGGGACAAGATCTTGCTTGCTTTCTTCACACGATCTTCATCCTCAGCCATATTGTATTCCTCAATATCCTTCCACAGGCGGCAGGGGCCTTTATACTCAGTGTTGGAGTCTAGAAACTCCTGGAAGAGACGTTTGCCAATGGGCTGCTCCACACAAACCGTCTGGAAGCCCAGGTCTAAAGTCTCCCGCAGACCTTCACACACTGTGATGTGCGGCAGCTTCAGGTGGGAGTGGTACTTCTTGTCTCGGTTGGATGTAGGATTGGCAGTGCCATCAAAGCTCCCGCGAGCTGAGATGTAGGCTGAGTTGGCCACCACTGTTGTCAGGCCACCGATGTCCATGGTGACACAGTGGAGAGGTCCAGAAGAGGGACTGAGAAATGTGTGAGATGCAGGAAAAGCTACAGAGAAAAGGTGTTAGAGGGATATAGAAGTGGAAGTGGATGACTGGAAATGAGTGCAGAGTAGTGAAGATATCAAAAAGATGAAGAAAGTGGAAGATAAGCACATAATAAATTACTAAAAAAACAGATAATCTGTGTGTTATGGATTTACTCCAGTGATTCAGAAGCAACCTGTCTCATCCATCAGACTGTCTACTCACTGCAGACAGTCACAGAGATCTGAGTGTTTCCCTCAGTGAGGGTGTCACTAAACCTGAGAGTCCCTCCTCTTCCTCTCACACACATGCAGACACACATGCAGATCTACCTGACTCATCACCTTTCCACAAAGGGATTTACACACGCTGTAATGCTTTATCCTTTGCTAACCCATGTACCCGCTGCAGGCAAAGAGAAGGGAACAGAATGAAACAAGGATTGAGGGAACATGATGGAGAGGACAGACAGAAAACAAAAGTGACAAGGAGAAAGGAAGAGCAGGGATAAATGCATGTAGTGTGCTGGTAATGACAAGAGTTCAGTGAAGTTTTATTCACAAAGAGAAACAAGAGAAAAGTGTTCACAGTAGTTGACGTGTTTCTGCATAGTTTAATTGTGCCAATTTTAAAGCTTATCTTGCACTCAGAAATAAGCACTCATTCAATCTTTAAACCTGCAACGATTCTAACAACAGAGGTTGAGTGAAAACATAATTATGTTGAGATACAAGTAGTGACCACCTTAACACTGTGTGTCTAGGGGAGTTTTGGTCTGTCCATAGGTTGGTTGAGACTAAAATATCTACATTTTTGGATGGACTGCCATACAGTTTGGTACATTTTGCTCTCTGGACATCCAGTGTTATGAAAAGATACTGAAAGCCCTAAATAGTGAATGTAAGCATCACATTTTGCCAGTCACAGGGATAACATGCTTACATTTACTAATTAACAGCAAATTTTAATTACAGCTGAGGCTGATGAGAATGATCTAGTTTTGTAGGTATTGCTCATAAACCAACATATCAGACAAATTGAAATTGTGGTCTGATTTTGACTTGATGATATTTGACAATGTTGCTCTCAAAAATGGTCCAATGATCTAATTTCAGTCTGGGCCAAAGTAGTGAACCAATTGAGTTCACCACTTAAAATAGTGTGAAGGCAAAAATGTCTCTTCGTTTTTTCACTGGTTCATGTTTCAATGTGTGATATTAAAACTCATGAGTATCCAGCCTGCCTGGCTGTTCAAGGTGATCCTGAGGTTACTTCAAGGAGCAAAAGACATTGTTGCTGAAGAAAAACTGTACCTGTTTCTATGTTGGCCCACCTCTGCTTCCCTACCTACTGCACGCCCACCTTATCACAGCATTATAAATAAGAGATAATACATACATCACACTCCGGGGCGACATTGAGGAGGTGAGTTTTAGCTTTTACTGTAGAGAATGAGACACACCTGAAAGGAGCTCAAACTCTTTGAGGAGGGACAAGAGAGAGGAAATACAATTTATATATTGATTGAGGACACGGCGACAGGTCTGTTTTGGATCTTGGTCAGCATAGAAGTTCGTTATGGCCACCCTGAAGGAGAAGAGGACTTGTGGACAGCGATGTGAAGACTTTGGCCGTTTTGTCTGGAACTCAGACAATGGGACGTTTATGGGGCGAACACCAGAAAAATGGGGTAGGAATAAAATAATCTCTTCTTTTATCTTCATCTCTGTTGTGCAACATTAAAGAAACATTGGAAATATACAGGAGATAGGAGAGTCATCTATAATACAAATGGCCTTGTGGTCATTCTGAACTTTGGAACTGCAGAAAAACTGCAAAGATCTCAGAGTCTCAGATGCCTTTCAGAACATTGCACGAGTTATGGATGTCTGTAATTTCTTCTCCTGTCCATCATGACCTTGAAGTGATCTCTTCCTGGCATGATTCATCATTCATTTATTGTAAAATTAGCTTGAATCAAGTGTAGTACAAAATTCTCTTTTTGTGTTTCTTCTGTCAGTGTGTTTTTCTTACACATTAGAAATGGATGAATTCATTTGAATTCTTTATACATCGTTAGGTTTAATCTATAGCTTCATATATTATGGAAATCTGGACGTTTTTCTTAGAATTATTGTGTAAAATGGAAACCTACAAACTATCTGGAAAATAAATGTAGCAAATGTGCTTCATTACACCACTGTGTATGGTATGTGACTTATAAGCCATTTGACTGAAGGGAAATATTGCAATTAATTCTAGAAACAGAAGTAAAAATTGCAAATAAATTTATTGAAGATTGAAGAGACTTTACTAAATAATAGACCATATTTTGTACATGCCAGTCATTTGTATGTGTATATGCTAACAAAAAAGCGCACACGTGAGCTCACCCACTCGTCAGGTACTTTCGGTGTGACATTTTCTGCCCTTTAGCCACAGGTGCATGTTTGCAGTATGTGCACAGAGAGAGAGATAACTCTGTGGTTGTGATTGTTTTGATTGATTTTACAGTCAGATTAAATTCAGCTCTTATCAACAGAGGACACCCTGACCTCCGCTAATGTAGACATACACGTTTATAGCCATGAGTGTTTACACATTAACTGTCTTGATTGTGTAGTACAAATACATGAAGGATTTTTTTGGTTTGATTTACAGTACATTATTATGCATGCTCAGACATAAAGACTTCAACAATAACTATCCACAAAAAAAAACTAAAAATGAGAAAACATCAGACAAATGTTAGGACAAAGGCTTGATGCCCCCATAAACATGTAATGTCAATAAAGATTCTTTCTCTCCTCCTCAGTGTACATCAGTCTTTATTATGTGGCCTTCTATGTGGTGATGACAGCCCTCTTTTCTTTGGGCATCTGGGTTCTCATGTACACCTTGGATCCATATGCCCCTGACTACCAAGACCGGCTAAAATCTCCAGGTAAAACAACAACAACGCTTTAAGGTAGTAACAAACTTCAGTGGCTCTTAACCAGCTCTGTTTGGCTGTTTAGGGGTGATGGTGTGGCCGGACACATACGGAGAGGAAGATATTGAAATCTCCTACAACACATCACATAAGGCCAGTGTGATGAAGATGTCAAACATCCTTCACAAGTTCCTGAAGCGTCAGTATTTATTTGAAGGAGAAATATTAATTATCAGTCATTGTTGATTTAAAAGGTAAAATGTGAATCTGTATCTCTCTCCTTCAGCTTACAATGATACCAAGCAGCTTGAATGTAACTACTATAACTGCACCAAGGGAAAGTACTTCATCCAGAAAACCTTCACTGCCCTTCATCACACAAAGTGGTCATGTCCCTTCACACAAAGCATGCTGGGAGCCTGCTCAGGACTGGAGGACCCAACCTTTGGCTACAACTCCACAATGCCTTGTGTTGTCATTAAGATGAACAGGGTGTGTTTTGGCACTTTTAGAAAACATGTTTTTACAGTTAAAAAAAAATCACATTTAATAATCGTGACTAAAGAAAATATTCTGTTTCATCACTGCAGATCATTAACTTTTTGCCTTCTAATCACACTGAACTTCCTCCATATGTCAACTGCACTATACTGGTGAGCAACAACTGCATATATTGATTGTAACAACATGAATTCAAGTCAATGAGCCTAAAGTTTCACATATTAATTAAAGAGGTATCCCAGTGATTTAGACTTGCAATTACATAAATCTGGAGGGTGCCAAAAATAATGAATCATACATTTCCCATAATGCAACTCTCTTCATTAGACCTTATTTGCCCAGTAGCTAAATTCAACGGCCTCAGTTTGAAAATACATAAACAGGTGTCTGTTTGTTTATAGGAAGGACACAAAAATGTGGAAAACATTGAGTACTTCCCTGACAGGGGTGTTATGGATCTATCTTACTTCCCTTACTATGGAAAACTGGCGCAGGTAAGCAAAGAAAACCACTGATGAAACTAGTTGCCACAAATCCAAATTTGTTTGTGTCATTAAAATGTTCACTACAAATTAGGTAAGGCTGTTTTTTGTAACGCAACTAAATTACATACAACGTGTTGTATACAACACCATGTGTTATATACACACATTATGCAAATGTATAGTATAGCGCACATAGATTTATAAATCTCAATTAATCGCCTTTTGTTTTGGGGGTCAGACAGCTGCTTTTGAGCTCAGTCTCTTCCTCTCTTGCAGCTCAAACAAAGCTACAAAACCAGTATAAAGCAACTTTATAGATTAACTCTTCAGCACACTGGACAATGTCTCAGCATGTCTTACATAATCAATATCTCATAAATTATATTGAAACTTTTGTAAAAATGCTACTTCGCTTTCTTGGTGAGAGTTAGATAAAGGTACCTGTCTCATGTCTCTATGGCAAATATGCTTTTGAAACCAGCAGATAGTTAGTTTAGCCTTGCACAAAGACTGGAAACGAAGGGGAAGGTGTTAGCCTAACTTTGTCCAAAAATTCCTTGAACAACATGATGTCAGAGGAAAATATAATAGAAATACAACAGTAATCAATGATCTGCATTCTCCCTCTCTTCAGCCCACTTATGTCAACCCGTTGGTGGCTGTTCGATTCAGCCTGGTCAGAGACAAGAAGGCCAAACTTGAGTGCAGAGTGGTCTCCGACAAGATCACGTACGAACATTACCACGAGCCCTACGAGGGAAAAGTAATCTTCTACCTCCAGGCAGTGAAATGAGAAACAGAAGATACTGAGATGTCTTGAATGTAATAGTTCATCTGACAGTACAGAAGAGAAACTGCAGATCTGCTATTTAACCATTAAACCAGTACTCAACATTTAGGGCCACTTAAATCTCTGTGCTGTGTGGTGCTTTTATCAACATGATTTTTCATGCTTTGCTGAGTGATTCGTGAACTTATTTGTCATCAGATTATTAGATTTTGAAATGAAATAAATAGTAACATTATGACTGGCATTTTTGAGGTAAAACAAAACAGGGTAAATGTGTCAATGTCAAAGACTGTGACAAATGTCTAAATGAAATAAATGAATACGTTTTTCAGTAAAAAAATCTTCCAATTTCAGTTTTGTCTCATAAAGGTACCAGATCACTCTTGTGGGATGAAAAAAAGTCCCACCACGGTTAATCTGTGGAGTATTTGTACCCTCACTAATAGGATGATGATGACAACAAATCTGCTGACTGCAAAGTTTGTGGGTTATCAGCTTACACAGTACAGGTGTACTCGCACATACACAGACGTGTGGGTCCGTCTCGTCCACTGCTGATTATTAAATCGTTATTAGACAGGGTTTCCCTGACTCAGAGATCTTGGAAGCCAGACATTGTTACCTTGAAAAAGATTATGATGCTGAGGGATGTGGTAACAAGGATTCAATCATATTAACCTGTGAAGAGGATCAAAACATGCAACAATGCCTTCGTTAAAAAGTAGATGCATTTAGTAGCAGTGTAGTGGGTAGAGAAGTGGTCCCAAGATAAATATAATATATCCTTAAAAAGGAAAAGTACTAATACCACATGTGAAAATCCATTACAAGTAAAGATCCTGCATTTAAAATCATAATAGTACTAAAGGTATGTGAGTATGTCACAATTTTGTATAGGAAGTAGCTGATTTGTAGTACTCAGAATTTTTTTGATTATTTGTCTTGATCAGAAAACATGTTGTCCATAGGTCCAAACCTTAAAAGGGAAAATATCAAAATCATTAAACAAAAATCAGTAAAATTTCATATTTGAGAAATTGAGTGCATGCCACACAAACGCCCATGGTTTGAAACCGGCTGAGGACCTTTGATGTATGTCATAAATGTAATGGGGTTAAAACTATATTTTCCTCTCAATCGTAATGGAGTAAAAGTAGCATGAAAAGAAAATACTCAAGAAAAGGACAAGAACTTCAAAATATTGTACTTGAGTAAATATACTTAATTACATTTCACCACTGCCATCAGTGCATAAACAAATGTGTTTGTCATAGCTGTTGTGAAACTCGTGACTGTGGTGTCAAAAAAACAAATCGTTTAATTTATAAGGAATCACAAGGTTCAGAACTGCTGTATTACGGACCACTGTACAATATACTGCATGCCATCCCAACCAGCTCCACTACCAATCACTGTTTTCATACCCTTAGTCAGAAACTGCATATAATTTTATGTTTAACAGGTTTTTTTTATTTTAAAATAAAAAAAATCTCACCAACATTAATAAAAGCAGTAATAGAATCGGCATAAAACTAATTATAAGGTGAAGGGGGTAGACAAACTCGAAGCAGCATCACTTGGCCGTGCAGAGGTGCAGGCTGAAGCAACAAGAAGGACGCAAGAAGGACACGGGTTTGAATCCATGGGTCAGTCAGTTTTCATGTTCTCGCTGTGTCTGCCTGGGTTTTCTCCAGGTACTCCGGCTTCCTCCCACCATCTAAAAGACTTGTATGTT
Source organism: Sandelia bainsii (assembly GCA_032362345.1). Classification (NCBI taxonomy): domain Eukaryota; kingdom Metazoa; phylum Chordata; class Actinopteri; order Anabantiformes; family Anabantidae; genus Sandelia; species Sandelia bainsii. Next base: position 12,148,952 of record JAUMHL010000018.1, read on the forward strand.
AGGTAATTTGGTGACTCTAAATTGTCCGTAGGTGTGAATGGTTGTTTGTCTCTATATGTCAGCCCTGCGACAGACTGGCAACCTGTCCAGGGTGTACCCCGGCTCTCGCCCCATTGACAGCTGGGATAGGCTCCAGCACTCCCACGACACTTACTAGGACAAGTGGTTAAGATAATGGATGGATAGAATCTAAGCAGGGCTAACATGAGCTAACTACAATAAAAAAAAGGTTTGTAAATGTCTTGTATACATTCACAGATCATTTGTTAAGGTAAAGATGATCTACAAATGATTTGTGACATAATAACATGATGAACTCAATGAGACAGCTGTTTTTGACCCATGTTGAGTTACCTCTTCTTCTCACCAGCATGAGGGGAGCCTTACTGCTGGGTCAGACGTTATTCCTCCCATCTCCTTTGTACATCACTCTACACATTAGACATCCAGTAGAAGCTGCTGGTAGAGTGATAAGTACACAATTCCTTTCCAACTCCTGACCAACAAACACTCACCTGTGTTCACTGTAGGACCTGGAAAAGCTGTGTTATTAGGTTGTATTGAGTTGTGTTTAGCACTGCACCACCTAGGTGACTAAATGTTACAAATATTAACATATTTACAACAATAACTACGGCTATTTACTGACTTACCTGTGATTAATGCAGCATGAAGATTATTTTTTAATCATTACCTTAACATTTGTTAATGATCATTACATAATTAACTATGGTGTTTACAAATGTCTTAGAATGTATTTGTAACATGTTAACTAACTTAATCACTTACAAATATTTATAAATGTTTTGTTGATGATTCGTTCATTGTTACCTAATGTCTTATAAAGGCATTACTAATGAACATTATTATAAAGTGTTAGAGAGTGTATGGTTTTCCAAATGCACAATCAATGTAAAACTAAGTAAATACATTTCCATTGTCAAACTTCCATAAATAAATGAATTTATTCACACAGTTGAAAAATAGGCTACATAATGAAAATTGTGCTTGTGAGTGTCACGGCCACCAACACAGACATGTAAACTCAAATACAACTTCTGTTAACCTACTTCAGGAAATATATTTGCAAACAATATTAAACTTTACAGTAAAGTGATAGTGTTACATACATGTACACTACCAGTCAAAAGTTTGGACACACATAGGAATGACCATGTGTTTCATGAAAAGATACATGTCTTCAGTT
>JAUMHL010000018.1:12154096-12201078 GCA_032362345.1 Sandelia bainsii
AACTGAAGACATGTATCTTTTCATGAAAAACATGGTAATTCCTATGTGTGTCCAAACTTTTGACTGGTAGTGTACATTAATATACAATTTTAATCCTATATTTAAATCCCTTTTCTTACCTTTCGAAGGCGCTCAGGGGAGAACTCCAGTCCCACCACAAAGAGAGTGAAGAACACGCCAAACTCTCCCAGAGTCTCCACCTGGACCATTGACTGCAATACACAGAGACAGACACTGACTTTCTCAGATCTGATCTTTGTATGTTGATGGTTCACATTCATATCTGTAAGTAATATGGACTGCAGCACCAATGAATCCAGCTCTGGTATGAATGCCATTTCAGTACTAAACCTAAATGTGAGCCACTTGTGTGCAATAACAACATCACAAACTACCTTATCTCTCCATTTACACTGGCTGCTGTTGCTCCTCTCATCTGTTTAGTTTTCATAGGCTGTGAAATACCAACACTGCCTAATAACAACTGACAATTTCCGCAGGCAAACAAAAGTGTGACAAACAAAAACACATAAATTCTGATCTGAAAGCGGCCATATTGTCAGAGATCAGACAGGAAAGTGATCTGGTTTGGTTTGTTCACACTTCATGAAGAAAATCAAATCAGTTATTTGAGGGGGAAAAAGGATCAGATTTGGGTCACTTTATTACACTGCATGTAACGTGAACATAGACTAAATCTGATGTGACATACTGACACTGTGTACTTACACACACACTCACACACACACACACCTTGATGCTGTTGAGGCCTGAAGGACCAAGCAGCACTCCACAGACGATATATCCAAACATTGGAGGAAGACCAACCAGAGTGCAAATCCAGCCACAAGGTAGAGACAACATCACCACTGACACCAAATCCTGCACATACAAACAATATAGGCAGGACAATTAGGGAACAATGTTAATAATAATAATAATAATAATAATAATAACTATTAACTGGAATTTGCCCTTCTCTCAGCATTATTAAAGATGAAGGAAGTTAATATAGAGTTTCCACTTCTTACAGAGCCTTCATGAGGGAATTACTGACCTTGATGAAGTGATGGTCTGCTCTTGGCATTGTGGAGTCTCGTGGTTTAGTCAGAACATACTGGTTGTTCTGTGAGTCAATGAGCATGCTCAGTCCCAGGTCGTCCTCCACTTCCTTCTGTCTCGACTTGTTCTTCCTCTTCCCTCCATTCTCTTCGTCTTCCTCCACTCTCAACACTGCCTCTACATTAACACCTTTTATCTGCAAGACAGTGAGCAGTGAATATTGAAAGATGCTTGTTGAGAAAGTGTCTGTACCTGAAATCCTGAAATGTCTGATAATTGTTCTTGGACATGTTGTACACTGCTATTTAAATGTGTGTTGCATAAAGGCTGATCATCTAAAATAGATAAACCTGGTGAAGTGTCAGAGATGTAAAGAAATCATATTCAAAGACTGTAAATGTTTGCTGACCTGTTTGTTGTTGTCAAAGGCATGCTCCTCGATCTCCTCTTCTAGCCGGTCTGCTGCCTTCCTGACGTCTTCCAGGATTTCATCCAACATGGAGAGAGTCTTGTTCTGGGCTAAAGCGCTCTTAACAGCTTCCTGCTGGTGTTTCTCTGCAGCCACCAGCTCCACATACTCCTGTTCCTCCTGAAACATGACAACAAAACCAGACAGGTGCATAGCAGCAAGTTACTTTGAAAATATTTCAAAGAAAACATATAAAAAAAGATCATCTTGTGGTATCCCTGTGTTGAGATGTGTATGTAAACAACACACACTTCATATCACTTCACTTAGACTGACTGAATACAGCATCAGCTCCTCTCTCCTGCACAGTGAGATAGTATCCATGAAACACTGCTGATCACTACTCACCTTTATGGCTGCCTCCCTCAGAGCCTCCAGCCTCTGTCTGCTGCTCTCTTTCATGTTGACCACATCCCTGTAGTCTCCCTGCAGCGCCCTCTGCAGGCTGTGCACCGCCTGAAACACCAGGTGCTCGCTCTCATTCAGCTCCTTCTGAAAAACTTCGAGAGTGTGAACCTGAACACAGACAGAGAAACAACAGTCAGTCAGGAAGTTGTACAATGATGCACATCAAAATCTACTAGTTATAAAAAAAATCACAAAACTTTTTGCTCCATCTAGTCTTAACACTCAGTGTAGTACCTGGAATTGCCTCTCAGGTTCTGACAAGGTCCGATCTCTGCCGACAGCATCTGCAGCAGCTGCCAACTTCTTGACAACCACATTCTTCTGACGGAGGAGACCCACCAGCCGCTTGCAGTTGCTGGCCACCCAGCTGTGGCCATGTGTGGCCCCCTTGCTCCTATAAAGCTTGATGGCATGCTGGGCCACCTGGTCCTTCTGCAGCACAGCAAGTGCCCCCGCTAGGCCAAGGCACAGCAGCCAACACACAACCTGCATCCAAACCTCTACTTCTGTCTGCACCAAAGTGTGGAGGTTGATGGAGAGAAAGAGACCTGGGAACAGCAAAAGAATAAATAGATTACAGCAGGACTAGCATGTTCGTTACAAAGATCTACAGAAAAAAAAAACAAAGAGGAGGAGAATAAAAGGATTCACCAAAAAGTGTGAGGAGAGTTTAAAGGGTAACTGGTGATATCTTGTTGTCTATAAATGACCAAACCAACCATGAACGCATCTTACTAACTAAGTATTGTCAGTGTATCTGTGTATTTCTTTTCAGTCATACCCTCTATTTTTGTCCAAAAACTATTAAACAAATCAGGGAATTACACTATTGCACTAATGAGTTGATACATTATATTATATAAATTATATATATACAGTATTATATATTAGTATATTATAGAAATACAGGACTTGCAGGTTATACCCATTAAAGTACAGATTATAACAGAATTTGTCCTAAAAATTTGATATACATAATCTCTTTTAAAGTGGGCCACTGTGTCCTTTTGCATTCATGTGGCCTCTCAAGAGAGGATTTAATCTTTAGGCTAGGCGTGGTTACTGCTATACAATTTAAAAGCCAGCTTTGTAGACACACCTGTGGCTTGTCCTACCAAATGCTGCGAGTGGCTAATAGCACCTTGTAGAGCTGTTTTAAGAGCATTTGACTTGACTGAGCACGTCACATGTAAGAAATCCTGTTGTACGTGATATTCTGCCTACACCTAGTGTGACAGTGTATTTTTATCTGTGCTTGTAATGCTGCTGTCTTGCTAATCCCTCTGTGGGATTTATATGGTTAAAACATTAAAAGAATACATTTAACAATCTGCTTTACTCACAACAATGTGGCCTCTTCTACACAGGCATCATGCGCTTGCTTACACAATCTTGTTCCACATCAGCATAATGGCTTAATGTATTCAACTCACACCCAAGCTGGTCCACACCTTTGTAAGCATGAGTCAAGCTGACTGATGTTGACTTTCCAAACTCCTCCTCTGTCCTTCTCCTCTAACTGGGCTGCAGCCGCTCTGCTACTGTTGCTCTAGATCAATAGCACCACTGTTCGCTGCTTGGCTGCTGAAAGAACAAGTCTACAGACAAACCGATGCAGAAATGACTTCATTTCCTACTCATATTTTAACCTTTTGGATTAACGCACAGACACAGTCTACCCAAATGTTATTTAAACATTTGTCCTTACATTTTCTTGTACTTCTCTTCACCGATGGTGGGAGAAGTATTCAGAGAGTATTCAGATTTGAAGTTGCAAAACTTATATGATTAATTGATAAGTGGATCTACAGAAAAAATATTCATTGATCAACCATTCTTAGAATTAGTTTAGCAGAAATTAAGATTTCTACATGTGCATTCATGTGAGGATTTCATGTTAGACATGGTAGTAAGCTGCATGTCTTGGGACTGTTGGTTGGACAATACAAAACATTTTAAAATGTCACTTTGATATGTGGGAAATTCAAATTTTGGCTAACCTATTTTTTTGTCATTTTATAGACTAATCAATTAATCAACCTCATTAATCTATTGATTAGTTTATCAAAAGAAAATTAATCAAGAAATCATCTGAAAATGTATTAAATGTTTGATATTTTTCAGATAAAAATGACAAATATTTGATCCTCGAATGTGAGAATTCATTGATTTTCTAGGTCTTAGATCATAAGAATCTGAAAACAGTTTCAGATTAATCAGTAATGAAAATAATTATTATTTGCAGTACAATGCAGAAAATTTCTCTCTGTTATGTACTCTGTAATGTACTTAGTGGTATGAGATGACAATACACAAAATCCAAACCATACTTTTGTACTGTACTGTACTTAGTGTAGTACTTGAGTACTTCACTTTCCACTACTGCTCAGGACTTCTTTGCAATCTGTGCTGGTGGATGCATACATATTTAAACAATATATGCAAATAAGTGAATGCCTAACATGGTAAATAGGAAAAATATGTCATCAATACAAGGAAAGAACTCAAACTATTTATTACAGGCAACAGCAAGATAATACAAAGCTGAACACACAACACAGACATGAATGATGTTTCACACACTCCAAGAAACACGACGATCGGTGAAATCATTCATGTGTTCAGCGCACCAAACACAAATTACAACGCATTTTCACTGGAAACAGAAAAAAAAGCTGCAACTACCTGAGAGAGATGCACACCGTCCCGGATCTCCACTCCACGGCTGACGGAGAAGCAGAAGAGGACGGGAACAATCATGTTGTTGTACCACCGACACCCCTCCTCCCCTGCCACATAGCTGGAGGCAGCGTTCACCAATTTACTCTGAGACCAACTTCGTGTTTACTTCGACCTCCAGCCGTCGGTAACTTTACTGCTGCTAGCAGACAGGAGGCTAAAGCTGCTCCGTTCAGGCAGGACGACACCACCGCTGTTTACCAAACATGTGATGAAGCCGGATCCGTTTCAGTAGAGTTCAACCGGTTTTCTCCTCTGGAGCTGTAAGTAAAGCTAAGTTAGCCACCAAATTCCTCAGAGCTGTCAGACCAGCGCCAGCCAGCTGAGTCCACACACACACACACACACTCCTATGACACAACAGTGCGGCTAACTTTGCTAACAGCAGCAATGACACATGTTTGTTTGTCACAAGACGTATCACAATTAAACTTTTAACAAAAACCGCAGCTACAGCGGAACAATTGCTGGGTTGTTTCTGAACATAATCGCGTTTGTGTAATTTAGATCCATCTTCAGGTTACTTCCGAAACATCATCAGGTTTGATATGGGAGTTGTAGTTTTCATATGTTTTTTCTGCTCGCTAATGTTACGTTCATTTAAGTTGTGACAGTTGTTCTCAGGGCATTTTAACTCTCACACATCTCAACAGTTGTTTAACACTAATTATGTAGTTTATTTTAAATAACAACAACACATGTTTAAGCTAGTTGAACGTTGAGTTTTCATCGACTGGCTCTAATAAGCAATAGTGTGACATTTTGTTTCAATTAAATGGGTGTCGGTGACAAAATAATTAAAATATAAAGTAAGTATTTATTCCAATCTGTTGTGTGCTAACTCAGAAATGTATTAAACTAAGTGTATCCTGGGCCTATGGGATTGCAGCGCCACAGAACTACACTTCCCATGAGTACAGCGCACATACTGTAGTGCTGTTCGCGCACGCGCACAAGTGGTAATAGGATATCAAGTTGAGCAGAAAGCGGGTGATAAAATGGTAGGTACGATTAAACATGAGAAACAACTACTGGTCTTTAGCCCCGTTAAATAAGTCCAAAAACCAAAAACGGTTGTCATTGACGTTAAGGGGACACACCGGTACGGGGGGGTCGGAGTGTCCTCTGCTAAGTGTCGCATTGAGAGGTTGGTATGTGTCGGGAATATGAGGGAAACGGAAGGTCAGTTGGTGGTGTTTTGCGATCGGACACCCGCACTTGCGGCACATACCTTTCCCATTTTGGTAACGTTAGCTCGCCTGTGCCATTTCCCCGGGTATAGAGGGAGAGCCTGGAGCATCTAACTCCCCTGTTTCCTGAAAAAAAAACTAGGTCAAAAACTGGCCTGTCGCCGTTATTGCTGTTTGATCGTCGGGTGGGTCAGGTCTGCAGTTCTGCAAAGACATGCAGTCCTCCCGATGATCGTGTAGAGTAAATTAACACGGCGAGGTATTTGTAAACTAACAGAAGCTTGTGGTGGTGCGTTTGGAAGCCACAGTGTTTGTATTAGCACCGATACTAACGATACAGTAACTGTTTGGCAGTTGCAATGCTGCTGTAATGAGTCTTACTTTTTTAATCATATGCACGGATACCAGATCTCATGGTAATTCTCATCCTGTAGAGTACTTCGTCTACTGATTAATTACAGAAACTGTTTTCCAGCTAGAAGATTTAATGGACACCCAGTCCTTGCAGCATTGTGAAGATGTTCAGAAAGTTTAGGGTGTGTGTCGTATGTGTAAATGTTCATGTGCAGTTACAACTCCACATGTAAGTCTCTGTATCCCTTTAATCCAAGGCAGGAAAACAAAGCAGGTGCCTGTCCCAGGGCCCCAGACCCTCAGGTCTGCTGACGACCCCATGGTTGTTAATGTTAGTTTGTTCAGGTACTTTGTGGTGATTTGATTATTTGCACACTTGTTTGGTAATACACACCAACAAAACACTATATAAAGTAAAATTATTAGGGCTTGTGTTTTACATTTTCCAGGAGCCATCTGTCAACATCGATACTTAATACAACAAATTAGTATCACGGAGTGAATTGATACTGGTCGGTTTTATGCCAAAAAGGGTTTGTGAATGTGTGTGTTAATTCGTTTTCGTACCTGCTTTGCAGCACAAGTTGAAGTCATCCCAGAAGGACAAGGTACGGCAGTTCATGTCCTTCACACAGGCCGGGGAGAGAACTGCTGTGTACTGCCTCACGCAGAATGACTGGAAACTAGAAATTGCCACAGATAACTACTTCCAGAACCCCGATCTCTACTACAAAGAATCCATGAAAAACTCAGTGGACCGCAAGAAGCTGGAACAGCTCTACAACAGATACAAAGGCAGGTGTTTCAAAACGGATGTTAACTTCAACACAGTCTTCTTTTTTTTTTATCTGCTACACTTGGGCACTGTTGTGCTCACTCTTCTCCGCTGTCTTTTGCAGATCCCCAGGATGAGAATAAGATCGGCATTGATGGGATCCAGCAGTTCTGTGATGACCTGGGCCTGGACCCAGCTAGCATGAGCATACTTGTGGTGGCGTGGAAGTTCAGAGCGGCCACACAATGCGAATTCAGCAGGAAAGAGTTTCTGGATGGGATGGCTGAGCTCGGGTCAGCAACACTGATACTGAAACAAAAGTTTATTAAAGTCTGTACATAAGATAGTTAGACGCTGTAAAAGTTAGTTAGACGCTGTAAAAGTTAATTGTCTTTGTCCTCAATGTCTCCTCCAGCTGTGACAGTCCTGAAAAACTCAGGGCGATCCTTCCCAGACTAGAGCAGGACCTGAAAGACACGGGGAAGTTCAAAGACTTCTACCAGTTTACCTTCAATTTTGCCAAGAACCCTGGCCAGAAAGGTTTAGGTAAGACGAAGAGCAGAACATGTACTGTAGGGCATGTACTGTACAGATTTTTACCAAAAATACACTAGTGTTTTCAAACATTCGCCTGTATTTTAATCCACAATACAAAATATCCAACCTTTGAAAGTCCTTACTTTCTATTTTAGACCTAGAAATGGCTGTGGCTTACTGGAATCTAGTTCTCACAGGTCGATTCAAGTTCCTGGATCTCTGGAACCGCTTTCTGCTGGTGAGTGTGGAGAATTTTGCTGCATCTTCAGTGAGGTTTTCTTACTGCTAATTATTTGTGTCTTTATTTTATTTGTGTGGACACATTTTGTTCAAATACTATTCTTATGAAGACAGTTTGGTCTTGTGAGGACATTTTCAACTTCAGAGTTAAGACTGGGTTTTAGGTTTAGGGTTAGAAATAAGGTTTTGACTAGAGTTAGTATAAAGTTAAGGGTTAGGAATTTAGTTAAGATGCTTAGGGTTAGGATTAAGAGCTAGGTAAATGCATTATGTCAACAAGTGTCCTCACAAATATAGCAAGACAAATGTGTGTGAGTGTTAGTAGAATATTTGAAGTATGTGAATAGATTTCCAAGCCATTTTAATTACGGTTGGTCCACCTCATGTACAAATACAAAGAAGCAAATCTTTTAAAACTCTTAGGAAAAAGTATTTGTGTAATGCAACCAAAACACTTTGTCCCCAGACATTACTGTAGAGCTCAAGATCATCACAGGTTTTATCAGATTTCACTGTATAGAATGAATTAAAAAACTAATTCTTCTGATGACTCTGTAATGTCGCACATTTCCTGTCATTTCGCTGCATTCAGGAGCATCACAAGCGGTCAATTCCTAAGGACACATGGAACCTGCTACTGGACTTTGGCAACATGATTGCAGATGACATGTCAAACTATGATGAAGAGGGTGAGCTTATTAAAACCTTCAGTGTAAAGGAGCTCTCTGTTAGCCCAATGGTTACAGTGCATGCTACATAACTTAAAATAAATAAATATAACAGGCCATGAGCACATCACTTGTCATTTTAAAATGCATGATGATAATTGCTAAAAGTGAGGCCTTATATTACTTTTCACTGTAACTTATGTCTGTATTCACACATTCACTTTTCAGAATTACATTTTGTCCCTTTCACTTAAAATTGATTCACAACAAGACCATTAAACCATGTCCTCCTATTGTCCACCCACTAAAATCCAGACAGGAGAAGCTCTGATTTGATCAGAATTTGTTAAAATAAAAGAATCTGCTCATAGCATTTAGGTTTACAAACAGTAATAAGTATACTTATGGTATACTCTGAGAAAGAATGACTAAGTTCAGGTCTGAAGGAGAAACCTGAGTGATTTGTCATGTGGACACTGCTGTGATGAATTGACTAATTGCATTAGATTACATTTAGGTTTAACTAATATGTTTCTTCTCTCTCTTTAGGGGCGTGGCCTGTTCTCATCGATGACTTCGTGGAGTTTGCTCGGCCGATTGTAACGGGGTGTAAACGTAACATGACATAGTGTTTGTGCCAGCTTCATGCAGCAGATGGAGTTTTTCTTCCTATTTTCTTTTTTTGAATGAGGACTTTTCTACTAATGAGCCAAAAAGAGACTAAGAGTGTCTGCAGCTTGTCAGTAAGAATGTTACAACTGCATAAGATGGACAGCAACCTGGATGCCAGTTCTGAAATCAAAGCAGGAGGGGAATCAACTAGGGAGAGATGATGCTTCTTGAAAAGACTATAATTGCAACATGGAAATGATGGGTACCCTCAAACCTCCTCTCATGGGCAAATCACCAGTTGGCTTCAAACTGCTGTTGTGGACTTGGCTCACTAACATGCACCCTTGACACAGTGAGGAGGGACAGTAAAAGTGAGCTTTAAGCACTTACAGAGGGTTAAGTTATAGATGCAGTAGGATGAAACTGTACGCTAAAACCTGCATGTTTTTGTCAGATAATGTAAAGCAGTGCCATGGATGTGGAGGAGGAAAAAGCAATCTACATTATTTTCACTGAGATTGCAAATGTGTAGCTCTCGAGCAATCACACTGAGAGCAGAGAAACAGTGTGCTTGCTTATTATAGTGTGTGTGTGAGTGTTGTGAGCGTGTGTAAGATGGTTAAACATAATGCCTCTTTTACAATACAATGTTGAATATTTTATTTGGTTTTATTAATATAAGTTGAGAGGTGACTTTATCACTTTGCCTGAGTGACAATGATCAGATTCACATTTTCTATTCAGAATTGGACAGAGCAGCATGCTTTTCAGCACCAGCAGAATCAGAACAGAAATAGATTCAATTTTAAAAGAACAAAAATGTATATCTGAGAAAACAGGCCATGACATTTATAATCATGATTAGTAGATAAGAAGCATTTAGGATCCTCGTTTTTAAAAATGCTACCGCATTATGTTTGTTTGTTTCTTTAGTTTTGCAGTGTGTAAACTGCTGTACGCAAATAGAAAACGATGGGCACATTGACTGTTTTCTATTATCCAGGTGATTGGTGACTTGCCAACTTTGCAATCTGCACTGATTTACACTTTTTCTTTCGTAGGATTTCTCTTATCAAACAGCACTGAATACAACTACAGAGCTATGAGCAGTTTACATGACAGTAGGTTTCACTTACAGAGTAGAATTAAAAGAAAATAGCATCTGCATCACAGCCAAGAGTGTTTTAACTGTTTGTTTACAATGTTTGAGCTTTTAGTCTGTAACTGTAGTACCACAGAACTACTACACAGAAAAACCTGTCACTTTAAGAACATAAGATTGTGATCACATCTATTGGTTCTTGTGCAGAAGAGCAATTCTCTTAAGCTACGTTGCAGCTAGATGTGGTCACAAGTATATGAGAACACCTGACCAAACCCAGCTGTGATGATGTGTGGTCAGACTTTTAACCCATAGAGGTCAATACAGCAATGCTTTTCCTCAAAATAGATTTAGTTGCAATTATAAATGCTAATGAACTCTGTATATCCCTGGCTAAAAGGTGTGACAAAAGGTAGAGCTCAGGTATCAGTCGTCTTCTTTCACAGTAAGCAGAAGGTGGCTTCCGGTACTTACATCAATATTTGCCATGCTTTCCAATTTTTGTCACCACAAAAGAAACGTTACCATTTCTTAAAATAAGAATCTGTTATTTCCCTGTCATCAGCTAGTTACAGGGGAGATAATTACCTTTCATTAGTTATTAGTTTGTGCTGAAGTTCTCATGTTTATGCAAACATAAGTGAGTCATATATTCATCCTAATTTCAGCTTTATGACTTAATATAGGTGAGTGACAAAAACATTAGCTTTATGAGGACTACAAAACAATGTGTGAAAGCTGGATAATGTGTCATATTGTTCATCTTTGTAACTAAGAAAGTTTGATATGTGTTGGTTCGTTGAAATGAAATTGTGTGTTTAACTGTCAGCACTGTCAAAGTTGTGAACAAATCTATTGTGATCGAGAGACATGAGTTGAAAGCTTTTCCAGTTGTTTGTTGTATTTCATATCTTTCAGTATTCACTGTGCTAATATGGAACTTATCCTGTCAAAGTTGTGGTCAACTGTTTCTAGCCAGGCAGATTGTTCTTATCGAAACAGTATTATATGTGCCGGCCAGAAAACAAGAATTTACTGAAAATTATCTTTGTCGCAGAAGCATACCATACATTGTTTTCTTTAAGAAAGTCAATTAAGCATGTTGTTTTTATCAGTCTCATAAAAGATGCACATTTGTAAACAAACTACAGCAATTCTCGTTTTTTCCCATTTGAATTCCAAGACAAAATCAAGAGGACAGCATAAGGGAAACAAAATAATGAGAAAGACAAAGTCCAATTCATTTAGTGCTTGCTGTACACTAAAAACATTTGGATTTAAGATCGAAAGATGAATATGAGCTGAAGGTTCTGAATTGTGCATTTTATCTCCTGGTATTTACATCTAGACAGATTAAACAACATAGACCATAGCACCTTTTGTGTCAGATCACCCAAATTTTACGTGAGCAAAAGAACTGGAACATGTGACTGACAGGTGTTTTTTTGTTACCCAGGTTGGGGATTGTTCAAACAATAAATAGCTCTAAATGACTCTTGGTTCAGCCTTTGGTCTTACCCATAAAGACTGAATTTATTGTTAAAAAGGATACATCAACATAAAGCCCAGAGAGCTGTCTGTAGAAGAAAAGCAGGCCTGAGGGAAAATCAGTCGGAGGCATTACACAAACACTGGGCATAGCCAATAGAAGAATTTGGAAGGTCCTGAAAAAGAAAGAAACCTCTGGTGTATTAAGCAACAGACACAGAATAGGTGAGCCGAGTAGAACCGCTGATGACAGAAGCACATGAGCTGTGAAGAAAAAACCCAACACAACTGTGACATCGCTAACAACTTCCACAGAGCTGGGGTTTAGGGATCACAGGCCACTATTCAAAAGAGACCTCACGGGCAGAAATACAGAGGCCACAGCACAAGATGCAAACCTCTCATCAGCAGAAAGAATCAGAAACCCAGGTTGGAATTAAAATTCTTTGATGTGTTTTTAAAGCCCTCCATGGCCTTGCCCCATCCTATCTCTCTGAGCTGCTACAGCCTTATACACCCGCCCGCTCTCTCAGGTCAGCTGATCAGCTGAAAACTGTAAACTTAGAGGAGACCGTGCTTTTGCTGTAGCAGCTCCGAAACTGTGGAACGAACCTGGCTTTAGAGATTAGACAGGCCTCTTCTCTGCCTGTTTTTAAATCACTTCTGAAAACCCATCTCTTCACCCTGGCCTTTGACACCTTCTGAGCAGTGGCGGCCTGTCAATAGAGGGCGCTGGGCAGCCGCCCCACCTCGTTCACATGAAGAACGAGAAGGCAATAGGAATCACATAAAGTAATTTTACAAAACGTGAAAATTTAAATTAATGATCTATACATTATACAGTCCATGAGTACAGCGTATAATCTGCATTAAAGTGTAGTTTAAAAAAATAAAAATAAAATAATACCAACATCTCACAACTTGTGAGATGTTGGTTTTAGCTCATTTTTATTTTTATTATTCTTTGAGTTGCAAGTTATTTATGCTAGCCAAGATGCATTGTAAATAGAGTGTGTGAGTTAAACCTATTTTACCAGTTTTGTGAGATCTGGGGTTGTATTTGCTGTAAGTTGGTTCTGCTGATCAAAGGGGAAGAAAACGCACGTTGGGACATAAAAACAATCACCATGTGAGGTATCTGAGCAGGATATAAGTTTATAGAGTTAGAGGTTATATGTAGGTTTTATGATCTCAGCTGGCAGAAACCAGTTCAATCATTTGGTTTAAGATATTGAATACAAACATGCTGAAATCAGCATGGAAATATAAATATTTTTGTGAAAATAGGTATGAATCCCAACATGGAATGTTTGCAAAATTGCAGGTAAAATATACAACTTGATCTTAAGTCCAACGACCTGTGTTGTGCTTTTCATCAAACAAAACTAAATAAAATAAAACAATAAATTAATACATGTAAAAACAAGAACTTTAGCAAGTAATTCTGTAAGTGAGTAATTAATAAGTGATTTGGTGTGGGTAACAGTATTTGGTGAAACTATCATAATTATATGAATAATTACATGTTATCATACCATTAATATTTAAAAATGATAATACTGAATTCACTCAGCCTATAGATCCATATAGAAGTAAGGGTTTGTTTTTGTCCAATGCAGGCCTTTTTTTTTCCAGGATAAACACTGACTGATTTTAAGGATATGAACAATAATTGTCAGTAGTGAATGGGGGAAAAAAACTCTGTCCTACAGTGTGTGTTTGAAGGTGTTTCTAAAATGTCAAGTTGGTAACAGTTGTCCCTTATCAGGTTGCATTCCTGCTGCATTTCATCATCATCACTGGCTCTTCTGTTAGTGCCTCGTCTAGTGTTACACCAACAAATAAATTAAAAATCCTAATGGGTCTATACAGCGTTGGGAATAACAGATCTATGTAATCTGACTCAAAACGGGCCACGGGGTGAAAATGTGGATTAAAGAAAATTAGAGTGACGGGAACTCTTGCAAGCTGCGCACATAAGCAGAGACTGCTTAATAAAAAAGTTTAAAATAGTGTGCTAAGGATTAGGGACTTGAACTTCAATAAAGAAGGAAGTACGCTCATGGAGTGGGTGAGCAGGGGGCATATCCCTGGGATGATGCTCCATTCTTATTCCCCTCCCATGGGGTGGGTGGGATGTCAACAAGGTCCAGCACCAGCTGACGAGCTTGCACTCCAGACCAGCAGCTCAAGCATCTTTTAGAGTGTGTCCAGCCCCCATCATCACTCCAAACCCAGCCATCCATCTTTTAGGCATTGGGGCCATGGGGATTGCCTTTTTAGGAGACACCTGATCACAGCTGAACTCACCGCCACCAAACACAAAGAAGCTGTGGCTGATAACATGATGCTTCTGTGTGTGTGTGCCCACATGTCCACCCTTGCTGAGGATGGGAAGGTGGTAGCGCTATTATGTTGTAGACACAGGGGTCAGTGGTAGTTCCACGTCAATTGGAACTTGAGGATATTTTGGGACAAGAGAGTTTGTTCTGTTTTCATAGTTATGTGAGGTGGTCAAGAAGACACACCGCTGAACAGAGATCACATTTTGGCATTTGTTTCTTCCAGGAGTGACGGCTTAATTCAAGAAAAGTTCTTCTTTTCACGAGTGGCTGTGTGAGCCAATGTGAGTAGAGCCTAATATCATGGAGAAATTTAAGGCGGCCATGGTTGTGGGTGCTGTTGGTGATGCCTTAGGCTACAGAAAGGGCCGTTGGGAAGGCTGCGCCTCAGGCAAGAAGATCCAAGAGGAGCTGGCCTCTCTGGGGGGACTGGGAGTCCTGAAACTGGACCCTGATAACTGGCCCCTAAGTGATGCAACGCTGATGCACATGACCACAGCAGAAGCACTTATAACAGGTATGTTTAGGATGGGTGTCATGAAGAAAAAATTCTAAACTAACTCACTTCTTTGGTCGATCTTAACCCCTTCAGACCCCACGTCCACTGGAATGGACATGACATATTTCTGGGTCTAAAACAATAGAAAATCAGTAATTTCAACATGTGACTAATGCTTGTTACTGATTAGTTGCTGATTATCCAATGAGAAAGAAGTATTGACTTCTGACTTGATATGCAAGAGCATCAGACATCAGGCAAGATCAACATGGCTCTGAAACTCCAGAGAGGGAGGAGTAGGTACCCATTTTCCATAGAAAATATGAATTTATTTCATTTGAGCCTAATAGAAATGCCCCCAGTATAATTTTAACAATTTCAAGTGATAGTAGTTGAAGTTATTTTGAAAATATTTCATGTCATTAAATGGACATCAAGAGTTGGGAGATACTAGCCAACATTCAATTATTAAGTGTTACCATGCAAAGAAACAAAATACCTGTAAGCATTTAATAGCTAAATTGTGATTTCACAATCACAATTATTTTATTTTATATTTATTTTATGTGTATATATATATATATATACTTTTAACATAAGCTCAAAAAACAACACAGCGAAAGGACAGTATCCTTCTTACCAGACCCACGAGATAAAGCCATTTTATGCCAAGCATGAGATCTCTATTCCTGTCTTTCTTCTCAGACATACTTATACATAACCATATGTACAACATAATCCAGTGTATATATATAATATACATACATACACACATATGCAACCGGTTTATTAAACCTATGTA
This sequence comes from Sandelia bainsii, assembly GCA_032362345.1. Taxonomy (NCBI): domain Eukaryota; kingdom Metazoa; phylum Chordata; class Actinopteri; order Anabantiformes; family Anabantidae; genus Sandelia; species Sandelia bainsii. Next base: position 12,169,384 of record JAUMHL010000018.1, read on the forward strand.
CAAATGCATACATATATGTATGTATGTATGTATGTATATGTATATATACATACATACATGTGTATACACACACACACACACACACACACACACATATACAGTATATATATGTATTTATATATATACATACATACACACACACATATTTAACCAGTTTATGCAAAGTATGTGTATCATACATACACACATGTGTGTATATATATATATATAGATGTATGTGTATATGTATGTGTAGATATACATGCATACAGACATACATATATGAGATGAGATTAGATCTTTGATCTGATGGGCGACAGCACCAACATATGGTGCATTGCCATGCAAAGTGGCACACTTGTTTCAAAATGTCTAGTTCAGGAGAAATTAAATCCTAGTTGCTCTACATCTTGCTATGGGAGAAATGAAAATACCAAGATCCATCCATTTCTAGATGTTTAGATCATACCTTATTAGTGTTTACATGACTCCTACAATAAAAACATGGCTTTTTTTATGTACATTTTCATGATATTTTATGCTCATTTAGTCGTAGCGTCTATTGTAATGGACATGAAAAAAACACTAATAAAAACATGAGTTAGCAAAAATCTTTTTTTCCCCCTTTAGTTTTTATGCTGAAAAGGAGTAAAAATCAGCTGGATAAATTTTTTTTTTGCTCAGCAGAAAAAAAGCCGGTCTGAAGGGATATCAAATCTATATTTTACATATCTTACGTTCACTCGAATTCTACATTTAACTTCATATAAAACAAAAAAAAAACTTTATTCTCTGTTTAGTAATTTATAGACACAGTTCTCTAAAACACAACATCAGTGCTGTGCACCATGCTTTCTACATTTAGAAAGACCAGAATAGCTTCTTCTCTACTTTTAATAAAAGCTGCTAATCACTTACTGCCAGGCCAAACCTGAATGACAAAACATGTTGACATGCCATAGTCCTTTGTAACACAGTATCAAAGACAATATCTTAGTGGAAACCTTGCTATGAATGCCCTCACCCAGTTGTCATCTCCAGCACCAGCAGAGCAGCCAGGAGTTGCTAGGACAGAGCAGTCCAAAATAGATACTTTGGAAAAGCTGATCCACAGCTCTCTTTTACTGAACAATAGCAGGTCAGACTCCATAATCTGTTTGGCTGCAGATGTGGCTCAAAGCCTATGACAGCGTCCCTGAGAAATGGCGATGACATCTATTGAGATTAGGAGGCCTTATTTAGCCACCATACATCATGCCTGTGCACACACTTAACACCAGCCAGGCAAAAACATATGGAATGGAGTGACCGTCATTAGTGTAATCACTGACATGGCTCTGTCAATCATCTTACCGTCTCTCAGTATAGTGACTATATGGAAGCAAATGTTAAAGAAGAAATAAAAATACTGTAAATTGACTCATCTGTTAAAAAGTATTTCTAGAAGGAACTTAATTAATGTATTATACCCTACTTTCTTATCTGGGACGCAGTACAGTCAAATTAAACTAACCTAACCCAGAAAGTCAAGAATGACCATTTTTCTAATCCTTCTCTTTGATCAAACTGACCACTAGATTAGACCCTATGATTCTTTGTCAACACAGTTTCTCTCTGACACACACGGTATACAGTATACACATAATCAAATCCCATTTGACCTCACGGTGTGTGGAAGTGACTCCACTTGCTCTGCAGGCATGCTGCTTCTAATCTGTGTTGTGGCAGGCTGAAGCTAAACTTAGCCCCCATAGCACCACTCATCTTCTCTTGCATGCCAATCATGAATGACTGTGTCACTGTGCCTGTATGTGTATGTGTGTCCAGATTACTGGTGTCTGGAGGACTTGTACCGGGAGCTGGTGCGCCTTTATGTTGAAGCCATGGTGTCTCTCCAGGGCAGAGCCCCAGATCCTGCCACAGTGGAGGGCTGTGTTCATCTCAAACCTCACAACTATCTGCTCGCCTGGCATACACCCTTCAATGAAAAAGGTTAATGCCAATTTTAGATTGATTGATTTATTTAATATTATAACTATAAAAAAAATAGTACAACTACATATACAATAATGTGTGTAGCTTCATGTTCATGTGTCTACATCCAGGTTCTGGGTTTGGGGCAGCTGCCAAGGGCATGTGTATAGGCATGAGATACTGGCAACCTGAGAGACTAGACAGCCTGGTGGAGGTCAGCATTGAGATTGGCAGAATGACCCACAACCACCCCATAGGTGACAATCTTGGCAGTTTCTAACTCTTTCTTAACATATCTGACAACTACATCTACAGGCCTATTACTGTGATGCTGATAAACTGTCATTTAATACTTAAATGATGAGTTTGAAATGGCAGTAGACAGAACAGGCGTAGTGACTTGTGTTTTCACTATTGACTTCAGGCTTCCTCGGCTGCCTGACAACAGCACTGTTTGCATCCTATGCAATCCAGGGGAAACCTCTTGTGACTTGGGGCCGTGAGCTCATGAAGGTAATCCCTCTGGCTGAAGAGTACTGCAGGAAGACCATACGACACATGGCAGGTTAGACTGTGTTTCTCTCTGTGCTGCATCACTGTGTACTCACACATGGTTGATTAAGCCAGGCCATTTGAAGCCCTTAAGTAAACAATATTAACACAGTGAGTGATATCAATAATTGTATTCATATTTGCAGTACGATATGGTACTTTTCAGTTTGGTATGTATGCACATCTGAGAGAGCATGGCTGTCAGCTGCTGCCACGAATGTTTGCCATTTTGTATTTCTATGCAGAGTATCAGGAAAACTGGTTCTATTTTGAGGCCAAGTGGCAGTTTTACCTCGAAGAGAGAGAAATAGACAAGGAAGGACAGATCAAACCTACATTCCCTGATCACTATGATGCTGAGGAGACAGACAAGGTAAGTCCTCCAACTGTGACTCAAAGAATCAAAGAAACATACAAAGGAAATATTATCAAGTTTTTCTATTCATGCAGATGTATAAGCATTGGAGCTCAGAGGGTCGTGCGGGCAGGAGAGGTCATGATGCTCCCATGATAGCCTATGACGCCCTTCTAGCTGCAGGGAGTGACTGGGCTGAAGTGTGTAAAAGAGCCATGTTCCATGGAGGTGAGCATTCTGCACCTGCAAGATGTTTTAAAAAACAAATTTAAAGTGTCGTGTTCATTGTGGATTTCTGTAAAAACACTCTTGTTTTAGGTGAGAGTGAAGCTACAGGGCTGATCACAGGTTGTCTCTATGGTCTCCTGTACGGCCTGAGCCAGGTTCCCCCAAGCCTGTATCAGGATTTGGACAAAAGACAGCGCTTGGAGGAGCTAGGAGAGGCACTTTACAAGGCAGCATCTGCAGAGAAATGCATAGACAAGTAATCCTGATCTTCACTGGCCTGGAGTCTACTACTTATCAGCGGAAATGCACATGACTTTAAAACTGCTTACCCCTGCCCTACATCCCCGTCTAGTCATCCTTGGTAGTACCTCATTAGTTTTAAGTGGCATCCTGTCCTGTTCTTTCTTCTTTTGCCCTCCTCTCTTTGTTTTTACTGTCCACTATCCACAGATCTGTCATGAACTGGAAAGATAAAAACACCATTTAGGGTTTTAAGTTTTGCCTTAGTCGGATTTATTGATTTCTGCAAGATCACTTTTCTGGTCCTACATCTGGAATGAGTTATCATGCATATCTATTGTTCTATGGATGACATGGATATAACACAGTATTATTCAAGGCCAACTTCATGCACCAGTGACTAGTCTTTTAATTTATTAAATGACAGAACTGTGGGAAAAAGAAAAGTCTTTCTCTTTATAACATTTAGAATAGGTCACTAGTTAACAACCAGAAGGTAATTTCCTTCTCTGATCTTTTCTGTCTCTAAAGCTAACCTGAATTAACAATAGGCACAATTATATGTAATAATTGCTCAAAATCTGCATTTTCTGCAAAGTTGTCTGCTATAGATTTTGACAAAACTTGATTTGATTTTGATACAAACTGACTGACGACAAACTGGCTCAGCATACCTGATTTCACATTTTTATCAGTAAACTGAATTTAAGATACCTGATAAATTCAATAGTTTCCTATCTAGATTTACCTGTATATCATTAGCTGTGCATGTGAAATTAGGTTAATGGAATGATTTTAACTTTAAATCACAACAACATTGTCTTAGGCTCTATTCGTATAATAATAATTAGGTTTTCTTATACTGTGATTTATAATCATTTACACTGTGATATTAATTTGAAAAGGCAATTAAAATGGACTCACATGAAGTTCCTGTCTCTTTATCTTAATGACAACATTTATTCTGATGATAGCTTCTTAATTTTCTACCAGATTTCTGCTTCTTGTTACACAACCCTAAAAACTAATCGCCTATAACAAGTTCACACGGCTACAACATATTTTATCTTCTCTATTTTGCTGCAGGGGTGGGATCACTACTGGTATATCCAGTTCAAATAGAAGTACTGTTTATCAACTCAACTACTTGTACAAGGCTAGAGGATATGTAATTAAAGTAAAGAGTGGCATTTTGGAGATTACTCTGCATAAAACAATGACTAGTTTTATATGGGAAATTAATTCACTATGCTCAAAGAAGTAATCTCTGCCCAGTTCAGTAAAGCTTATTTCTCAGAGATTGACATGTACAGTATGAGATAAAAATTATTTAAAGCCAACCTTAATGGAATGTCTCCCATTTATGCTGTAAATGTGTGTTTATGTAAGACTTATCTCCACATTCTTAGCATTTTGGTTTCACATAAAAAAGGAAACAATTGCACGGCTACAGGGATTAAGTTTTGCATGTCCTCTATTCTCTGTAGACCAGATTCTTGGAAAACCAGTATCAGCCCTGATGCCAGTATGTTGAGGAAGTTGGTTAGAGACCGCAACTGCCGTCCAGTGCTTCGAGGGATTCTTGAGAGTCTCCTGCAATACCTAACACAAGATCTGCCCAAGTTGTCCACCAGAAACAGAAGCATGGAGAAACCAGGATCTGGTATTGTAACAGAAAGAAACACAAGAAACAACGACTGTCCTAATGAGAAAACCCAGTCTTCAATGAAACAGACACAACTTCAGACAAATGGCACTTTGGTTCAGCTCTCTGAGGAGGGTAAAATAAGTCAGGGAAAGATTGCTGAGAACAGTTCCAAGATCACCGACGAAGAACAGTCAGATCCGCAAAAAGACAGATTATCAAGCAAGTATGGAGGAGATAAAACAACAGGAGACTTAATAACCCGACGCCTTACTACATTCCAGCTCCTCCAATCAAAATTCACAAGGTCCACACCCAAACCCTCCATTTCCCATCAAAGGGAAGTAGGAACTCTGCCCTCCAGCAGAGGAGTAGGGGGTCATGTAAACCACAGCCAAGACAGTGAGCGTGACATGCCCAAGATGCACAAAAGAGAGCAAGGACTGAAAAACGTTGCCAATGTGAAGGATATGGTGGCCAAGTTTGCCATGGCTGAGAAGAAGGAACAGGGACTGAAAACAGTGAAGAAACGGTCAACCAAACCACGACTCATTAGAAGAGGGATCTTTTTATCTTCCTTGATGGAAAGGTTTGAAACCATGGCCACTGTATGTAAGGGAAGTGACTTGAAATGTTCACATGAAAAGTCTTCTAGAGGGGTCAAAGTGAGAAATAATATCAAAGAGAAGGTAGAGTGCCATGAAAGAGGAAAACAACAGGTTGTAGACGAAACTGTCCACAAACAAAACCAATGCATGTCAATGAAAAGTAAATCTATTGGACAGCAGCTGAAAGGAAATCAAATTGTGATTGGGCAAGAACAAAGATCAGAGCAGATTGTAGTAATTTTAACAAAAGTATACTCAAATGAAAAAGGCACAAATAAGTTGAAAGCGGAGCAAAAGGGACAAACGGAGGACCAGCCTTCAGATCAAAAGGCTGACAGTGATAGTTCATTAAAACAAATGATGGATGACAATGATAAGGGCTGGCAATTGGGAAAATATGATGAAATTCAGACTACAGTTGATGAAACTCACTGTGTCACTAACAGGTTAAAATATGGACGCCCAGAGCTGCTCTGTTTAACCTCTGTTACAGAGTGGTCATTCCCAGATCCTTACAGGCTTTTTCCCCAGGTGGAGGCACCATTGAGCTGGCGTATGGCAACCATCACAACCTCCTCTCCTGTATTGTACACATGTGTAGACTCCTCACCTAAACAATACCTGCAGGAAATCAAACCTGTGACTTCCGAAAACATGTTAAATATGAAGAAAGACTGTCCTCATGGAGCTCCACAGTACTCTCACATTAAGTCAGCCGCAGATGAAGCCTCCACTATAGTACGTGAAAGCACTCTAAAACCTAAAATTGAGGAAATCTTTGAGGACAGAGCCCATGGCCCCATGGGATACAGCACAATAGAAGACCCAAATCTCCTCAAAACAATAACTATTGAAAGAAGGTTGCCCAAGCATGTCATCCCACGTGTTTACAGATTTGATTATCAACAAGGTGCTGATCACACTGATTCCTCCTCTCAATCCACAGCACACCCAGACACTATAACTGCTTTGGTTGCAATTCCGCCATCACAATCTGATTCTTCTATGCCTGCGCTTAACCCTGTGTTATTGAGAATGGAAAATATTCTAGATTCTGACCCATATCCTCCTAATGGTATCACCCTAGATACAATAATAAATGGGAAACCAGCAGAGGCTAAAGCACAAGAAAAGGACAAGGAGGCCAGGGAGGAAAAGGAAGTAGCACAAGTGGACATGAGAGATAGCAACATGCAGCAAACTTTAAGGCTTTCTGAACACACTGCCAGTAAGACTGGATTAGAAGACAGCGAAACCTCTGCTGTGACATTACCTGAAATTCAAACTGAGAGAGAGAAGCCAAAAGAGAGACCAAAGTACACAACAATTAACTATGGGGATCCTTCAGTCAAACAAACATATAAACCCAAAATCATACGTTTTACTGACACATTTACTTTCTAGGTTGGTACTGTTGCACAGAAACTGGAATGACAATCAGTGTTTGCTGGTTAAGCACAGGACCAATCAGCTGTAGCAACAAAGAAAACAAAGAAAGCAAGAAGTAGCACATGCATATATATAAACTCACTGGCCACTTTAGTAGGTACCAGTACAATTTACTGTAATGCAATACTGCAATACAGCAGTTCTGCCATGCATTATATCAAGAGGTGTTTCTAATGTTTTTGACTGCCTTAAGAAAACAAGAAACCCCTCTTACTAAAGTGCACTCCAGTACCACTCCACAACCTACTATGACCCCAATAATAAACATCTAGTAGAATTATCACCTTTCTGACTGTTTAAAAAAGGAGAAATTATATAAAAAAAAGTAGTAAAAGTAGAATTCATAGCAGAGCTGTTGTACAGGTGTACCTAAAGTGGCCAGTGAGTGTATGTAGTAAATGAACATGTCATCTATAGTGGACGGTTGGTGGGCAGAGTACCCACAATTTCGTTGTATCCCCTGGTGTGCAATGACAATAAATTCTATTCTATATCACAAAACTATTATACCCTATTACTAACACAACATTGTTGATTCAAAGATTACTTTTCATTTTAATATGCTTGTATTAAATGTAACTTGGTGTATTTACACATACATTCATAATCTAATGCATGGATAAGACAAAAGATAAATGATAGTTCAGCTCCGCATTTAATAGCACTGATAACCTCCAAATGACCTAGAACAATTACACTGGGTATCTAAAAGCTTTTCAAGGTTGACTCTTTGCAAATGGTGCTGCCTGCTTTGTACAGAATTCAGTATGCACAAATTATGCATCATCTTTTCTATCTGCAAATACATTCTTCAATGCACTATCAACACTGTAATCATAGTGGGCAAAAGTGAGGTGTTAACAAAGTTTCACACTACATACTTTGAAGACTGGGCAACAGACAGATATATTGACTTTAAACCATCTTACATTTTGTAGCTAATAATTAAATTCAGTCTGAATCTCTGTTAATTTAACTATTGTCTGGTGTACACTGCTCAAAAACTTTATGCTATGTTATCTCAAAATACAGAATTGTACAGCAGATTTTTTTTTTTATTCCCTATGACTACTGTTAGAACAGTATTAAATTTTAATGACTGTATCTTGTTAGGGCGGCACGGTGGTGAGCACTGTCGCCTCACAGCAAGAAGGACCTGGGTTCGATCCCCCGGTCGGCCGGGTGCCTTTCTGTGTGGAGTTTGCATGTTCTCCCCGTGTCTGCGTGGGTTCTCTCCGGGTACTCCGGCTTCCTCCCACCATCCAAAGACATGCATGTTAGGTTAATTGGTGACTCTAAGATTGTCCTTAGGTGTGACTGTGAGTGTGCATGGTTGTTTGTCTCTATGTGTCGGCACTGCGATGGATTGGCGACCTGTCCAGGGTGTACCCCGCCTCTCGCCCGATGAAAGCTGGGATAGGCTCCAGCACCCCCCGTGACCCTCACGAGGACAAGCGGTTAAGAAAATGGATGGATGGATGTATCTTGTTAATTTTTTTAAATAACATCATCAGAACTATAACACTACTACAGAAACATGAATCTGTATTTGGACTTGAGAGAAAGAGATTGACAGAAATAGCTCAGGTAAACTGATTACTCTGAGTGCCATGTTTTTGAGTCCATCCATTTATTTTCTGTAACGTGCAAGTTAACTTTTTATTCAATTATTTTTAATAACTATAGGGGCCTTGACTCATGCAGGATGTATATGTTTGAATCCAGGGATATTTTTGGTAGACTAATGCTATTCAGAGGTTCACGTTAACGAAAGGCTGCATTTACCTGTGTTATGTGTCTGTGCTGACGAGGGCGAGGCGTCTTTCCATTTCTGTTGCCTTCACGTGTTATCGGACACAGTAATTTCATGATCATTGAGCAGTAACTGTGAGTAAACAGTTGCCATTAATGTGATATGTTATACTACAAACAAATATTTGGCTATGAAGGGGTTAAGTTGCAGTGAGAAGCCAGACAGAGAGAAATGTGTGAAATGAGTGATAAACTGAATATTATGAACAGAACACAGTGGAACACTGATGTAAAGATTATGTGAAACTTTACCAACGTTAACATTTCATTTAAGCACTGACACCATGCGCCAAAACTGAAATATTAAAACATCAACCTTTTTTTCTAACCAAAGCCTCTTGAATGTGTCATGCGTCACGCTAAACCATCCCATGGATGCTCTGAAGTAGGATGTTACGGGAAGCTCTCGAAAGCAACATAAGGTCTGATTGACGTGTGTGTCCCGGGGCAAACGTCATGAGTCCTAAATCCTCTGTGGAGTACACTGGACAAGAAGTGTCTTTAACGTTATCTTCTATCTATTAATGTATTGTAGGTAGTCGTTTGGGTTTTGTTAAAAGAGCTACAGGCCGGTTAACTAGTTAGTACTTTGACGAGAGGGAGAGGGGGGGCAGCAGTAGCAGGTGCATGTGGATGGCGATAAAACTCAAGGAAAACTCCGCTTTTGCCAAGCGGCATAAACATCGGAACATTTTCGAAAAATCTATCTAAAACGACTTGCTGGTTCGAGCAAGAAGCCTAAACATGATTTCCACGGAATTTGGGGAATAGGATGTTAATCCCAGGAAAAAGGGAGCAGCGCCTTGTTTCGTTTTTCCCCACGCAAACATGGAGAAAGTGAACGCTACCTTAGCTCAACTATAAGCGGGTCTTCAGCATTCATGTTTGCTGGAAACTTTTGCCTTTTATTTATTTATTTATTTTTGGAGAAAACATCACAGTGGATACATGGTGAGACTCTAGCTTAAGTAGTTTTTTTTTCACGATATCGACGAAGCAGAGGAAGCAATGGAGAAGAAAAACAAAGCGACCAACTGGACTCGATCTGCTGCTGACGGCAGAGCTAAAGACCGAGTGGACAGGTAATGTTAGCGTTAGCAAACGTTGGAGTTTAACTGTTATTTCAGCCCGATAAAACACTGAAAATGCTGTTTTTGGGAGGACGAGGGACTTTGAGTAATTTTCCCGTCAATGAAATCCAGAAGCAGATAGTTAATGACTTTAATCCTGGGTGAACAGGGAGCAGTAACGTTAGCCACACAACTACTTCAGACCGTTACTCGAGTCGTTACAACAACCGTTACAACGTTTAATGGATCAAAACGTGCACCACGCCACATTACTGATGAACTATTCTTCTCCCACAGTATGTAACCTGCAATCTAACGTGGTTATTTATTTATTTGGATTATAGCATTATTAGGACAATCTACAAGTGGGGCCCCAGTGGCATCAATTTGTTGTAGGGGCCACCATTGACCTCAACTATAAATTTCAGTTATTTTCTCATTGCTCAGTTGATTTGATTAACAGCTATTTTGATCATTATTGCGTCAAAACTAGATTTTGGCGCAGTGTAGTAGTGATGATTAATCAGTAATGCACAATTTGGAAAAACTATTGTCACAAGTGTAAGTGTCCTGTTGTAGTTGATTCAAGTGATGCAAATTTCTAATACATTTGCAGTTAATCCAGTTATGTTGACAGAAATAGATTAGGGGATCCTAAGAGTCTACTTATGCTTTACTTATGCATTTGCATTTTTTTTTTGCTCATTAGAAACTGGAAAACATTTTTATCATATCACACAACAGAGCATTTACAACTTGAGATTTTGTACGTGTAAGTGTACAAACATATCTAGCTAGTGTTTGTAAGTTTAGAAAACTCTGCTGGTTGATCTTACCACTTCATTGGATAAAACTACTATGCATCAACCTTATAATAAATCCTACTTCCATGAAGATGAGATTATATATTCAGTCTTTGTTGAAACCGTTTTTTGAGAAGTATTGATTTAACTTCATGGTCAATTTGGAGGCTGTAGTTTGTGGTTCTATTGTGGTTTAACTTATTAATATCAAGACAGGCTAAATATTAGAAATGCATTTCAGTAAAATATTCACATTTTTTATAGCACACACTAAATTATATAAATACCCTCCATTGTAATTCAGTAAAATCCAGCACACTAAAAGCTTCAGTGTTCAAAATTGATATAGCTCAATTTGCACAGCTCTACAGTTTCAACAATAACTGAACGTTATCATTCTTCTGAAGCTATAGGCTTTATTGCCTTTTTTAATTGTGTACCTAGTAAGCTAGTAACTCGGTTTTCATATGTTGGACTTTGTTGCACTTGAAATTAGGTCAGCAACCTTGTCTACATGTAGACACAGGCTAAAGCATCATTTCTTTTTTCAAGGATTTTAAAATTCATACGTAACTCAGTAAAATTCATACATATTCACAGGTAACAGTAAATGTTAAATGATGATTTTCAATGAGAGGTGGGCTGTTCTTCAGACAAACGGTGATAACCCGAACTGCACCTGAAATTAGGTGTCAGAGCTCCAAAAGCTACTCTTATTCATCTCATGTGTAACCTTGATTTTGTTTTGGCAACAAGGACATACTCGGAGTAGGAACATAACCTTTGCATAATGATGCCTTTATTTCCATTCAGTATTTGCACAACCACACCAGTTGAAGCCTGACCTAATTGTATGTTCATAACAGATCTGCCACATTTCTGCTCTGTAGTTGGTTTCTTCACCAGCGATGACTTTGAGTTTGCTCTTGTGAAAGGTTTAAGCTGCAGGAAGATTATGGTGTTATTTAAGGCATTAGGTTCTTCATTGAGAACCAGATTGTAGATGTAGTTAATGTAGTTACACATGCTATATATGGAAGATTAAATCAGCAAAATGGAAACATACATTTTTCTTTGTGACGTATTGACTTTGTTCAGTCTAGTTTTATGTGAACAAGGTGGGGATAAGAAGGGTTAAACGATACAAGCAATAGCAGTAAATTATACTAGACTAATTAGACAATTATTTATTAGCTTACTTTTTATATTAAGTTTATGACACAATTTAAAATAAAACTCACATTAATTTTGAATGAAATATTATCTCCAACCAGAGTTGGAAGTTTTTCTTTGATCTTGCTTCAGACACAATAAATAACATCCCATTACACAAGTAAAAGTACATAAAGTGTACTTAGAAAATATCATCTAACACTTAATACAATTTTCATGCATGTCTTAAGACCTAAACCCAACTAAACAAATGAGACAATAAAATTATACTTACTCATTTTTTAATGTACATTTGTGTGTGTGTGTGGCAAAGGTATGAGAACCTGTGCCTTCAGTGACTGTGTTTCAGCTCTGAACATTGGCTTGAAGGGATTTTAGCCAATTCATCTTTAGAGAACAGCTTCGACTCAGGGATTTTGGTTGGCTTCCTTGCATGAACTGCCTGCTTCAGGCCATTCCACTGCATTTCTATGGGATTGAAGTCAGGACTTTGACTCGGCTGTTCAAAAACGTTGAAAATTAATCAGCTTTACTGTTGTAGAATAACGGCTTGAGTGTTTAGCGTCATTACTACATGATCCATGTTCTGTTGAGCTTCAGTTCACAGATGGATATCTTAATATTTCATTTGCTTGTACAACTTAGACTTCCTAACTTTATCAATGATGAAAAGTAATCAGCCCAGAGGCTGCAAATAGGCCCAAATCATGATTCTGCCAATACCATGATTCTCAGACTGGATAAGGTTTTTATGCTAGATTTATCAAGAAAGATAATGCCTCTCATTCAAGCCAAGAAATTCTGTTTTGGTCTCATGTGTCTAGAAAACATTGTACCAGTAGCCTTCATCAAGACAGGTCTTAAGTCTCCTAGACATTAACCTGGGGTTCCTTATGACCTTCCAGGCTATTATACGCCTTGTTCTCGGTGTGACCTTTGTTTGCCGGCCATTGCAGGGGAGGGTAATAGGTGTGTTGCATGTTCTTTATTTGTGCTGTACATGATCTGCCTCACAATCGACTGCTGGAGTCCAAACTCTTTTTCTGTGTCCCTTTCCAGCCTGGTGAGCATCAGCAACTCTTCTGCTAAGGCCTTCAGAAATCCCCTCTGTTCGAGCCATGCCACACTTCTACAAATCTGTGTTGTCAAGATCAGACTTTGATAGTGAAGGGTTTCCCAGACTCAGTCACTTGATTGTCATCCTATTAAATTAAAACACCTGGCTCTAATTTCCTCTTGAAATTGATATTTCTAGAGTTTCACATACTTTTGTCACACACAAAATATGTGAGATTGGCTTATTTTCTTTAGTAAATGAATGGGTATAATATTTTTTTAATTGGGTCTGCCTGACCTGGATTTAAGACTTACAGTACATGAAAATCCAGTCACATTTTAGGTCATATAGCAATAGCAGGAATAGAAAAAATTCAAAAGGGTTCACCAACTTTCAAGCTGTAAATACACCCACCAGAATAGATACACAAGTCCACTTCACATCATTTTGTTCAAATGAAGTTGTTCAATTTGTTTAATGTTTAAAATGCTGTGACATGAATGCTGAGTTGTTAACTTCTAAATTTGTGCTTTTTGCCCCAGAGTGGATCCATATGGCTTTGAGCGCCCAGAGGACTTTGATTATGAGTCATATGAAGAGCTCATGTCTGACTATCTAGTTGTGCTCACGCGACGCTCCATCAAATGGTCCAAACTACTGAAGGGCAAAAGAAAAGTGCAGAAGAATGTAACATGTGAGTGTGAAAATTGAAGACACTGGTATCCACACAGTACATAGTAAAAGTGGACTAAATGTCAGTGTTCTCTCTCTCCTTCAGTAAAGCGATATGTACGTAAGGGCATACCCAATGAGTATCGTGCTCTGATCTGGATGGCAGCCAGTGGAGCTCAAGACCAGCTCGAGAAGAATCCAGGCTACTACCATTCCCTGCTCGGAGCCCAACATGACCCCAAACTGGTGGAGACCATATGTACAGGTCAGTCTGAACAGTTTCACATTCATCCGTACTGTAAATTCACTATGACCTCTCAGACATCAAGTCAGCCTCAAAGAACTATCACCAGGAAATGACACGTTGCTGCGTTGCCTCGTGTCTTAACTGTTTTCAATGCAGAGTCTGTGAGGATTACAGAAAGTTGTAGTTACTGTAAAGTTTAGTTTTGCTCTGACAGTGTCATAATGTGTTTGGCTTGTGAAACATGAAAAGGCAGAGACAAAAAATATCAAACTGCACTAAATGAATAAAATAACATTTGAGCAGCCACATAGTGGATTCTTTCTCACTGACTGTCTCTGAGGCTAATTAAGTTTGCTTTGCTGATTTGACTGAATGCTTGCTGATGAATGCTGACCATAGCTAACGGTGCTGAACACGCTGCAAACTGGCTGCACAGTCAGCAACACATGGCACAATGTGATACCCCAGATAATGCAGTTTGGTGTTTCAGAGAAACTTCACTCTGCATCATGCAATACTTTAATGTTCAGTGTGACATCTGCAGGGTTTTGTTAGTAGGTGAGACTGCTCTCAACCAGATCAAATACCCTGAGTATGATTCAAGCGTTCATGTGTATTATTTTTTTCCAGACTTGAACAGAACATTTCCAGACAACATCCAGTTCCGCAAGACATCCAACCCATGTCTGCAGAAAGCTCTGTACAATGTCCTGCTGGCTTATGGTTACCACGATCCAGCTGTGGGCTACTGTCAGGTAATGACTGTTTAAAATAGATTAAATGGTTAATGTGATAATTCAGTTAATTTATTAGATTTTCTAATGGTGTTTATGCTGCTTCTTTACATTAGATTAAGTTCATTCAAAATGTCATAAAATCTTTATGGCATAAAAAAGACAAACTTTGTGTACCTATTAGATGTGTATACATAAGAATAGTTGTTTGTGTCAGCTCAGTGTAGCCCTATGTTAATTATTAGCATTTGAAAGGCAAATTTAACTCTTCAGAGCATAGGAAGCTTGGTTTTCAAGTCAAACAGGCAGCAGGTGTGTGCTGATGATATCATACTCAGTTATATAACTGAGTGCTTTATTAAGCTCTACAGTGTCAATAAAAACTTCTTGTAGAGGATTAAAAGACTGATATGTAACCTGAGCATGTCTCTCTTTTGTCTGTAGGGGATGAACTTCATAGCTGGGTATCTGCTTATTATCACAAAAGATGAGGAGAAATCTTTCTGGTTGATGGATGCGCTACTCGGCAGAATTTTACCAGGTGTGTGCGTGTATACACTTCATTGGCCTCTGGATCTCATGATAGGTGTGCGTAGATGCAGGTGTTCAGGTTGTGCCTTTGCTCTGGGCTAAAAATAATCCTGTAAGGTGTCACATGGTCTTTATCTGTCCATGGCTTAAGATCTACAGTACAGTATGTTTCCAGTAGTATCTTGAACTCACTCAATTAATACTAAGCTGTTTTGTGATGTTGTTTGTCCTCTTTTAGTATTAGAGATATTTACTTGTTTGCAATTAATTAAGAACAATGTATTTTTTTTTATTGTTTGTGCGGTTACAGATTACTATAGTCCAGCCATGCTCGGGCTAAAGACTGACCAGGAGGTCTTAGGGGAGCTGGTTAAAGTTAAAATTCCTGGAGTCTGGAAAACCATGATGGATCAGAATGTCATGTGGACACTTGTGGTCTCTCGATGGTTCATCTGCCTCTACATAGACATCTTGCCAGTAGAGGTGAGGTGTCTGCATGTTTCATAATGTTGTGCCAAAGGGAAACGCATATTATAGCCTAACTGGTGTTAACAATGTTATTCTAAACTTTATTTTTTTTTACGTGTTTCTAATCTTTTCGTAAAGGTTCAGTCAAAGCACACCATTCACTATGCTGCAGCACTGTTTTATGCACTTTATTCCAACTCTGCTTTTAGTTGATACAGACTTTCTTCTGTTTTAGAAACACCAGCCCACCACATAGAACAAGCCTCCATAGCTCCATCTATTGGTTTGGAAAGGGCATAGACCTCTGTGTTTGTTGTCCAAATATACATGAATGTTTACTAGAGACGGTTTGAAACTGAAACAACCATTTCAGAGTTTGTGCTGTTCTCTCAAAATTTCCTGCCCACGCTCAGGCTCCATGGCCAGTGGCAGCAGTTGCTACTGCAGCAACAGGGATATAAATCCTCAATGTCCCACAAAGACTGATTCCGGTTTAATGCTTCTTCTGCTCCTCACCCAGCACCCAATCACAGATCTTAGATTTTATAGGTAGCTGGTAGAGAAGTGCAGGAAGAGTCTAAATACAGAATAACACATTACACATAGTCATTAACCTTTACAACACAAAATGCAATGTTTTTGTTACAGGAGAAATACATCAGTAAGTCATTAAATGTCAGACTAACAACTTCATGAAGACTAAGAGTATACAGACATTTTTATTAGTTTACTTACACTTGCTGCTGAAACCTTTTTGCGACTCTTCATACAGCGTAGTACAACTTGGCGTTGATGTTTTGGAGAGTTTACTAGTGAATCCTATCATTCTTATAAACATAATTTGCACTTGACTGCAATTTAAATGTTTTCTTCATTCTGCATTTTGTGCATCACAAACCATGTGTTTGCTGGTGGGACTCATTGCTTCTGATTTTGTGCAGACAGTTCTGCGGATATGGGATTGCTTGTTCTACGAGGGCTCAAAAATCCTGTTCCGTGTAGCTCTGACACTGATCCACCACAACCAGGCTTCGATTCAACAGGCCCAGTCCCTGCCAGACGTCTGCCAAATCTTCAAGCAGATGACCCAAGGACCATTTGTTGATGAATGCCACACTTTTATGCAGGTAGAAGAAGAACTGATTATGCTTTAAACACTCTATCTTCCAGTGAACTAATTAACATCTCTTGCAATTTCTTTAATCCTATAATTGTGCTGTTTCTTGCCTTTCCAAGAAAATCTTCACTGAACCAGGAAGTCTCTCCATGGCAACCTTGACTAAGCTGCGAGCAGTATGTCGATCTCGCATTGCTGCAGAAGAGTCATGACCCTGACCTACATGTTCAATTTCACTTCACATTCCACTGTTCAGCAGCTAGCAGCTCATTTGCACTTTTTAAATAATGGATACAATGTCACATTGACAGCTACGTTGTAGTTATTGTGTTAATATTTTGAAACAAACACACAACCTAGATGTAAATATATTATTTGAGAATATTCTCAGTAATGCGCTGTGTGACCTGACCTGTGTGACATCAGAAAATGACTTGTAGTTTTGTCTTAAATGAATATTTTTGGTGAAATGTGTAATTATGCACTTTATTCCAGAAAGTCAGAGACACTGAAGACAAAACTCTTGGCCAGGTCATTTAATTAGTATGTGTGGCACACTGAACACAACCAAGAGGAACCTGCCATTCCATATTGTTGTCTCTGTCATATTATATTGTAGAGTAATGACTATATTTGTTGTTTTAGCAAGTGGGTAGTTGACTTCTAAAATTCACAGTGGCAGGACATACTATGGTAATCCAATGTGAATTATACTGATTCCACGACAGAAGCTTTTATTTCTTTATATCCAATACATGTAGTTAGTTGTGTTCAGGTTTTGCAGCCAGTGCTGCATATTCAAATGCACTATGGTGAAGCAATATAAGCACAAAGGGCTTCTCTTTTTTTTCTAACAGTGTGCCCAGTTCATTCTGTGTTTGGATTTTGGGGCCGTTTAAACTGTGGTTGTACTGATGTCTGATTTTGTTGCACTGGAGAAAAATAACTTTGGTGTTAATCCCAGCTCTGCGTAGTCTGTAATGTACACCTGGTTGAGTAAACTGCCATGTGCATTTCACAGAAATATAGCTAAAACAAATCATAAAGGTCTTGAATGTACTACTCAAAATCACCATGCTGTATTTTTGATTAACTTTGTTGCATAACAGAAAATAAGATAAAACCATTTTCTATCAAAATAAAAGATGAACTCACTAAAGTTCATGTTAATTCTTTTGTGCAGGGTGGGTGGGGAAAATCAACCCATGTATCTGTTCCCTTGTACTTGTCAAAGTCCACTGTGTCTCAGTGTACTGATGGAACAGTTCAGGCTTTTATCACAATCTCCACTGTAGAGGAATGCGACTGGAAAAGACTTTTCTTAGAATCACTGGGGTTAGTGAGCATGTCTAGCTGTAAAAATAAAACCTCCACCTACCCTGAAATGTTTTTACAATTGTCAGACCAACCAAGTTTTGACCAACCAAGCTAGAACTGGAACTCTGCCTATTTAATTCCATGGGGTATTAAATGATTATTTATAAACAATTACAGCTATAAACAACAATTATAGCTTAAAAACAACAAATGGCTGCTCAAGCAACTTCAACCAATTCAGAGAACACAGAAACAACAGAAAAGCTGACTCTGGATATGCTACAGTAAATTCACACAGCCTCCATTTTTGATTATGTGAAGACCAAGTCCTCTCAGGCTTCATCATGATGCACACCATCTAAACTTAGCAGGTATCTGGCTTCTCATCATCCACAGAGAAAGGGGAATAAAATATCCAGAGGTCACATTCAGTAGGATATGCAACAGCATTCAGTCACCACAGAGTAACAACTGCTTCCATTCACTCATCCTTGTTGCCACAGTCTGTTTCTTGCTCATTCACACACTCATCATCTCTCCACTGTCAGGTTAAAGTTACACGATGGGTCCTTTCAGATGGTCTGGTAACCAGCATGGCTCCTCTTCTTGCCTATTAGGTATGCAATGAGTACAATCAGCACAAGCCCAGCAAGAGCTGCTCCGACTATGATGGGGATGAGCATCTGGTCTTGGTCCAGCTGGCACTCCTCCGCTGGAGACGTAGACAGTGAGAGAGGAACAAACAAGGCAAGAGAGAAATGCTCTATTACAGAATCAGTTAATGGTTGAATGCCCTATCCAACTGCAGCCTCAACAGAAGGATTACTGAGAAGAGACTCTGAACCTTTGACCTTGCTGATGCAAGATAGCTTGAACCCTGCTCCAGACCTTTAATCTCTCTGTGGCCACATCTTTTTTTTCCATTGACACACACAGTTCTTTTATTGTGTTCATTGACAGAAATGCTCAGACAAATCCTATCTATGTCAGTGACAGTAATTTTCCTGTACCAGAACCATAAAAATACTTTAGTTGCCACTTGGTGCAGCTAAACAAGCTGTAAGTCGGCTTACAGATGGAACAGTTTCATATTTTTGGGGAATTATTCTTGCTTGTTTTCTTGCCAAGAGTTAAATAAGAATTTTGAAATCACACTCATGTTTGCATGCTAAATACGAATCTACAGCCAGTGACAACCAAGCTTATTTTTTCAACCCTTGTGAATAAAATAAAGCAGCAGTAGTACCTGTAGCAAACTGGTTGGTGGTGACTCCAAAGGGTTGGACCTGCAGCCTGAAGGTGTTGAGGGAGAAACCTGATACGACATCCAGAGTTTGCTCTGCATTGCACATATAAGAGCGGCCCAGTGTACTTCGCAGGTAGTGAAGACTGGTGTTACTGACTGACATGGGAGCTGTGGAGATAATTGTATTAGTACTTCTTCCAGTTAAACAAATAAGAGCCAAAAAAGTATTTTGCTAATCAAATATTACTTACCACTCATATCAGACCAATTAGCGAGCAGCGTTATCCCACTCAGGTGGTACTTGTTGGATGTGGAGTTCTACAAACAGCAGGAAGAGATGAGTGGATACTTGCATACACACACACACACACACAAAAAAAACTAAATTCACAAAATTAGAGGAATGAATTTACCAAAGTGAAGATGAAGTTGAGTGTGGTGTTTCCCTCGTGTGACAAACTCAACGTAGCACTGTTGGTTTCACACGAACCTGAGGACCTTGTCAGATTAGGACTCAGGTTTACTACATCTTGGACCGTCTGGCAAAGTTGAGAAAATGATGGTTCAAATCAGGCTTGGTAAAGGATTTATAACAAAAATTAAGCTCACAAAGCTCCACATTACCTTATTCTGAGATAGAGAGAAATAGGAGACGTTGAGCTGCAGTCCCATTTGGGCCAGGAGACAAACAGTGCCGTTGCTGTTGTTTACAGAGTAGTTGCCCCGTTCAGGTGTTCCTGGAGGAGCTGGTGATGGAGTAGTTGTTGTTGTAGTAGTTCTGGCAGTGGTTGGTGGAGCTGTAGTACTGGCCCTATCTGCCACACATACGCTTTCTGTGACAAGATAAATTACGAAGAAATTGAATCAACGATTAAGAAGCAGGCTAAACATCCTACAATTACTCATTCATGAACAAAACTGTCGTACCTGTTGGACTCAGATCATTTCCTGGCATGTACGCCTCCAGCCTCATATTGGAGAAAGTGACAGCTGCTCCACCAACTGTAAAAGTGGTTGGGGTCAAACAGCGGTAGGTGGTGTTGACCATCGCCCGTATCCCAACTGAAGCTGACACCACAGTGACCACATCTAGGACACGATCAAACACAACCAATCAGTTATACTTGTACAGTTAAGATACTAGCCCATGTGGTCTTTACTGTATACAGTATTTAGTAGTATGTTTAAAATGTGTTTTAGCAACAGAGTTAAATTCTCTTTCTGAAAAGCAATGATCTTCTGAGACACAAAACACTTTATCCTACTGAATCATAGAATAATAAAGTCAGCAGACGCAAGCAGTTGAAGACACAAGAAAATATTTTCTGTGTTGCTGGTGGTGACTATAAATATGTGTGTGAAATTGTTTATTTGATATTTACTTTTCTTTCTTTTTTTAAATCAACATGCAGACAGGGTTTGGATCCAACTGAATATTTTCAAATTTAAATCCAGTCAGCAAATCAAGTCAGCATCCTTTCAAATCCCTTATCAAATCTCATTAAGTTGAGTCATACTAATTAACCTAACTAAGTTTCACAATCTGTAGTTACAACCTGAAAATAAGATGAGTGGCATGATGATAAAATGATGATTGTTCTGACACAAATAAACTAGTTAACAACAGTAATGACTGATTTGACAATTATTTTCTCGACTAGTCATTTGGTCTACAGAACATCAGTGACATCTTTCAATAGAGCTCCGGACGTCACCCGTCGCCATGTTGGCAGGAACAACATAAGTGATGATAAAGGGCACCAGTATAGATTTCAAGCTGCCAGAGTTTATTGTGCGCTATAATTCCAAATAGACTTGTTGCAAAACAAGTGTATTATTTCTGACCCTTACAATGCCCCTGGAGTGCTTTTCAGAAAAATTTAAATAGCTGAAATTGATAGTGTTAGAGACCTGTAGCTTCAGCTTGTGCCTCTGTCACCTTGCATTGGAGTCACAGAGACAGTAAACCAAAAAAATCAATACATGGCAACATTTTGTAAATCTGGAAAGTTGTTTTACAACACTCCTTTAACTGCTGGATACTGTAATTAAATAATGTGGCCTGCTGGTTGCACTTAATTAACGTTATACACTTAATTAACTTAAATAACATTAATATTGGTTTGCTTTGGTCTTTTTACCAAAAGCTACAAAAGGTACTGAACCACACTGTGTACGCTGTGCTGGATGGGTTGTTGCAGTGTTCTCACCGGAGCTGTTGGCCTCAGGGAAGATCGATGTGTCACTGAGGTTGTATTGTAGTGTCAGGTTAGCAACACTGTACAGACTTCCATTGATAGAAAAGCTCAGTCCCAGTGCGTGACCGGATCCAAACTGTGCCACCAGCCATGGTGAACTGCTGCCTGTGCCACATGAGCTGCTGCCTTTATCAACTGCGGTGGAGTTAGGCAGAGAGACTTGCACCGTTTTCTGAAGAAAGACAAAGTGAAATGGCTGATGTTCACAAGGAGACACAGCACTAGTGACAAAGTGAAAGGAATACGCCTCTGTTTATTAAGATGTATTAATATTTAAAGCCTTCAGTAATGGAAACCAGAATATTGATGTGACTATACATACTGTGCTGTTGGAGGTGTTATACGTGATAGAGAATGATGCAGAAAGCTCAGCCTTAATGCAGGTGGAGTTGCCCTCATTCACCTCAAGAGTAACAGCCTGAATGCAATCTGTAGGGGAAAGCATAATTTTATGGAAAAACATTCCAAGAAAAGTACACATCTTAAAAACAAACTCAACTGAAAATATATACAGGAAAAGCTATACATGATAATGACATGATAATTACTGAACACATCAACCTAATCATTGATAGCAGTCACATGAAGCTCTCGAATAATACGACATTAACCTGATGATGAGCTAATAGTTTCTAATAATTGCTAATGCAGTTCAGCTTGCTGGTAAGTGCATTTGGATACTGCACTGGTATAATACTCATTTGAATAAGTTCTCATTATTTGGCTCTTCTGGTTTTATTTGACTTACCTGGTCCTCTAAAGGTTACAAAATGACAACATGCATGTTTGCCATTACACATCCAGTGTTATATGATACCACGTCCACAATACAGCAGTTCACACAAGCCACCACTAGAGGTCAACTGACAGATAAAAGTAAACTGGACTTATAAATAATCACGGTGCCAGAAGCCCCATTTGTTAGTCAGGCTAAATGTGGCTCCTATGAGCAGAATTGCCATGGGGCATTTACCATCTCAGCCAAACTAGAAGTTTTACCTCTTGCATTGTAAGCTATTAATACCTTTATGCCCTGGAAACTCACTGTTGAATGTCTGTGTGTGAGATAAAGACTATTGGCTATTCAGGACTCATGTACTTATCAACCCTGCAAATCATATCCTTAAAAAAAATGTTCTCACCGAATTTTATAATAAAGTTCACGCAATACAGGAGTTTCGACACTTGCTTCACACTTGCCAGAAGCAGCTCGGATGTCACATGACTGTGACTATTCCTCTCTGGAGAACTTTCAATCAGCACAGACACCAACTGAATCTACTGTATGTTTTCAGTTTCTTGTATTTATTCTGTTCGGCCAGATTCAGCGAAAAACAAAGTCATAAAACAAAAAAGCACTTCAGGAAAAAAAACAATTATTCTGTCTTGTTGAAACATGACCCTGATCTCACCTCTCTGTTCACCCTGTAAACACACCGTAGACAGTTCACACAACACTGCAATCTCATCAGGTGATAAAAGCAGCTGTGTGAACAACGTATCAAGCTGCAGATATTCGTGTTGTAGAGATTAACAAAACTGAAAAATATCCCATGCTGTCGATTGTGTTATGAGGAAAAGTTGGTGCTGATGGGCTATAGGTCTTCAGCAGAACCCTACAGCCTGCTGCAGTGAAAAATAATTTTAGCATTAATAGGTAAACACCATGTTGCAACTAATTGAGCAACAACTGCATTGGCCTGTTTTCCTGTATCAGCAGCCAGGTGTGTGTGTGTTCTGGACGATTAAAGTGGTCAGAAACTAGCACTGTCAATAGGCCCCTACTGAGCTGTGAGCAACACAAAGCCATCATAGCAGTCACGTGAAATGACACAACAATGAGGTCAATCTGCTGGTCTACAACATTAACAAAACCTGGATATTACATTAGAATAAAACCCAATAGTATAAAACAGACCCACAGACGTCTCTGGTAACTCTGGTCTGTTTAGACACAGAACATCTTTGACCTTTGAAATTTTGGATTTGATTCATGTGAATCTTACAAAGGCTCCTTATCCACTTGGTCAAAATTCAAGATGTTAGGACCCCTCATCTCAGGCACAAAACAAAACAAAAAAGATCTGCACAATGCATCTTTCAATGAATCTTTGACAGGCATTGTCACAAATAAGATCAAAATACTGCTTGATAGTTAAACTTGCTAGGAACCTTCGGTGCTGTGTGTGGTTTTGTTTGTTTGTTGTCTTTTGCCTATTTTTTGGTCCAGTAACTGCAGAAGTTTGTTTGGATGTGCGGGTGCTTATTTTTGGCTGCTTTAAAAGTCTCCTCTTCTTGCCTAAATATTGGCTTACTGAACATGCACAGTACACAGTATGCGAAATACAAAAACAGGACTATATGTAGTTGCTACATTTAGACTTGACAGAAACTGTTTATTTTATAGTTAACTATTCTATAAATTATTTTCTCAATTTATCAGTTTGTCGTTTGGCCTATTAAATATTAGAAAATTGCTAAACGTAACCAAAACAAATGAGTCAACAAATGTCTATTTTTCTCAGTCAACAAAGAAGACTAAGAAGCCAGAAAGTTACATAGTGAAACAAGGATTTTCACATATTTCCCTGAAAAACACAAAAAATATGACCGTTATTATTATTATTAGTTGAGTGATCAATTAGCTGTTTAACAGAATAATTATCAGTATCATTTATAACTCTATGTAGATTATAAATCAGAAAGGTAATTGGGCTACATGATGATTTAACTGTAGTGTAGCTGTAAGACTTCATTTCACTACTTTCATTGCACCACTTGTTTCCAATTAATCTTCTGTTGATCGACTAATGTTACGAACATAACGATTAATCGACTACTTGTTTATCTGGTGGAAAACCGTTAATGCAACGTTCGACTAACCAACGGCAAGTTTAGTCACTGGTCCAACGGTGGATAAATAGCTTTTAAACTGCAAAACTCTTACCTAAAACCGCAAAGCAGGCGACGACCAGCGCGACCAGTTTCATCTTTCAGGTCAGATCACAGCACGGAGAAGCTTTAATGTTGTTTTTCTCCGTAGAATTTTTTTTTTAAGCCCAGAGAGAGGGGGGTGTCGTCCCGCCGCTGCAGGCGCAGGTGGGTCGACAGTGCGGAGCAGGACAAAATGCAGTTGACGAGCCGGTAGTTGTTGTTTACGTGTCTCCGCTGTCTGGATTTAGACAAACCACGTCTTTAATGTTCGTATGGGACGTCCGACAGGGAAAAACCACTCAGTACACACGGTTAGACGTCGGTCAATGCCACACTAGTGATGGGTCGTTCGCGAACGAGCCGGCTGTTAGAGCCGATGCTTTATAGAGAGCTAGAAGAGCCGACTCCCGTTGGGGAGAGCCGAATCTTCAGCGGCTCTGCTGAGAATCCAAGGCAGGGGCGGGACTTTATTTTGAAGGGCACACTATGGGGCCGACTAGCATCATACCATTATGTGAAAGAAGGAAGGGAGGCAGAAGCTCTGAAGACAGTGCAGTGGTACAAGCCAGGTACACGGAGCAACGGACAGACTTAAATGCAAGTGTGTTGGGAAAAAGTGAAGAAATGAGCAAAGATTTCTGAATGCCAACCTGCAGATTATTAGATTTGTTTGCTGTGGTTCTGTGTTCAGTTAAAGGTTTGATTAAAATGTTAAATAGTAACTCTGTATTTTTTGTAATATATAAAAAATTCATAAAAATAAGGCTTTTATGAAAACACCGAATAAAAATTTGTTTACCAACATACAAACCATTCATAATTGCTAAATTAGGCTAAAATATAAGGCTCGGAGTGATGCTAAATGAAGAGCCATTTGGGAGCCGTAAGAGCCGGCTCTTCTAAGGGAGCCAAGCCAAAGAGCCGAAGCTTTTCAAAGAGCCGGACTTCCCATCACCATGCCACACTAGCTGAACAAGCCACGTCCCATCATGTGAACTGTAGCGTTTAGATGCCCGGTCACGTGAACTCTGCTCCACAACAACACAAAATGTCTCCCGTCTGCAGCGCCGCCTGCTCACTTTCATCACGATACGATGTGATTGTTATTAAATACGATTCGTTACAGATTTGCATAACTGTACGTGATGTAACTGAAGTGTGAAAACATCTAAGAAGAAAAACTGTGTTTCCAGGAATAATGTTGTGATGAACATGACTTCTGTTTTTCGGGGAACTCACACATGACTTGACACCTTAGGGCCAACTACTCCACTAAGTGTAGTCCACCACATTTACTGGACATCTTTAGATACCAGTTAGTTTTGCAATTATTATAGAAAATATAATTAATACATTATGATATAGTGTAATTATGGATTAACCATAATGAGTGGTTAAAATCAACTCCAGATTTACCACGTGTCATTTTCTTTCCATACCAAGTATTACTATTAACAGAAATCTTTCTCTTTATTATGATTATTAACTAGAAATTCTCTTATTACTTTTTACGAGACTTTGTTAAACAAATCTGAACTACAAAAGCATCACTACTCTTTTAAAATACATAATTTTCTTAGATGAATTCTTGTACTTTTGTACTTAGACATGCACTTGAGTAAATTATTAGAAAAGGTACTTTTACTTGTAGTAGGCTTTTAAAAAAAGTTTTTAAAATTTTTAGGAATTGCCCTTTTACTTGAGTATTGGGTGGAGAGTAAACACCAAATCAAATGCCAGATTACACTGACTTAGACTGGCTGACTGATACTTTTCACTTTAATTAATATCAAATATCAAACATATAACTATACTATCTTCTCAGTCCTGAAGGCATAATGGATGCATCTAGAGTGCAGCATGTAGTTTGCTACATGGGGAGGCAGCATGTGAGAGTCCACGCTCACACCATGTGCCGTGCAAGCTGCTAAGTGGATGTGTTGTGGGTAGTCAGTCAGCTGACACCACCAATTCACGAGTGTGTGCAAAACCCTTGAAGGAACGCAGAGGCTGCTTTAATGCTGCCGTCCAAAACTTATCAAGACTCTGCTACATTTCCCTTTCACGCAACCGCGCTTTTTAATAACAGACATGCAGTTTTCGTGTCTTAAGTTAAAGCTTTTAGACATTGCAGGTCTGCACATGACTTATTTCTCAATCATACAAAAACTGTACATTCCTTGCTGTGATAGTGAAAGTTTCAAGACGTACATTTTTATTTTCACTTCCATCCTCCATTGACTTGAATTGTTAAACAAATGCTTGAACTGCACATTTCAGCTGCGTACAAGACAGAAATCCTGCTTGTTACTTATTCCACAACTACTAAATAAGATTCAGTTGATGAAATCAGATCAGACCACAGGAGCTGGTCAGCTTGAAGAGCTAAAAGATGCAAATCCCTCACAGATGTTAAAAGAAATATGTGGTGAGAAAAACAAAGCAAATTACTTTCAATTTCCTGGTTTTCTGCCTAAATTGGTTATGAAATGTTACCAAATCTTCACCAAGGTCACAAATATAAACAAGCACAATAATTCTAAGCTGATAAAACACAAACATTGTGGTGTTTCCTTCACCATACTTTATCTTTTTACACCATATGTAATGCTTTCTCCTAAAAAACATTGCAGCACACCTGAAGTTTGACAAAAAGTTCTTCGGCACTGCACAGTGCTACTAGGAAAATGTTTTGCTGACAGATGAAACTAAGGCTGAAGGGTTGACAGCACTACCTGCTGAGTCAAAACTGCAAATCAACATGAAAACATCATCCTAAAGGTGACATATGGTGGAGAGACATTCATAATATGACTGAGCTGAAGCAGTTCTGTGAGGAAGAACAGTCCAAAACTCCTACTGAATGTTGTGCAGGTTTAACCTACAGCTACAGGAAGAGCTTGCTTGAGTTTATTGCTGCTAAAGGTTCAACCAGTTATTAAAACACAGTTTCACTTACTTTTTCTACCATCACTTTGTATGTTTAACGGCTGTATTTTGTCATTTTGTGTTTTATCAGTTTAGAAATCTTGTGTTTATTTACATTTGAACTGGAGAAAGCATCTATGAACTGTTCTTGTTTTTAATATTTATTGTTTTGTTGTGTGTCTGTTTGTAGCTGCATGTTGTGTTTGTCTCGAACAGGTCTCTCTTGCAAATGAGACTACGTGTCTCAATGGGATCACCTGTATAAATATAGGTTAAATAAATAAATTTGACTTTGGTGAAGATCAGCTCACATTTCACGATCAATTTATGCAGAAAACCAGGAATGAGCAAATCAATATTTGAATTATTAAATATCCATTTATTCAGATTCACTTTTCTCACTCTTACATAGAACAATCTGATCTACAAAAACATCAGAACATTTTGGTCAAAGCATACAACCAAAGAGATACCCAAACAAATACCACTGTGGCTTGCCTGGATGTCATTTAGCGTCTGTGTTACAAGCAATGACTCTGACCAAAACACATCTGAACCAGTTCACAGAGCCCACTTCATTCTTCTCTTTGTCCTCTGCAACAGTTTCTCTGCCAAATCAAGCAACTGACCAATCAGGCTTACACGCAGCAGTTTATGCAGCCATTCATAAGGAGAATGCCTTGAACAAAAAAACAAAACAAAAAAAACTTAAAACTCAAGACAAACTATAATAGAAAATAATAGATTTTAAAACAACATAATGGAGAGAAAAAAATCCCACTCCCAAGGAGCAAAAGGAAAAACAAGAATGGAGGAAAGTGCTAGTTATTTTCAGGTGAGTTTTGCATTAGCAAATTTGTAAGTCACATAAACCAACCATCAAAAACTCCTTCAGCCCAATCTCGTCATCCCACTAAAGATGTCACAGAGTGGGAACGCTACAGCCAAGTCTCTAGTCTCTCTGGAGCTCTGCGTGACCTGGACGCTGCATCCAGGACTGTGGATGGAGGGAAAGAGGGGCACCAGAGGAGAGTCAGGTGGCTGAGGGGCTTTAATGTTGTTTTGCAGGGCCTGCTGTATGCTTGCTGTGAGGTGAGCAGTGCAGTGACAGTTCCAACCCCTCAGGCAACATAGTGGTACTGGTTAGGAGTCTCCTTATCACGTTCCATGTAGTCTCTGTCTATGAGCGACTCAATACGCTTTTTCAGATCGCCAGGCTGCAGAAAGAAAAGCAAGTCAGATACGTATGAACTTTGTGTGCATGTGTATGTACTGACAGAAAAACATGAGAATGAGAAGCTCAAGATGTGTCACCTTGACAGGGAACTTCAGCTGGTTGTAGAGCTCTGACACTAGTAGATTGTGACTGAGGGTCTTCCTCATCTTCATGATGCGCACCACAGCTGCATCAATCTGATACTGCCTGTCTTGGAACACACGCTCTGTGGTGCTTACCTGCTCCTCTACCTGTAAAAAAATGTTTAAAATGGGTAAAAAAAAAAAAAAACAGCCTTTAGCATAGGAAAACATGGTACTGGCAGATAAGAAGCAGTCAAGTCAAACTGGCAAATGTCTGAATCAGTATTTTTACCGTTTCCTTCATTTGGATCTGGTTGATCTTGATCCGGAACAGTTTGTGTTTAAAATCATAATTGAAATTGAAACGGTCTCCATCCTCCACTTCTTTCCCTCGAGGGTTCTTGTTGAGTACGCGTGCTTTTCCGCAGGCCAGGGACTGCAGCGTACGCCTGAGCTCACCCTCCTCTGTGTAGGACGAGAAAGAGTGATTTAGCAGGTATTTCTCCAGCAACGGAAGGGAAGTCAGACATATTTAAATATATGTGGAACCTATGCCGGTGGCGGTGCGGATCTCCTCTATGCTGAATTCCTCTCCCTCATTAAACATCAGCAGCACCAGCGTCTGGAACAGAGAGACCTGCAGCTCCTTCTTACCCTGCAGGAGAAAGTAGCCATGATAAGTACAGTGCAGACATTCTCAGTCCAATTTGTCTCTTTCAAGATGTGCCAAAACTTTACCTCCTTAAACTCTGATTTTAGTACAGCATGGCCCAGTGTTGGCTGCCACTGTAGCTTCCTCCCACTGTGCTTC
Organism: Sandelia bainsii; assembly: GCA_032362345.1. NCBI lineage: Eukaryota > Metazoa > Chordata > Actinopteri > Anabantiformes > Anabantidae > Sandelia > Sandelia bainsii. The sequence goes on from JAUMHL010000018.1 coordinate 12,198,891, forward strand.
CCCAGGTAGAAAAGCTTGAACACCTCCTGGAGTTTTACCATCTACCACAACATAAAGATTCACTTTGTACCATGATTGTCCTTAACACAATCCGTTTAAAAATCAGTTAATGAACATTACCATAAATTTTTTTCTTTTGATAACATTTCCTTCAATAACTTCATTGTATTACTTTCTTAACACTAAATGCTCTAAGTAAATAAATAAATATATGTTGTTTTAGTAGTTTAAAAGCATACTGTGCACAAAGAACAGAAAGTAAACACAGCAATTCTTACCTCTGGGGGCAAGTGGACCTCCATGGGTGTGTAAGAAGGCCAGTAGCCCATAGTGAGGATGTTGACAGTAAGTTCTATGTTGCTTGGCTCACTCTGGTTCTGCATATACTGAGTAGAAATATCATAATGTTAACAATTATGCACAAAAAAATGCTCACAACACATTTATGTTTGTAAATATGAGACTGCAAGTACCTGTTTGAATTGGATCATGATGTCTTTGGACAGCTCCATGTCCTTGAACATACCCTCAAGCTTACTGGTAAATGCTGCTCCGCATTCTGGAGAAAGTTAAAACAACAGATATCACAAGTGACTTATTTTTACACCTCACATCAACACATTCAACCATCTGACTATATCTGATTGTATTCACATTTTCTTAAGTGCTTCAACTGCTACAATACTAAAAACTCGTAACTCTACAGACCCTGGTTTGTAAAGTCAAGTTAGTTATACACCTACTCAAATCATATAAATCACAGAAACTCAAAAACGCAAAGCATACATCTCTGGGTCAGACGAGGAGTGACACTACTTGTTAACAGTTACTGACAGCTATTAATGATTAATACCAACAAGATTCACCATGTTTGAGCTTTGAGAGCATGGACTTTTCAGCATCAACAGAAGCACTCTTGCCAACCAGCAGACGCTTGGCCAAGTCCTTCTTATAAAAAGCTTCAAACACATCTTTTCCTGGAGGAAGAACACAGATCAAGTTATCAGAGTTTAAAAAGCACCACAGTGGGTCGTAACACTAATTATGTAAGAAAGCAAACAACGACATATGTATTCACCACACACAGAACAGTGTAACTGACCATGAATAAAACGGAAGATTATCATGATCTTGTCCAGGATTCTCTCCAGCTCCTCCTCTGTAGCCTCCTTGTTTCCTGCTCTTAACTTAGAATCCACATATTTAGCTGCACAGGAAAAAATAACCATGAAAGTTGTTATCACACGGTGGAACAAATAAAAATCTAACTAAAAAGTGATGGGTAAAATTATAAAGACTGTGTTTGTACTTAAATAGCTTTATACCAAAGTTATTAAAATGTTGAGGACAGAGTCACAGCTCCTATTCCACCTCACTTCTTCATCTGACATACCAATAAGTTCAGCAGGTTTGTTAGGCCTCTTGTTGATAAATGCCTCAAAAGCTTCCTTCATGGCGTTGATGAATCCCTCATTCCGTGCGAAGCAGCTCTGAGCCACGTTGTCCATCTTGTCCTTAAAGTCCAGCAGGTCTTGCACCATGTCCTTGTCTTTCTCTGGTGTACATACAATCTCTCCACCAAAGGACTGAGACCAGATAAAGTAAACAACAGCTAACACCATGTTTTACTGAGGATAATGTTTTGAGTTGTGTATCTATGAATATAGTGTGTATATACCTTGATGTAATCCCTCCAGAACTGCAGCAGTGTGGGAAGTCCTCCCTTCACCTTGCTGAAGAGCTGGTAGAGGACAGCTAGCTCAGTCACACGATTCTCATCCAGCAGGGTGCTCAGACCTGACAAAAAATATATTACACATTATTGCATATGTCTTCTACATATTATAAAAATATATAAAAACCAACTGCATTTCACTATTTTATGTTTATCACCAAATTAAATTCACAAATTGAACAATTAATCAACGGGTACAGCTCTACACAGAAAGAACTTTCTTTTTTTTTTTGCTTTAGTCATAGATTGTGAAGTAGTAAATTTTTTATCAGAACAGTTTCACACAAACACCACAAAGCAGAGCCTTTAGCTATCAAGCTCCTCTCCTGTGGAACCAGCTCCCAATCCAGGTTCGGGAGGCCGACACCCTCTCTAGCTTTAAGACTAGGCTTAAAACTTTCCTTTTTGATAAAGCTTATAGTTAGAGATGGCTCAGGTGACTCTGAACCATCT
>JAUMHL010000018.1:12203726-12215760 GCA_032362345.1 Sandelia bainsii
TTTTATTACCTATTTTTGTTCTGTAAATTGAGTATTTAGTATTTGTATTGGTGTTAATCTTTTCTGGTTATGGTTCTCTTTTCTTCCTTTCTTTCTGTTTGAACAGAGAGCTGCTGTAACCTGCCAAAATAATTTCCCTCTGGGATTAATAAAGTGTTTTGAATCTTGAATCTTGAAGCTTTAAAAATATAAAGGATAACTGCTAAACTTGTTAAATACTGACCCCTTGTGAGAAAACGCTGCAACTACACCAGAACTCTGCCAGCAGAGCTCAGACTTCAAGCTTCCAGTTTAACAAAAACCATCATTGTCAAAGTGTGATTAAAAAAACAAGCACTGCGTTCAGCCTGGAGTCACAGCAGTGTGTCCTGGCTGTGGATAAATAAGTAAAGTAAAGGCAAACAGCTTAAAACATCTTGATCACCAGTTCACTTTTTCTATTAATTGTGGGCTTCTTGATCTGAAAGGGGCTACGGTACGAACATACCTGCAATGTTGTTTTTAACAGCAGGTTGAAAACAGACCAAATGTAATTTGGTAAATGACAAAATCCTCTGAGGCAAGAAACCTGCTGTCAATAATCTCTCTCTCACAATGCATCACGATTGAAAATGTAAAAACATCTAAATATGTTTAGGTTCAACACATAATTTGCCCTGTACAGTTGCACCAAAAGGATATTCTCTAAACTGATGGATCTGGGCCAGCACGTGATCTTCACAGACCTGCCGCAGCTGTTTGTAGAGTGTGGGGGAGACTTTATACGAACACAGGTTCTCCACAGCCTTCAAGTGTTTCAGAAAGAAAATGTACCAGAAGGATGCAGAGAAGATAAGAACACAAGGGACAAACAGAATTACATAACAATAACAAAGTGAACATTAAATTACATGGCTGCATACTATAATAAAGTTTTTTTATATTTGGAAACTCAGTGCCATTCATATTAGTAATACACATCTGTTATGTAGAAAAAAGTAACAATACAGAGTTTTCAAAGCAATATGCAGATTAACGTACATCAATATAACAGAAGCAAATGTAAAAGTAAAGATTCTGCTCATAGCATGATAGATTATCTATCTCAAATAGCAAAACAGACAGCAAACCTGATAGAGCTCTTCCAGATTGTACTTGATAGAGGTGCTGTTCTGAATGGCTCCCACTGCATCTCGTAGCTTTAGCCATGTATCCTCAGTGTAGTTCTCCACTAGTTTTGGCCTGTCTGTTGCAAAAAAACAATCATTCATTTATTTAACGAGCAAACATGGGCTTGTTAAAGCAAATGGAAAATACTGGCATTTGTATTTAAAATATGTGTAACACAAACATGATAGGTTTTGGCATCATTTGGCAACTATCAGTCTTAATGGATTATGGTTTAGTGCCATTTGTTCCAAGGCCTGTGTTGTGCTGAAGAAGTTTGTTAAAATGGAGTTTTAAAGAAAGCTTGCAGGTTACATACTTTAAACATTTTTGTTTTTGTAGTCTACTCAATATAATGTTACAATAATAGATAGCTTTGTCAAAGAGGACTGTAGCATGAATAAGCACAGTTCAGTTCATGCCTGTTAATCAGTCTATATGAAAATGTATTTTATGTTATAACATGACATCAACTAATTTCATTAGTTAGTGAACTATTTTTTCATTTGAATAACTGGTAACAAAGCACCAGAAAAATAATCACTTGTAGAAATATATCTTCTGAAAATGGACTCACTGATTAACTGTGGCAGTGCACATATGGAGTCTCATAATCTCAGCAATGATTCAATTGGTGTGGGCCGTAGACTTCACCTGTATGAACCCTGAGCATCCAGCGGTTTACAGCCTCCTGAACTGAGCTTCCTGCCTCCAGCTGACCTGTGTTATGGACCACTGCCTCAACTGTCACCTTTCACCACACACCACTACAGGTACTATTTATTAAATTCAACAGCCTTCTAAAGTCTTCTTAACATCTAACTAGTCTATTAAGGTAATCTATGGCTGGCGTGCTACGGCCTATAGTTAGCATGTTTATTCAAGTGAGCGTAAGTGTGTGTGACTATTGTTGTCACTTTGTGCACACTGAATGTGCACATAAACATAAACCATATACTGAAGCTGTCACAGATGTGTAAATGTGTACTGGTTGTAGGGTTAAAGAGTTAATTTAATAAGCTATTAAATGAGCTGTATCCAACTAATGTCAGTGTAATTATAACAAAAATGTTGCCATTTAACTAAATATTTACTGATGATTTGGCACACTTACTGCTTGATGGAGTAAAGTCAGTTATTTCTCCTGGTTCATAGATATAAAGCTCAATGTGAGACTTTGCCAAACACTATAGAGATATCTTCAAAACGCCAGGACAGTGCACATTTGTTAGATTTCGGAGATGAACGGTTTCTCTTAATGTATCAAAACTGTTTGATATGACATTGTCACAGTCTACAGAGATATGAAGTGACCACAAGTTGTCACAGCAGTTCAACTGATAAGTAACTTAAAGTAATATAATTCATTAGTGGTGAAACTGTGATGCTGCTGCTGTGAGATAACAGATGTGAGAACAATCAGTGACAATACCTTTGAAATTTTTGATCACTAATTTCTTTGAAGCGCCAGTTTTGCCCGAGGCCATAGTGGAGGTCCTGGCCATCCCGTTGGTGTTGTGCTCCGTTATTGCCGAGAAGCTGGCTCTCTTGTCCTGTCGGGTGTCCTCTGCCATTACCAGATTAGCGCTTTGGCTTAACGCAGTATGATTCAAGTGTTTTCTATGTTGGTTTTTTGAGTCGCCTATTTATGTACTGTCACCAACACAGCCTCTTTAATGTCTTTTGTCTTTGGTTGACAGCTCAGACAGTCGTAGTCTACTTTAAACACATTTACAAACACACAATGACCCACGTAGCAGTAATTAATCAGAAAACATAACTACCGTCAGCTAGGTAAACAGATAGCTAACAGTATGTTATCTGACACTGCTGCAAACTTTAGCCACCAGTTTTCGTCTTCTGCAAAACACTTCAGCCTTAGAGGCTAGTCCATACTAATCTCGACTACTTACAGATTTTCACGAGTTCAATTTTTGTATTTTGCGACAGTAAACAAAAACATAAACGCGACATAGCGTTGATATAACAGACCCATGTTTTGGTGGCTTTCATTAGCACGCAGCCCGCTAGCACAACAAAATGGCTTTTTATCCGACAGTTTGGTTGGACAGGTGCATCCTGGGTGAAAGCGGCTAAGTTGCGTTCAGGGGCAGTTTGATCGTTTACTGTTAATGAATAGTTCACATCTGAACAAGAATGTGAACTACTAACATCTGCATTACAACACTAAAGTGTCTCTTGAGCCACTTACCAGTAATCTTGCACATTATTGAGTTATTATATATAACACAATTCATCTGTGTAATATTACATTTAATACGTAAATGGTGTATTAAACAAGTTTCCTAAGGCACTGTCCTGTTTTGCAAACGTGGGACAGTGCTAAAAATACTATTTGAAAGAAAAATAAATATAACACTGTGCATTCTAATTTTCAATTCAGTTCAATTGAGTTTATTTGTATGGCACCAAATCACAACATAGCTCACCTCAAGACACTCTAAATTGTAAGCTTACGGCCTTACAGAATTATGTGGGAAAACAAATACAACTTCATATGCCTCAGCTGGTTGGAATAAGTAGAAAATGAAGAGAGAGAAGAGAGGAAATACATAATATGATCAAAGACAGCAATACTTAATATAATGTTTGTACTACTTAGCCAACTTATTTTCTTAAAAATGCTTATCTTTTTTTTGGGATCCTTTTCACATGCCAGTTCACTTTTTCTGACCACCTGTGAGTCAGTCTCTGTGTGTGTTACTGCCCAACTACAATAATGATGTCACACAGGTAAAAATGACTGAGACACTGGCCTGGACTAACCTCCTACTGTAGGCAACTCAGAGGCAAGAAATTTGTTCTTGGGCCCCTGTTGATCCCTACAGACACAGCAGTTTAATTATTTCCTCAAGCACAAAACAATCACTACTCTGGATCTGAAAATTTTAAGCCTATATTCAGGTTCTGAACATTGAAACACTGTTTTTTTCTTGCTGCAATCATCCCTCATGTTAATATAACCATTCATTTATTATTTTAACAGCTTTTTCTGTTAGAGGTTGCCAGTCTATAAAGACAGGCAACCATTCTAGCTTACATTGACACCTAGAGGCAATTTAGTGTCACCAGTAAATGTAAATCAATTTTTTTCGATTGTAGGAATAAACCAGAGTACTCAGAGGAAACCAGGGGCACAAGAACATACAGACTCCACACAGAGAGGCAGGAGCTCAAAGGTTTGGACATGTCATAGTGTTTAATATAAAAAATAGTTATAACAGACTAAAAACAACAGTAGGCTACCTCAACATTTGGGGAATGACAGACTGTAACTACACACATATCACATAAGGAGTCAGTTTGAAATGTGTTGCGGAATCATGAACAACTCTCCTTGCTAGAGAGTCTTAAACGCACCCCTGTACCACCTGCAAGCAGCAGACCAAATGGGCGGTGTTTTATCCGAGACTAGGAAGACTTTATGCTACCAGTCAAATCGTATTTTCTGTTGTCAGTGCCGTGCTGACCCGAGCACCATGGCTATATTAATGTTTAACTGTAAATATATGTAGTGGCCGCGGTTTTTGGAGTAGTAGGGCTCGCCTGTTCGTGGTGATCCGGTCTCCCGTCCTCAGTGCTGTCTGCAGCGGTAAGCATGCTAACAGCTCCAGGAGAAACTAGGCAGGGAGTTGGTGCGCAGAGCATCATCTCAAGGGAGGGTGACCGGTAGGAAAATAGGTGCCTTATCTTCTGACAGATAACCTATAGATGTTCTAACAAGACGAGTTGTTTGATTATTAGTAAACCCTCCGTTAGCGAGACTGAATAGCTAGCGTGGCGTTAATTAGCTTGCTAGCATTGGCATCATTGGAGAACACCCTATTTAAGCTAGCATTAGCTACAGTAGTTTAGCTAGCTCGACCAGAAGTTATCGCAACATAATTAATTAAACTGTGACAATAACTTCTTGATATGGTTAATGTACGACAGCCTACGAGCAATTTATTTCTTCCATAGACAGTCAGTGTAAACTAAAGGACGTTTGTTTTGGTATTGTGGTTAGCCTGTGTGGATTTGGCTGGCATGTTAGCGTTAACATCATTAGTTAGCTATTAACACTTGACCAAGGTTAGCCACTTGTTAGCTAACGTTTGTGGTTTCCACAATTGTTTCACAAAATCAAGCCGTTAATTTAAACTTTAATTTGATATTCATTAGCAGCATATAAACATTTAATACATGACATATATAACACTATTATTCAGCACATTTAAAGACACTTTAAGTTTGCTTTAGCTAATGCTTAACATTTGTCAGTAAGTAATCTATCCTATAAAGACATAGTTTGCAAGTATTAGAACTGTGTATTACTACTTTGTCAGTCACTATTTTACACAGTAGTCATTCATTCAACCAAGTGCCCAGTGTCTACATATTACTCATACAGAAGCACCCATGCTTTGCTATATCCTATGAGTTGCCAGTTAAATAAAAATATATGATGAGAAAATGTTTTGCAGTGTACTGTCATATTGATTTCTATAATTTGTCTGCGGTTTTATTGATGCCTGTCTGTTTGGTGTCATCTAGTATAGATGCCTTGGCTGAGATGAGTGTGAAGGCTTTTGAGCTGGTCCCCGCTGTGGAGCGAGATCTCCTCATGGGCGAAAAAGCTCGCATCAACATTGAGTGCATTGAATGCTGTGGAAAGCACCTGTACGTGGGAACCAATGACTGTTTCATCCACCACTTTCTACTGGATGAGGTCACTTCCTCCAAAGGGAAACTGAGTTACTCTGCTCAGAAGCTTCTGCACAAATACCTGGGTCTCAAGAAACCAGTTGCTGAGCTGCGGGCTGCTTCTGCTCTGGAGCGACTGATAGTGCTTTGCGATGGGATAGTGTTCCTCGTTGATATGGTGACTTTGGAGACTGTGCCCTCAGCGGCAGGAGGTGGAGCGAAGATCAGAGGTGTCACGGCTTTCTGCATTAACGAGAACCCGGTGAACGGTGATCCATTCTGCGTGGAAATAGGCGTACTCTCCTCTAAACGGCGAACTGTGCAGATTTACATGGTGTATGAGGATAGAGTGCAGTTGGTCAAAGAGGTGACCACTCCTGAGCAGCCCTGTGCCGTCAGTGTTGATGGCTACTTTTTGTGCCTGGCCCTCCTTACACAGTACATGATCCTGAACTACAACACAGGAGCCTCCCAAGATCTCTTTCCTTACAACAGTGAAGAGAAGAGACCCATTGTGAAGAGGATTGGCAGAGAGGAGTTCCTCTTAGCAGCACCTGGTGGTCTCGGTAAGTCAATACAAAAACAATGTATCTACAGGTCTTTAAATGTATTTTAATGTCTATTAATAAAAAATTATCTTGAATATTCTTTCTTGCCTGCTATGGACAGCAACATTAGTTCTAACAGACTACAACTACAACAGAGACTGCCATAACAGTGGACTATGCATGCCCGAAGTTTAGTCAGCATGAGGGGTGGGACAGGTCTACTGTCAGAAGGGGGGCAGAGCTTTGTTTATGGGGTGCAGCAGCTAGAGCTGAATTGAGAAAGCTGAATATTCATTGACACATATAAGGTATTATCACAATCTCCACATCCAGCACAGTGTTCCTGACCTTTACTAGTAGTTAATCACTGTGATATACCACAGTTAGTTAATTCATCCATCACTTTATCTAATACTTCTCTGGGTCTACGTGAATTGATTAGTTATATAACTTATAGGAATTACTGTTGTGCTCTATACAGCAGAAAAAAACAGAATAATGTTTGTGTATTAAGCATTGGTATTTTTTCTTGAATGTAACTGTGTACCTATTTTAACCATTTCATGTGAATGCAGTGGCTACATCTAACAAGTATCTGCATTAATGTTTAATGTATTTTTATATAATTTAATTATTACATTTATATGGTTTTAATATAGTTTGTCTTACCATTTTTTTAGTGGCACATTTTTGGGAAGTTATTCTTGATTTATAGTAAGAAAACATTTGCTTGACATATCTCAGATTATTTGCAAAATATCCCCCCTTTAGGAATGTTTGCCAATGCAGAAGGGGTATCTCAGCGAGCTCCAGTCAACTGGTCGGAGAATGTGATTGGTGCCACTGTGTGTTTTCCGTATGTCGTGGCTTTGGATGAGAGCTTCATCACCATCCACAGCATGCTGGACCAACAGCTAAAACAGACCCTTTCATTCAGGGATGGACACATTTTGCAAGACTTCGAAGGTATGATCATCACAGATGGTTTTCTTCAGCGTTTTTCTTCTTCAATGTTGCCTAATTAAATCATGTATTTGCTCAAATAAAGCATTTGATTATCAAATTGATTGAGCCTGATTTAGCTTATTCATCTCTGCCACAGAGCTCCATTGTTGTCCAAAAACTCACCAATGAGTCACACCGTCACACTGTGTGACATGTTTATTAGTTTTTAAAAATATGGGCAGTGTAGTTTAGTTGTAGGCATTTGACTGTCTGTCTGTTGCTATTATTGTCTGCTCTCCTTTTCTCTCTCCACTTTCCACTCACCCCAACTGGTCAACGCAGATGGCCGACCACCCTGAGCCTGGTTCTGCTGGAGGTTTCTTCCGTTAAAGGGAGTTTTTCCTCTCCACTGTCACCCAGTGCTTGCTCAAGGGGGATTGTTGGGTTTCCTTCTCTATAACTATATACTTTTGACCTTATATGACCTTGTAAAGTGCCTTGAGATGATTCTGTTGTGATTTGGCGCTATATAAATAAAATTGAATTGAATTGAATTGTACTTTATCATAAACGGCTCCCCGCAGCTGTTATCAGTGATCACTTGTCTCTGGAGGGTAGTTCCTGTAAGACAGAGGCCAGCACACACTGTGGAATGATTGTATTCACACAAAACTTTTTCCTTTGGCTTTCATGTCATGCTGTCAACGTATTTTGAGAGTCCTGAAGAAAGTTTTCAACAATCTGGGCTCAAGAACGTTTCCTCTGGCCCCTCCGATCTTGCAGCAAACATTCAGCCTTGGTTGGCATTGCTGAGCACTGGCAGCAGCTGCACCACCAGTCTTCTGTATTTCTTTTTATGGTGCTTTTCTGTCAGTCATTGGGGTAATGTTGGTGTTGAATGTTGTCCCCCAGTCTCCCCCTGTCAACACGTCTCCGTTTTAATTTGTCTTCCAAATACAAGGCTCATACAAGTGCAGGTCTATGAACCCATCACATTCAACAATCTCTTGTGTTGACGTTCTTCTTCTGTTGTATTTTTTAGGGAAGGTCATTCTGGCTTCCACTAAGGCAGTGTATGTCCTGGTTCCACTGCCACTGGAGAGACAGATCCAAGACTTACTGGCCAGCCACAGAGTGGAGGAAGCTCTCACTCTCACAGAGGGAGCACAGAGAAATATTCCCAAAGACAAGTTCCAGGTAACAACATGTTGTTTTGATGTTTATGGCTTAATAAATATGTTGAAAAGATGACATGTGTGAGTCATAAGCTATACAAGGCCTAAAATCTTTAATATAAAATATTAAACTGACCTGAATCACATTATTTACATAATTGGTTTAAATAAAAAAAACACATAATTGTCTATTTTTGTCACTTTCTGCATGCACAGATGTTGCACAAAAGAATCCTCCAACAGGCAGGTTTCATACAGTTCGGTCAACTTCAGTTTCAAGAAGCAAAAGAACATTTCAGGTAAGAGTCATTCTAAACATACAAAGAACACAATTTTGGTTACTTGACAAAAGTTTTTACACCTTTACTAACTGTTTCTGCACTAACAGCACTTTAGTGCATCTTTATTTCTCAATCTTTGTAACATTCATAATTTATAAAGAAGGTTATGTTTCCATTCCTGTGTGTTTTGTCTTTGAAAGTTTGGCCATGAGCAAAGAAACTTGGCTTTTGTCTGATTTGTTTCTGGTGTGAATCTGAATCTGCTTCAGCAAATATGAGGTGTAGTTTAAATTATATATCACTGTATTTTCCTGCCAAACCAATGCAAAGTGAGAAATACAACAAACGTTAAGGTTTTCCCGGTTGAGATGTGTTGTGTGCGCTCTGTCTGCTCCCTAATTCCTTAGTTAGCTTCTGACCTTTACTTCTTGATTGCCTCTTATCCCTGTTTTTTGTGACGCTTCCATTATATTTGCAGCAAGGGTCAACTGGATGTGCGGGAGCTGATATCTCTCTACCCTTTACTGCTGCCAGCTTCCTCATCATTCACACGTTGCCACCCTCCTCTCCACGAGTTTGCAGATCTCAACCACCTGGCACAGGGTGACCAGGAAAAAGTGCTGCGGTGCAAGAAATTTCTTATTAGTTACTTGGGAGAGGTAAATTGAAAAAGTGACATGTTTACACATAATTTAACAATGAGTTACACTTGCCAAAACCTCTCTTTCTTACTCCTACGCAGGTTCGAAGCACAGAGGTAGCCAATGGCTGCAGAGAGGACGTGGACACTGCACTGTTAAAGCTCTATACTGAACAGGATCACGAAAGCCTTCTAGACCTGCTGGCTTCAGACAATGCCTGCCTGCTAGCAGACAGTGTTCCATGGCTAGAAAAATATCACAAGTGTGTATACTGTCATTTTTAGTTTTGACTTGTTTCTTTCAAGAATAACTTAATACCATTTATCACACTTGAATGTGGGGAACTTTGTGTTTGACATATGTAGATAGCTGCACAAATTAAAACTACACCCACACATTTTGAAACTGTGGCTGCACTCTGGATTTGCTAAATGTTATCTTATAATGGATGTACAGTTTGGCTGATTTTTATGAAGACTGATTAGAGTAAATTAGTAGTTTCAACTTGTTCATGTCATATCACACTTAAAACTGTGGTAATGAGCAGAGCTTTCTGCTCATTACCAGTTTCTTTACAACACTGTGGATCAGTATCATTTTCACTAATTACTGCAGCATTAAATTTATAAATTCCTATAGGAACTGACTGAGATGAGGATTTGTTGAGTAAATACTTTTCCTTGCCCTTCACTCTTAATTACCACCTTAGTGAAGCTTTAAAGACCCTTAAAGCTTCACTAAGGTTTATTTTATTTAGTTATTTTAGTTTATTTTTTATTTAATAACTTGATAGAAAAATATAATCTTAAGACAGGGAGTTTACTTAATGGATTTTTTTTTACTTTCTCATAGATATTTTGCACTTGGGCTGCTTTATCATTGTAATGGTCAGGATTCAGCGGCACTTCAGGTATGTTCACCTAAAATATGTCCATTGTCAGGTCTCACAGAAGAGTCAACACCAATAAAATAAAAATTTAACATATTTCCTCTTTGTTTTTCTACCAGTTGTGGATTCGTGTGGTAGACGGCGATCTGCAGGATTCCACGAGGTCTGACCTTTATGAGTACATTGTGGACTTTCTGTGCTTCTGTTCCAATGTGGACCTTGTATGGAAGTATGCAGACTGGGCGTTACAGAAGGATCCCGCTGTAAGTTACCAGGAAAAATGAAACAGTGCTGTCAAAGATTATTAGTGCTGGTCAACTTGATGTAAAGTTGATATTCAGATCAATTTAACAACAATTTTCTTTTATCTCTAAATTCTGATTACTAATTAAAGCACAATGTCTATTTAGTAACACAAAAAACTGCAAGTGGTGTAGAATTAGCCCAAAGGAGTTTAACTGTTGATAAAAGACACCATTAAAAAAAATCTAAATTTAGTAAATGACAAGCAAGAATTGTCCACACTTAACATTGGTTAGATTGAGTAGACATTCAATTAATAAGTCAGTCGGTATGGCTGATTTGTGACTTTTCAGTGCTCACAAACCATTTCTTCAGTTCCCTATTAAGATTCTGAGTTCTTGTTGGACTTCCTTCTACAGTATGTAGCGACATACAGCTCCCTTTTTGTGTGGCTTGATTTGAAAAGTCAGACTAAATATAAGTTTTTGCAGATCTATGTCTTCTCTTGTGGTACTTCATGTCTGTTCTTGTGACACTGTGGCTTCTCAAGTATCTTTTGCGTTCTTTCTCCTTCCTGACAGATTATTTATACCAGTTTTAGCATTATTTTACATTGCCATCTTCTATTTATCATGAAGTGGTAGCTCTTTAGTGATAACCTACTTTTTCTTTTTGTTATAGATAGGCGTCCACATCTTTACTAAGAGGCCTGCCTGTAAAGATCGGCCAGAACTGAAACCTGATGATGTCGTCACTTACCTGGGAAAACATAGCCAGGCCCTGCTTCTCTACTTGGAACACCTAGTGCTGGAGAAAAGGATACAGGTGAAATAACAGGATGATCAGTTGTTGGTGTGAGTCAGTGGTTTGTGGTGAGAGAGAACTGCAAGACCCTATTTTAGGTTTTAAGCCATTTTCAGACATGCAGGGGAACCCTGAACCTCTCTAGACGTTACCTGGAGGAGCTGTGAGAAGTATGTCAGAATGTCAATGTCCCAGTCAGGCCCGGACATTAAACAGACATTAACCTACTAGCTCCTTAGTACAAAGTCAGAGTAATTTCTGATTGAGCCCATGTGTAAATATACTACATGTGTGAAACAGCAGCACACAACAGACCTGACTCCTCATGTGAAAACAGCTTTAGTGTCAGCAGGTCTGGACTCCGAAGTGTCCTCAATATGATCATCATTAGATTATGAGAGACCTTCCTGCAGTATCACTTCTTCAAAGCAGTGAATTGCATTATCATGGACAATCTCACTATTGACCACATTCTAAAAATGAAAGTAGTTTAACGAAGTTGGTCTCATGAGGCTCAATGGTTAGCACTGTCCCTTGACTTCCTCCTACAGTCTTAGTGTGAGCTAAGAATTAGTTGCCTTAAAAGATTCAAGATTCAAAACACTTTATTAATCCCAGAGGGAAATTATTTTGGCATGTTACAGCAGCTCTCCGTTCA
>JAUMHL010000018.1:12215860-12230075 GCA_032362345.1 Sandelia bainsii
AAGAAAGTTTAAAAGTTTAAGAAAAGACATCACAAAGAGAGAGACTGCGAAACAGCCTGCTGCAAGGCTCACGCCTGAAAAGCGCAGTACACACAGTCTTTCTCCCTCTAAGTAAAGGCCTGTTCACACCTAACGACTGTGCAGCTGATTATGAGTGGGATTTGGTCATGACGACTGGTTCGACCCATATGGTTCCTGTCTTGCTCAGTCTCTGCTGCCAGGTGGCTGAGAAAAAGTGTGTGTTGTGTAACGATGCCAGTCTTAGGTCTTAAGAACCATTTGCTGCCCGTCGTTTTTATAAAGATTTTTTTAAAAACATGTTTAATATTTACTATCAACATTGGTTACCAATAACGTCACAAACCCACAGTTTACCTAAAGTTAGCTTCAAATTCCAAAGTTTACTCATCTCTATTCCCTCTGTAGGTTATTCAGTCCGCATTGTCCACATCTCTCCATCCAGGAGATGTTTTTTTTTTTGGTCTTTGTGTGTTTTATTTATTTATTTATTTTCAGTGCTATTTGCACTTTTTAATAATACATATAAACATGTAATGCATACAAGATGCCCAGTACAACCACAGTCTGATCTGTCTCTGGTGTAGTTGCGGGGTCAGGCTTGTCTCATGGCCATGTGCCAACAATTTCTTTAAATTGTGTTACAATAACAGTTTCTTTTTGGTATTAAACCTTAAATATTGTCTTTCTTTTGCTATGTTGTGCTGTATTTGAATCATGTCATTTTCCAAATGCTGCAATTTGCATTCACTGTAAACATAGTCACTGTTACCATAGTCATTTCAGGATAATTGTTTAGGAGGATTTTTCTCCCAAGCACCCTCCTAAACGAAAGCTTATCTATCTTTCATTTATGTGGATGCAGAAAGAGAAGTTCCACACAAATCTGGCTGTGTTGTACCTGGAGAGAGTTTTATCTTTGCTGTCACAGTCACCAACGAATGAAGAACAGCTCACCAGAGCTAGAGAGAGACTCCAAGCCCTGCTTAGGGAGTCCAACCTTTACCGCGCACCGTTCCTTTTAGGTGAGACGTCTGACATTGACTACACTTGAATATTGTATAGTGATGTGAAGACGTATTTCCCTCCTTCCTGATTTATTTTTTAATTTTTTGCATATTTGTCCCACTTAAATGATTCAAATCATCAAACAAATTTAAATTTTACACAAATATAACCCGAGTAAATACAAAATGCAGTTTTTAAATTATGGTTTTATTTATTAAGGGAAAGAAGAATATTTCTGTTTCTATGTAAACTTAGATGAACGGTGTTTTGAAGCAATTTAACTAACACTTTGACGATTTTAATGAAGTAATATATTTGCAAGATAAACTGAGGATTAGTGAGTCATAGTAATATCAATAACTGTGCAGCAGCATAAATGTATGTTTATGTAAGAAAATCCTCTGTAGCAAGACTTTGACTTCCAAAATGACTATGGAGGTAGTGTGTCATGTTCTTCTTCTCTGTTTAGGTAAAGTGGAGAAATATGAACAACTGCTGCTAGAGCGTGCAACACTATATGGAAAACTTGAGGAGCATGATAAAGCACTGCACATATTGGTTCACAAGCTGAGAGACTTCTCGTCCGCTGAGGCGTTCTGTTTATGGGCCTCATCTTCTCGGGATTCTGCTTATCGACAGCAGCTGTTTCACCTGCTGCTGGGGGTGTATCTAGACGGGAACCGTCCTGGAGAATCCCAGACAGCAGCAGGAGGAGGCAGTCGAGACCTGGAGATGGCAGCAGTGGACCTCATAAATCGCCACGGCGAGGTGTTCGATGCAGTCCGTGTCCTGCGCATGCTCCCTGAAGGCTGGTCACTGCAGCTGCTGCGGCCCTTTCTGGGACGAGCTGTCAGGGCCAGCATGCATGCGTGCCGCACTTCTGAGATCGCTGTAGGGTTAGCCCACTCTGAAAACCTTCAACTGCTGCATGACCGGGTGAGAAATACTTAACATATTACAAAAATGTACAAACGAGTTAAATAAATGCTTAACGTGTTGTTTTGCAGATTAGGGTACAATATCACCAGACTGATCAGAAGTTTGTTATTTGCAGAGCAAAACAGCATTAAGATTAACATCAACGGTAGTGACAGAATTATTTGATTGCAAAGTGACATTTCAACTATGAACATCTGAAACAGAACTGTAGTTGTCATTTTTACAAGCAAAAGTGTTCCTATCTTCCAAAATGTTACATAAAATTTAAACTTTTATATAAACTAATCAGTGTAAATACTAAAACTTTTTGTTCACCTAAATGCTTGAAATTTTACATTTGAATTGGCACAATCGAGAGATCAGATATCATTGTTTTTAAATCAGACATTTGCATTTTTTGTCATGAATATTGTTTAATTTATTTTACAACTAGTAAATATAAAAGGTTTAGGGAGTGAGTGGTGATTCTTTTATTTTTTGTGTACATTAGAAGTAACGTGTTGGTTTGTCTGTGAAGATTAGTTGTTGGACCAGTGGCTCTAAGGACAAAATAAGTAACATCAGAGGAATGGGGTCTCTCTATCTATGAGCTTTTGACCATCTGTAGCGTGGTGCGGTGGTGCTCGTTACTGCTTTAACTTATTGTATCATACTTTCTTTCTTCCAGTTGAAAGAGAGGAAGAAACCCATCTTTGTGTCTGAAAAGAAGGGATGCCACCTGTGCCACAACACCTTCAGTGAGCCTGACGTAGTGTGTCTGCCAGGTGGAGTGCCTGTCCACACCCATTGTGTTGCCCAGAGAGTTAGAGACTCTCCCACAAAGAGACAGTTGACTAATAGCAGTAATCATACGTGAGACTTGACCTTTCAGACTGTCACTTGATCTGTGATCAGAGGCACCAAACTAAAGCAGGGTGTGCTGCGATTGTGGATGGCTGAGGACTGTGGGACAAGAAGAAGCACATGAGGAGATTTTTCTATGGTGCTGATGAGAAACACAGAGGAAGCCTTGGAAAACGTGTATGTGCGTGAGGGAGAAACAGATTTCAGTCATTTATTACTGTGCTGCAATTATATCACACTTTCAGCTGCAAGTTTTTATAGAAGGAAAAAAAACAACAGTTAAGTCACTCTGTATTTTTAATTCTTTTACACAGAGAATTAAAGACAGGCTCCTCTGCTTATCTGTGGGTTCAGTACTGTGCCTGTCCTTGTCTTTGCTCGTACAGTTTTAAACCTGAATTTGAGAAACTGCTTGACGATGTTTGCGACACCTTCTGGAGCATGAATAGTATCACCAACTTTACGGTTCTGGTCTAATCAACTCATGGATAATTTATTAATATTGCCCTGACAATGCACTTAGGGTTTTAATGTGAAATACTACAAAGACTTTCTGTTTGTCACTTACTCTAAGGTCTCATCTCACTGCTGCTTAGTTTTCATCGTACCCTTAAAGGAAATGGTTGTTATATTGCGGTTATTTTCTGTGGAGCAATAACATTGTAAAACACTACATAATGTCTTAGATTGTTCCAATAATCATCAGTAAGTGAAATATAAGTGAATATTAACTTAAAATTTACTTAACTTTAACTGCATCCATGACCAGATTGACTAAAACTTTCTCTAATTCAATCTTCTTTACTGATAATGTCAGTAGACACATGACAGAAACTCTTATGGCACAGTTACAGTGATAAATATGTAAAATATGAAATCATGTGAAAGCTTCAGAATTTTTGTCTGATTTTGAGTAATGAAATAAATCGAGGCGTTTTCATTGCCCACCTGCCGTCATGGATCCATTTTGTTTGTTTGAACATACAGTGATAAAGCTAATTTGAATCCTGCTTCTGTCGCCACAAAACAAATGTCAGCTAAAATGTTAGGAAGTCCTTGGAAAGATATTTTATTCTGATGATATGAAAGTCTTCACGAGGGGTCAGGAGGTCATTTGTTCCAAACAGGTGTATAAACATAAGAGATGAATATAATTCATCTCTATTATTACTACTGTATGTTAGTTATTTTTCACAGCTTACATAATGTAATACAAGACCGGTAGTGTCCATTTTTATTTAAGCTGTAAAAAAGTCTGACCACAAAATGACAGTAATGTGTAAATCAAATCAAATGAACCACAAATTAAACATTATAGAAATTACAGTGCTATGAAAAAGTGTTTGCCCCCTTCCTGATTTTTGTTTTGCACATTTGTCACACTTAATTGATTCAGATCATCAAACAAATTTTAATCTATATTTTTTTATTTCATTTAAAGATAACCCTTTAAATAAAAAAATAAAATCAGGAAGGAGGCAAGTAGTTTTTCACAGCACTGTACTTCATGGTATTCTTCAGCATTATGCTCCTCAATACTTTGAAGATGCTTTTACGTTATGGGGGAAAATATGTTGCAATATGTATATGTTTATTGTTATTTGGAACAAACCAGTTCAATTTTTTTCATCTTTTGCATAATCCATTAACATATACCCTGCTCCTCGTTAAAAGGAAATGGTGTGGCCTGAAAACAAAAGCATCTCATAATGCGTGACACTGCACTACACATAACCCCTAAATGTTTCTTTAATGTTTTAAAATGATGAGAGAACAAAATCTTTATCATTTACGACTTTGATGGACCAAGAACATATGGCTTGATACATCACAGCTTTCATAACTGCCCACCCCACAGTGCTGGAGTTATGGCTTTAACCTTTTACTCATGACACCTCTCACAAAAACAGAAAGAATTGGAGGTCTGCTCTTTTCTTTCATAATGAAGCCTTACAATTCTTTACAGGCTTGCTGTCACACGATACTGCTTTGTCCTTTAGTGCTTTCCAAATGTTGTGTCACACAGTAATAAAGTGCAGTTTGAACCTTATAAGTGTTTCTCCTATTCTGATGTAACTAATGGAGGGTTCATAATGTGTATCTGTTGCTAAAATGTATGAACATTTCCGAATCAGGGATAAATGTCTGTTGGAGGTGATGCTTTGCTAAAAAAATGTTTGTGTGAAACTGTTTCACTTTGAAAAATTGTGTTTTTCAAGGTGGCAGAGGATGCACGAGTTTCATAAAGGAATTCCTCCTTATGATACTCAGGGGAAAAAACCTCTAATGAAAACTGAATATAAAGCTGCTGTACACACTATACATTAAAGTTAAATAACTGTGTACTTCCATTTTTTGTATGTTTAAATTGAGTCCTAGAGATGTGTCATGCAAATGTACATTCTTGACTGTCAAAAGAAAGAAAAATGATTCCTTACACTTCACACCTGACAAACTTCGTTCAAGATATTCTTCCAAAATAGTTCTGAAAGCCTAATGTTAAACCAATTTAACTCTGAGGAACATAACAGAAACAAACAAAAGAGCAGAGAAGTGTGTCTCACCCTTGTCATTCATTTTTAAAATATTCTCAATCAACCCACTGAAACACATCACTGTTGTGGGTTTCGCCTGCTTCTCTGGTGCCTGTGCTGTTGATGCTCGCCTTCTGTAATTGCAGCCCATTTTTGTAGGGAACTTTGTGTGAAGATGAGACTGTTTTTGGAACATCTGAATATTGTAGATACTGTAGATTCGACTCATTTTCCATGGCAGAAACTCAAAGCTTATACACAGTATGTTTCTGTCTGAACAATTTAAGTGTGGATTGCTCCTAACCACTGATTTCCATTAATAAAAAATACAGTACAGTTGTGTGAAAAAGTGCTATTGTATTTTATAAATAAATGTATACTGGTATTTGTACTTGTTTGCTGCTTTCTAAATCAACAACAATGTGGATGGAGTGTACAAACTGTAAATTTGTTCTCCGATGAGCTGCAGGGCCCCTACGTGCCTGGCAGGAATGCCTCGCCTGGTCTCTCCTTGCTCTCAGATGAATCTTCACTACTGGTAACATCCTTCTGACTAAAATACCGCTCACTCTCCTCAGAGGAGCGCAAGTTTGCAGCAAGAGCCTGTGTTAGTTTCAGGCTTCTCTTCATGGCTGTTTGCTTTAGAAATGACGAGCCAGACAGGCTGTAAACCATTCTGGCAGACTTCAAACATGCACCTGCATAAACATGCTATACGATGTATCCAATAGGAGAGAGGATTTCATGACCCGATCCCTCCCCAGTGCCAGTCCCAAGCCCAGATAAATGGGGAGGGGTTCGTGAGGAAGGGCAAAGACAAAAGTATTATCTTAATCTATGATATGATAGCCTACTGCTTCATTTATTATATTTATTATATGTCATAATATTAACCTAAAGCTGCAAAGTAACTTGTAATTACAAGTGTAAGGTAAATATGGGTCTGGAAGTGAGAGTGAAGTAAGAATATAAATCATAAATTAGAAACACTCAAATACCTCTAGATACTATACAAGTACAACCCATGAGTAAGTTGATTTCTATCACCTTGTCTAAAAGAAACAACTTTACCTGCTGATGGTTCAGGCCAGTCCACTGCCTCTGTCCTATCTGAACCTATAAAACAATTACATTTTATTTCATTTTTCATTATTAACCCGAATCTGTAAAGTAACTACAGCTGTCAAATTAAAGTAGTGGAGTAAAAATTACGCTGTTTCCCTCAGCTCAGTGAAACGACGCCCCCTGCCGACGGTTCGCTGCGCCTGCAGAGACCAGCCCTCGTGAACAACCAACAACACAAACGCGGCCATCTTTATCTGACAGCCAAACTATCTGAACGGCAGAGTTGTGCAGAGAAACTAGGTCAAGCGCTCGGGGAGAGAAAACAGCTTTGAAAACATCGCTTCACAAGCTTCAGTCAGTGTTTAACTGTCCTCCCGACACACTGTGCTGCTCTATGGTCCAATGTGTTTGATCGGTCGGACAGTTCGTACGCAGTTTTCTTGTGTCGGTCCCGGTTGAGTGATCGTCTTTTCTGACAAACAGCCGACGGAGGTGAAAGCTAAGTAAGAAAAAGACAGTGTCGAGTGCTGCTGAGAAGCTGAACTGTATGTCTAACATACATACAACACAATAAACATTTCTCATTTATAACATTATAACATTAACTACAACTTGTTTTCTTTGTAGTTAGCAAGATGTAGCCGTCGGTTGGGCTAAGCTAGCTAGTTAACGTTAACTCTCGATTAACGCCACTTGGTTTGTAAAGTACTCATCCGCCTTGTCATTAAACTCCATTTATGGACATAAATATGCACTTAAAGACGGTTTCTGCGAACAGAAGCTAACTTACGGATTTAACATCAGACTGTGGTGCGGG
Organism: Sandelia bainsii; assembly: GCA_032362345.1. Classification (NCBI taxonomy): domain Eukaryota; kingdom Metazoa; phylum Chordata; class Actinopteri; order Anabantiformes; family Anabantidae; genus Sandelia; species Sandelia bainsii. The sequence goes on from JAUMHL010000018.1 coordinate 12,223,085, forward strand.
CTCAGACAGACGGAGGCGTGTACAGTGTTTTCATTTCTCAGCTGAGTAGAGGAAACATCTGCTTATTGTCAACTTCTGACATTTTTTTTGTTGGTGTCAGGTAGGAAATGCACATAGAAAAACGGCACAATAACCTCTTTGGAAGACCATCTTCCAAAAGCTACGACAGTATCATATTTGGATGCTTGAAACTGTGGATCCTCAGCTGGAGCTGAAAATAAACTTGCACTGATTTATTGACCTCCACCAAAGATCAGAAAACTGTGCAGCTCACAACAAAGGCAAATTATAAAACGTACCGAATCAATATTGATGTTGTTTTGTAAAATATTGCAGAAGGAGTAGTATATTCAGTGTTATATTGCTTAAATAAAAATGCTTAAATAAATAAAAAATCATCACAATATATCATAATAATGACAATATTGTGATGATTTGATGATTTTTTAAAACATTTATTTAAGAATTATTAAAGATTTAACAATACAAGTTAAAAAAATTATTTCTTGGAAAAACTTTAACACTAGTCTTAGTTTCTTTCAGTTAATGAAGTCAAACACTAATATATTATATTAGTATACAGGTGAAAACGTTTTTTTCTCTCCCTGAATTATCACAATATCAGCAGTGGTCATTTTGTTGTGTTTATATATAGATACCTCAGTTCAAACAGCCAAAGATATGATTTAGCAAAATATCTCATGCTTGACAAATTTATATCATCTTGTATTATACACCGATCAGCCACAACAATAAATTCAGTTTGGTGGTTTTATTGTTGTGGTAGAATCACGTACACTCTGACCTGTCAAACATGGCCAACATTAAATCAATTCTGTAGAAATGTTTTCTTACGAGAATACAGCTGTATGAAGAAAGTAGCATGTTGTGTTTTTGAAACCACTTTGTTGTGGGCATGTTTCTGGTTTGAATGTGTATTTGCTGAAGGACTCCTGGAAAAAAACGCTTATGGGTAAGATTCAGTATTGGCTCATATTAAATGGAAAGACATCAGCTATTGGTATTGTCTTATATTGTTATGTATTAAATTATTATGTGCTTGATAGTTTCACAAGTAGTCTTAACTTACTTGTAGAGACTAGCTTTTCATGTGTCTTAATCACTGTGTCTCAAATGTGAGAATTTGCTGCTTTCTTTCTTTCTTTCATATAATTAGGAACTGACAGCCTTGTTATTTTTAATATTACATGTGCTAATAAATGCATTTATAATTAATTAATTGATGAAGTGATAAATAAAATAGTTGATACTCTACAACCTTGAATCATTTCACAGACGTGTCATCACACAGTGTATCAGATATGGTCTGTGATCTTGCTAATAATAGGATAAATGGATAACATTTTATCTACCAAACATGCCACGTCCTGTGATGAAGAGGCTCAGCATAAACAGCAGTGCTATTCACAGTATCTAAGGGTGTATTTCTCCATGAACTAGTAGGAGCCCAGCCTTCTGAATTTTGCAAACTCCTCTTTTATTTTCCCAGGATGAAACGAGTTCTCCAGGGGAATGAGCAGGAGGACGGAGGCGGCACCAGTGGTGGGTCTCAGGAGACTCTTAAACGACCTCGTAAGCAGTGGAAGGAGAAAGATTTGGAGGTGAAGGGAGCCTACTGGGAGTGTCTGCCTCAAGAGATCCTGCTTCACATCTTCCAGTACCTGCCTCTGTTGGATAGGGCTTACGCTTCTCAGGTATTTGTTGTGGCTACCCAGCAGGTTGTCTGAATGGTCAGATGGTGTCTTGTAAGAACACACTGGTCATTACTGTTAGATAGGTGAGCACTTTCATGCAGCACTGTCACGTGTTGTGTGAATTTTGTTGAGGTTTGCAGAAGGAACAAGGCAGACTCCACATCAGAAACTGTTTTAGTCAGCACTGAGCACAGTGCAGTATGGAGCATTTCTCATTGCTGAGCTGAAGGAAAAGATTATTCACCATCTTAGTTTTTACAAAGGTGCCATTCATTACAGTGTATTTTGACCAGAGTACATGTGTAAACCTATATGAATCACTGCCATAGTAATGTGAATTACATCAGGAATTTAATACCAAATTTAAAAATGTAATCACTACTGAATATTTAGTGTTGGAAATTAAGTACCAATTTAAATGAGTTTGTTGCACTGAAATATTTAAGTTTGAAAACCATCTTTCTATAATTTTGTGGTCTGAATAAAATTGAAATTCTCAGTTGTCTATTTTAAGTTGTGCAGTTTCAAAAACTTTATTTCCAGTTTCAGTTTTTTTTCTATTCTCAAATGTGCTCCTGTTGTGCTGCCTCTGTCCCGGGAGTTTTGCCAGCTCAGAGGTTGAATCAGTTCCATTCAGGATCAGTTTCACCTAGATGTTATTTTATATTTTGTTTTTATATTTAATTATATATTTACAATTTTACCATCTGAATTTGATCAAATATATTTGAGTACCAATAACCAAAGAATGCTTCTTAAGTTTAACCAAACATTGTTGTGATCACAGGTGTGCAGAGGGTGGAATCAAGCTTTTCACATGCCAGAGCTGTGGCGGTGCTTTGAATTTGAGTTGAACCAGCCAGCTAGCTCGTACCTGAAGGCCACACACCCAGATCTCATCAAACAGATAATCAAAAGGCACTCCAACCACCTGCAGTATGTCAGCTTCAAGGTATGAGTAAATGGTGAGAAGGAGAGGAGGAGTTTGTGGTTAAGGCCGTTAAAGGGATGAAGGGAAAAGTGAAGTGAATTTGTATGATCTGTTCAGGTTGCAGTGTGACTGGATTCTCACTTCTTTTCTCTAAACTGTTCAGGTGGACAGCAGCAGAGAGTCTGCAGAGGCAGCATGTGACATCCTCTCTCAGCTTGTTAATTGTTCCTTGAAAACACTGGGGCTCATCTCCACTGCCAGGCCCAGCTTCATGGAGCTTCCCAAGGTGAGCTGCAGAGAGATAATGATTTCTGTGCCCGCTTGTCTGTTGTTGACATTGCTGTTACGGTTGTAGTTTTGTAAAACTTGCTTTATGATTGCACGTACGGTGTTGAAATATACTCTTCTCTGAACTATAACATACTGCTGTAGTTGAACAATTCACCAATTTAAAGTTATGATCTCTAAGACACAGCTGGTTTGTGCAAAGGTCAGTAATTTAACATCTCTGAGTTGTCAGCTAGAAACATTATACTCAGTCATTTCCTTTGACAGTCAGTCTTGGAGACATAAATAAAGTGGTATAGCTGAACATTTGCATTTAAGTCTTGCTTAAAATGTAAATGTATGAGCGTGTCTCTGTTTTGTTTGTATCTTGAGCATACAGTACAAAGGTGGTCAAAAATACAGACAAGCGTGATTTAAGATTTATATATAGTGTAGTTAATAGGTGGCTGTTATCTTTGTCTGCATGTCAGATTGCACCTAGCATTGAGGGCTGCTTGAATGACTGATCATGTTTACTAAAAAAAAAAAGAAGATGACTCAGTATTTCTCTCTTTGGCTTTGTTCATCAGTCTCATTTCATCTCAGCACTGACAGTGGTTTTTGTCAACTCCAAATCCCTATCCTCCCTGAAGATTGATGATACACCCGTGGATGACCCCTCACTCAAAGTCCTGGTGGCCAATAACAGTGACACGCTCAAGCTGCTGAAAATGAGCAGCTGCCCACATGTTTCACCAGCAGGTACTACCAAATGGAAGGAATGATATAGTAGGGATGTTAATGATTGATTAATCATTGTTAAGAAGTTAAATCACCTAGAACAATGACCTTTTGTACTCTGAAACATCTGTGATGTTTTTAGCAGCTAGACTTGAGAGGAAGTGGCACAAGTAAAAGGAATATTAAAGTACATTTATTTGCAGTCTGTACACAGAAGGCATGATTGTAGATTGGAACAGGCACTGATAATGAAATAAGGATATGTTAGGATTTTTTGAAGATGTAGTAATATACCAACTCAATCAATCACTTTTCCTAGATGTTACAATAAAAACAAAAAGTTAAAAGCCTTAAGTTGAAAACAGGGGCAATAGAACTGTGTTGTTTTCTGAACTATTAGTTTACTTTTTTCTCTACCTCAGGCATCCTGTGTGTGGCTGATCAGTGCCATGGCCTGAGAGAACTGGCTCTCAACTACCATTTGTTGAGTGATGACCTCCTCATTGCCCTCTCCTCAGAGAAGCATGTTCACCTTGAGCATCTTCGCATCGACGTTGTTAGCGAGGATCCTGGCCAACAGTTCCACACCATAAAGAAGAGCAGCTGGGACGCCATGGTGCGCCACTCTCCAAAATTTAATCTGGTCATGTACTTCTTCCTCTATGAGGATGAGTTCGGCCCTTTCTTCCGTGATGAAATCCCTGTCACGCATTTGTACTTCGGCCGCTCTGTCAGTAAAGACGTGCTGGGCCGTGTTGGGCTCACCTGCCCGCGTCTGGTGGAGCTGGTGGTGTGCGCCAACGGGCTGCGACCGCTGGATGAAGAGCTCATCCGCATTGCCCAGCGCTGCACGCAGCTGTCGGCCATCGGATTGGGGGAGTGCGAAGTGTCTTGCAGCGCATTCGTCGAGTTTGTCAAGATGTGTGGCGACAGACTGACACAGCTATCTATCATGGAGGAAGTACTGGTTCCAGATCACCACTATGGGCTGGATGATATCCACTGGGAGGTGTCAAAGCATTTGGGTCGTGTCTGGTTCCCAGACATGATGCCTACCTGGTAGAGTTCAGTGAGAAGGTGTAGGTATGTATGAATTTATGAGTGTGTGTGTCTTTATCTTTCTGCTTATTTTGAGAGAGACCCTTTTCTGAACATTGTGTGTTCTCCCAGAAAACACCTTTGTTCTCCCAGAATACATGAAGAAAATACATCTCTTTGAGTTTTAATCTGATATAAACATATTTGTTTTTTAAAACATGTAACATTGATTTCAGCTCCAGCTCTGTGTTGTTCCATGTATATAATGTTTATATTTATATAAATTTATATATGTCTAAATTTATTTGTCTTGTTGTTACTCACATTTGATACCTTTTCATGGGCTGTAAGACTCTGCAGATGTGTAGTGTTTTAGAAGTATTCAGGGCTGACACTTTACTATGGGAATAACAGCAGTGAGCGGAGAATTATTAGAAATGAATGAGAAATTTAAGAGTTATTTCATGTACATAGGTAGTAACCATATCATGAGTGTAAAAAGAAATTAAAGTTTACAATAACAAGTTTAATTTCACACACAGTTTCAGACTTTGAGATCAGGCAGTGTGGTCGTGTGAATGGAAAAATTGAGATGATCACCAGTATAAGCGAGTACGTTTTCTTAATATTGGGTTTAAATCACCAAAATTCCCCTTTAATGGATTTTGTTTTTTTGTTTCTGACACTTAACGACTCAAGTAATGACACATTTTCATTTTAGAAGAATAAGAAATATTTCAATGAATGGACAGTCGCCATATGTGACTAAGTTATAAATGGTTGGCCAGTGTATGGACAGTGTAGAGTAACTCTGGGCTTGAAGGTGGTATCACATGAGGATTCCATTTTGAATCCATCCATCATCATGTTTCTAATGTTTATCTGTACAGCCTGTCCTGACCCACGGTCTCATTGTAATTGTAAATATTTATTTTGCAAGGCAAATGTGGGGGGAAATGTTAATTGTGTTTGTCATATATCTGTACATTTGATTAATGATGCACTTTTACTCTATTGAAGGATGTTAGTTTAACATGAGCTGCAGTGTCGTTGGAGCATGGGAATAACAGATTTTGCAGGCAAATGATGGTAAACTTCAATAATTTAATAAATTTAATAAGAAATTGAGTTTAATTAATTGCACGTGTAACTGTATAATTGTTGATATGTAAAAATCATTTTGGAAAGTTTCTGGGAAAGGCACAAACCAAATCTAGTTTATAGCACACACATTTCCCATGGTAATTGATTACAATTAATGTTAATGTGGCAACTATTCTAATTTAATTGATAAAAGTAAAAATGATGATCTCAATGAGGTAGTTGTGCGGCCCTGAAGAAAAGACGGCTTGGCAGCCGGATGTTGATGTAATCGAATGTTTGCCTGAATGTGTAAGATTGACATATGTATGTCTCTGTAATGTTTTGTTGCAACAGAATGAAATTATAATAGCTGGAACAAGTTTTAAGGTGGACTTGCTGAAAGATGTCACCCTTCAAATGTGCAATGAAAGAGACCTGTAAATTATGTTCAGTTAATGGATTTTCGATAATTGTTTTACAGGGTTGGTTTTCATGATTTTGTGGATTATATTAGAAAATTTGTAAGAAAAAGTCACTACTTTACATTAATATTTCTTTGGTTGTTGCCCTCTAATAGGTCATCATGATCATGTCATATCTTTGTTTTCTGTTTCAAGGTGTGGCAATGGACTTAATCCTTGATCCTTTTACAGTACGTTTTATTGTGTATTTATAGAAACACGCCATCTGTTGGTTAAAATAAACTGCATTTGTATTCTATGCTTACAGATGACTGTTGTAATATTGGAGTATAAGTCATGTAAGGGCTACAGTTTCTCATAGAGTGTACAGTGACAGTGTGTCGTTTTTTTATTTTAGCTTGACAAAGCTGCGTTGTACTGAGATTTATTGGAAGGGACTCTTATTCTTTTCCTAAAGATATGTCTGAATATATATTCCATGTCTGAACTATAAAAACAAAATGGTTGATTTACTTAGCTTGTTGTATTGTTGTTTTTTTTTTATTAGCGTTAGTTGTCTTCTACCTCTGTTGTCTAAACAGACAACAGAGGTAGAAGAAGAGAGCTGAGCTGAGTTTGTTGGGTTTGAGATGTGTCACAAAGACAGCTCTTAAAACCTGTGGATATCCCAAGTGGGCCTTTAACAAAGCAGGATCCTCTTCCAGGAAAAGGACCACAGAACAACCTGAATCCCAGGGCCAACGGAAGAACCTGGTTATTCCATACATGGCTGGTGTGTCTGAAAGACTGAAAAG
>JAUMHL010000018.1:12233933-12266733 GCA_032362345.1 Sandelia bainsii
TAGTGTGAACTTTTTACGTTTTCCATAAATTTCACCCGAAAGCCAAATATCCCTAATTTTTTGTGAGTAGTGTATATTCAGATGCTATGTCTAACTGAGATGGACTACATTTTAGACATGGCACCAGAATGCATGCCATGTCTGCATCAAGTGATTATTTGTCCAGTTCCATCAAATATCAGAAAAGTCAAACTTTGACTTCCTTCAAACTGATCTCTCACTTACGGTTTCCCACAGGGGAGTTCATCATTGGTCGTGTCATTAAGGCCATGAACAATAGTTGGCACCCTGACTGCTTCTGCTGTGACATTTGCCAGGCTGTGCTTGCTGATGTGGGGTTTGTCAAAAATGCTGGCAGGTAAGTATCCCATCTTATTACAATCTTAATATAATACAGTGACAGCCTGTAAAATAGCTGGTTACTCACCCATCAAGTTGGTGCACTTGCTTTCTAACAAATATTGGAGTTTTGAGCAGCTGTGACAGAGTTTGTCAGACCTGTGACACACTCCTAATTTTTGCTCTCTATTTCACTCAGGCACCTGTGTCGCCCATGCCACAACCGTGAGAAAGCTCGTGGCTTGGGCAAGTATATCTGCCAGAAATGCCATGCCATCATTGAAGAGCAACCGCTGATTTTTAAGAATGACCCATACCACCCAGACCACTTTAACTGCAGCAACTGTGGGTCAGTCTTGCCGCTCTATCTCACAGTTTAATAAAAAAAATGGCACACTCTTAGCTTTCAGGCCCACATGAAAATAATATATAACAGTGAGCTCAAAGCTATTTTTCTATGTGTTTTAATGTTCCTCTATCCACAGGAAGGAATTGACAGCTGAAGCCAGAGAACTGAAGGGAGAGCTCTACTGTTTGCCCTGTCATGATAAGATGGGTGTACCAATCTGTGGTGCCTGCAGGAGACCCATCGAGGGGCGTGTTGTCAATGCCATGGGCAAGCAGTGGCATGTGGAGGTTTGTGAGCAAGAAATGAGCCTGTAACATGTTGTGAGGTATAGTTTACTTTAGGTGTTTGCTCCTTTTAAGTAAAGCTAGAACTTCAGAGTACTTTAAAAAATCCTGACCTGTTTAACGATGTATGGTTTGGTATTTCAGGAGAAGCGAGGAGAAACATTTAAAGCTTTTTTCAATAGGCTGACATCAAAGTTTGTATTGAGTTGTCAACATGATGTGACAAAGGTCCCAGAGAGTTTCAGATAATGAGTCATAAACGCAAAAACTAATGAAATCAGTAAGTGTAAGTAACACACTAATATATCTTAAATGAGTGTTTCTGTAGAAATGTTTTCCACATTACAAGTTGAACTACCTGAAGCAGGCTTCAGAAAGACTCCTGACAGGTTAATAATAACAGGGAGCTAGTGTCATGTTGCAGCAGAAATCTATAATTAATTTCACATTTAGTTACATTACTTATGCATGGGAACATTTCATTCACTAAATGAACCTCTTTAGAACCAAAACATTTTAAATGAGCTAATCTGAAGCAGTAAGAGAAAGGCGAGCCTTTTTTAAGAAGGTTTTCTCCTGAAGCAGAATTTTTTTTGTTGTTGGGAGGCTGTATCATTTTAAGCTCTTCAAAAATCTATGGAGATCAATTTAATGCTGAAGACGGTCATTAGCTAGAATTAATTTTTGTGTCTGATGACTTCAGGAACTTTATCCGCCAGGCAGTAAAAAAGTAAAACTTGTATAAAAAACATTACATTGGTTTCTCCAGAGCTCTGATTTTAATGCTTGGTGACTGCTTCTCTTGTCAGTTTCACATTCCTTCATCAGAGATTTTCCTTCCTTTCCCTCAGCAACGTTTGTTTTTGTTTACAGCATTTTGTGTGTGCCAAGTGTGAGAAGCCTTTCCTCGGTCATCGCCATTATGAGAGGAAAGGTTTGGCTTACTGTGAGACTCATTATAACCAGGTAAGAAAAAAATATAAAGCCAAGTAAAATAGAGGGCTTGGTATTAAAGTCTTTTATTCCCTCATTGCTTCATCCAATAAACAAATTTGTGTTTGCTGTGTAAACACCAAGTCTCCTTGTTTCTCTGTTATCAAGCTCTTCGGTGATGTGTGTTATCACTGCAACCGTGTGATTGAAGGCGATGGTGAGTATTAATATGATAATGCTACAGTGTTTTTAGTAATTTAGACAAAATGTTGTGTGACGATACAACAGTTTAGTATTCATGATTTCCTTTCTTTTTTTTTATCTTCTGTGCCCCTCTCTCAGTTGTGTCTGCTCTCAACAAGGCCTGGTGTGTCAGTTGTTTCTCGTGCTCCACCTGCAACACAAAACTCACTCTCAAGTAAGTGATGGTGCTCCTTAAATTGCTTAATTTATCAACTAATCATGTGCAGTACTACCAGCTGATTGTGGTCCTTTTTTTGTAATAATTCTACTTATGCGTCCAGTCTTAACACTTTTGTGTTTGTGTTTCACTCTCCTACGACTCGTCCCTATTTGGCTCTTTTCCTTTTCACCCTTTTCCACCGATTTGTCCTTGTATGCTTCCCCTACTGTGTCTGTGGTAACTCAGAGATAAGTTTGTTGAGATTGACCTGAGGCCAGTGTGCAAGCACTGCTATGAGCACATGCCTGAGGAGCTGAAACGCCGTCTGGCACGACGTGAGCGTGATGCCAAAGACCACAAGAAAAAACCTGCTCTCTGTCTTTAAAGTTACAACTCACTACTCCATCCGTTGGTTGGTGCTATCTCTGCCTTCCTCTTTGTCTGTGGTGTTTTTTGTTTACACCTTTTACCATATTTTATCTGATACTTATGAAAAACCTAAACTTCCATCGAGATTAGCTTTTTCTTTTTTTATGTGATACGTCATTGATAACCATAATTTTGCCATTTTCCATGATAATTCTGCATCAGAACATAGGATGTTGCCTCCCAGTAGTAGTATGTACCTAATGTTAATATAATTTACAGTGCTGAGATTTTACAATTTGTAATAATAATTATAATTAATAAAGAAACCATCCTGCACAGACAGTAATATTCAGATAAATATCTAGGTGCAAGGGAAATCTGAAAAGTTAATGAGTGCAAGAGATGATTCATTGAGTCTTTTTTTTCCTTCTTTGCAGAAACAAATTTGTTGAGTTTGACATGAAGCCTGTTTGTAAAAAATGCTATGAAAAGTTTCCTCTGGAGCTGAAGAAGAGGCTCAAGAAGTTAGCCGAGTCCTTGGGACGCAAGTGAGCTGCTTCAGTCCAAACAACCTGGAAGTACTGTATTTCTGCTATTGCTGTGATAATAAAATATCCAGGAGAATTGGTGCACTACAGCATGCGGGGTTCCCGGCATTATACAAGTAGATTAATATTACAAATGTTAATTTGGGATCTATTCATAAACATAAATATATCACTGTGGTCTTTTTATAAAGGTTCCTGTTAGCATATGTATTTTTTGCAGTTTTTTTAAATACACAAATGTTATGTTTTGTTTTTAATACATTCCTAAATTGTCTAAATTTATTATTTAGTCCAAGCCAAGAAATGTGGTACCTGAGTTTATTTTGACCTCATGACCATAATTGCTATTATGACTATAAGTGCTATTTCTAAAACTTACACAAATTGGTATTATTGTGAATTACTCTTGTGCCTTGAATATATATGTGTCTTAAAATGCAACTGCTCGTTAAAATGTAACTTACACAAAGTAATAATACTTTACATACGATTATGTCTCCTTATATCTATCTTAAATAGACAAAATATCTGCTAAAAGCTGAATTTTATTATCAGAATTGTAATGTCTCTTCTTGCCAGAATAGATGAAAAAGAATGTGTTTTTGAGAAAATCCTCAAATTTGCTCTTACTGGGAGCAAGGCTCATCTGCAGACTATTAAGCATTAACAACACATTTGGTTTTGTTTCCTCTAATTCATAATAAATAGTGGCATTAAATGTGTTTTAGAAGTTTCTATGTAATGTTCATTGGCTTATACAGTTTTATTCAAATGTTTGGTTAACCCTTCACTTTTTTCTTGTAAATTTAATTTGAAATTGAAAAAAAAAAGTTTTTGGCACATCTTGAGCTCCATCAGATTCATCTACAAGTCTTTTTTTTTCACTCTGCCAAATTTTTCCCTCATGATTTTACAATTGCTCAACAATCTCGAAAAAGGCTGTGGCTTCCATAGAACCACTCTACCATAAAGGATTGATGGACTGTTACTGAGATGCCGGGTTCTCCCATCTTAGCAGAGGACTTCTGTTAATGGCCATGGTCACCTCTCTGACCAATGTCCCTCTTGTCCATTTAGTCAATTTGGCCAGACAGCTCTAAGGAAGAGTCCTAGAGATTTCAGGATTTTTCCTTTTTTGGTTTTTGGAACACTCAAAGTTTATGCCCTTGTCCAGACCTGTTCCTCACCACAAAATGTTGCAGTGGATCTTACAAGGTTACAGTGGCTTTATGTCCTCATCTGCAGTGTGAATTGTGAAGTTTAACGAGTGTGTTTTTCAGAACTATATCCAGTCACCTTAGTTTGCAGGTCGGCCGCAGCAAAACTAATAGTCAAAATTAAAGTGGATGCACCTGACCATAATCTGGGCTGCTACAGCAAAGGGTCTTACTTTCACTTACTTATACTTTTGTGAAGTGTCTTGTCAAGAGATTTTCAAAAATGTTTGTAGTTATGTGTTCACTTTGCGGCCTACTGTATTTAGACTTATGGAAAAATAGCATCTTTCAGCTAAAAATTACGTATGAATGCAGAAAATTGTGAAAAAAGAGAAGGGTTACCTTATGTTTGCATGAAATAGTATTTTCATATTTTATTCACTGAATTATGCTGTGCCTGGGTATGAAATTGGCAATTTTCATTTGAAATCATCAATATATTTGAGGTTAAAAGGTGCTATTAAGATTAGAAAGACAAAATGTTTTAGAAAAAGAAACTTATTGGTGTGAAGACCTTCAGTATTAACATTTGCAAGCAGATGAAACAAACCTTCAGCTGATTATTTAACACAGTGATGTTTAAAACTGAGTCAGCACATTGCTTGGGCTGTTTGTAAACTTATATATAGGTTTGTCTGTCATACAACAAAAAACTTTTTGCTTGGGTAAGCATTTTTATTATGGACACACTTGAATGTTGCATACACATTTCATTTGTCAGATTTTACATTTTATTTGCATGAAATGGAGAATTACAGTCTTCTGGAGCACATACACAGTATTTGTCTTCCTGAATAAAATATAAAATATTCCTAAATGTATAGTGAATTCCATCATCTTAAACTTATAATATTCTCTGAGTTTGATTAATAGAGGCTTTTGGACTTGTAGAATACATTCATGATGCACAGCATAATCACAGTACACACTTTTAAAATAAATATTCAGATTCCACAATAAAATTACAGTAAAAGTTATAGTTCATTCAAAATTAGTGTGATAGAGTGGCAAAGGCAGAATGAATAAACCAGAAATAGGCTCGAGCATCTTTTTCTCACAATGTGTGCAATTCTAATAATTTAATTATATAATCACAGCTTTTTAACTTTCCAGGCCCTTTTCCTGTTTGCCACACTTCTTTCTGTAACTCAAAAAGAGACCTGTTTTAGAGCAGACATTTCGACTTGTCAAATGAAGCACACGTGTTACTAATAACATGGTTCTATTCACGTTTCAGTAACTTGTCACAGTGATTCAGCATGAACTCTTTACACTCACGCTTTTGCTTATTGATGAAAATGCTGAGTTTGAATCATGAATGATTGGAGATATTGGAAACACAACAGCCATTATTGCTGGGCTAGTGCCCCTTTAAGTTATTTTGTGAGATCTGTTACAGGATGTTAGATTATTTTATTTCTCAGCTGTGCGTTAAATTTTTACAAGAAGAGTTCATGTTTAATAAACTGCAGTGATCATGCATGACTGTTACTTCTAATGTTTTCCTAATTAGAACATAAAACATGAATTGATACATAATATATCACAAGCCCCTCAACTAAAAGTTTGATTAATAAAGATTAATTAATAAATGTAGACATTTGAACAGTGGTTTAACAAGGACAGGGAGACATTGGCATTAGGAGATTGAGAAGTTAAGCGCATTGCTGCTGTATGCATAGTAGGAGCCAGCATTTTATTGGTGGTACACAATTTCTTAATGAGAAAGAAAGAGCAACTGGTCTTGCTTAAGGTTTGTGAAATTTGTAATGTATGGGGGATACAGTGTTAAATATAATGAATTTTTACAGATACACCAGTAACATATGGAATTGACAGGGCTGCTCCATTTTAAAATGTCTACAACAGTGGCAAACTGGAATCTTTTCACCTTTCAATTACTTGATCACTTAAGCTTCATATTTAGCATACAGACATCAGAGTGGCAATGAGTTTCTCATTTAAGGCATATCAGAGTGGAACTGGATTGAAGTCCTACATTTAGCTGTTAACCAGACTGGGATTAGATGAGTATTGATGAGCAACATGTAGGGGAAGTCTTGATGGCTGCTTCTGAGAATGAGAAAGCATCCATGGTGCGTTCTTGTACTGTGGTTGGAGATGTGATCGTAAACCCAGGAAGTGCAGTCGGAAAGTTGTCCATTCACCAAAGGTCATACCTAGGAGGTCTTTAAGGTCATCCACATTTCCAAAGACCAGTGCTGAACCATTGAGGTCATTGCTTTTCACAATATCAATATACTTGCTGGGGTATTTCATCCTCTTCAACTAGGAAAAGCAAAAACATTAAAGTATAAACACAGAGATGTAACATGATTTACTTCCTAACACTCTGACATGACTAAATCGATCTAAAAATAATTTTCTGTGACAAACATATTTGCTTTGCACCAGATTGAGGTGAACAAACACATTTTGAATAAATAAATGTGGATTTAATCCTCAAAATTGACATGAGATTAAACCCGAAAAGGTAAACTGAAGTTTTATATATATGTACTGTACATATACATTACATCTTGCTACAGTTTGTATGTTTAACTGTTTGATATCATCTTCACTGTTGACTCTCTAGTATCAGAGCTGTATTAATTTACTGCTACATAAGGGAAAATGAACATATTCTTCTCGTAACCCTTCAGAGAGTTAAAAGTAATCAGCTGGACAAATGAAGGCTTTTATTGTGAAGCAGCCATGGGAAATACAACAAATTTATCATGAAAGCTAACGGCAACAGAAATACATCTACAAAATGAGACAAGCGGATGAAATTTAAATATTGCAGGTTGTAATAACCCAAGAAGGAGCTGCCACAGAGCTGTTAGATGAAGAGCTCCAGGCTGCAGTCTGCATAAGTCTGCAGTCTGCATTACTTCCCAGTAAGGTAAACATCTTTTGACTATGCACTTATTGCAGGAAAACTAATCACATTGTGTGAACATCTGATTGTAGTTGCTTATGACATGACATGTGGTTGTGGTTGCTCATGATGGAGCAATGACTAACTTCTTCATTAAAACATTGTTTGGCTGCAGTACAAACAGCTACACAACCTCTTTTGTTGAATTTCTGTTGAAGTAGCTGCTCAGGAAGGATTAGCTGTAGTGTTACATGTACCAGTGCTTAACAATTATATATCTTTAAAGAGTTTCTTACCTCTTTACATACATCCTCTGCATCCATGTTGATGATAGTTGTGATTGGCAAAGGAGCTGTGTTTCTCATCCAACCAGAATCTTTCAGCCTGGATGTCCCTCTGATCTGAGCCAACTCCTTCCTAATTGAATGATCCAGGTTCACTGTAGCCACTTCAAATGACTTCAAGTCCTTTATGGTGAATTGGAAATCTACTGTGAGAAATCTTTCAAACATCTCAGGATCTCCATCCAGCTCGAGGAGGTCCTCAATCCGTGCGCGCATCACGTACAGCTCCGCCCTGGACTCACTGAAGACTTTCCATAAGGTCTTTGAATCGTCAGTGTTGGCCACATTGTTATCATCAATATCTGCTCTCTGCTGAGCATCCTCAGCACACTGGATGATCCAGCTGAGTCGACAGGGCCACTGTGTGGCTAAGACCACCCACGCTGCAATGTATTCTGGTGGGGGAAGCTCTTGCTTCAAGACCTTCATGATTATCACAGTCACTTGAATGGAGTTTATCACTCTCCTTATAGACATGGCATCATCGAACATGTACTTGTTTAGTTTCCTTTCATTGCTAGTTAGGATGCTCCTGACCAGCATGTCTACTTCCTCCTCATTTACATCTAGTACTACTGTAGTTGTATTGATCAGTGGATCCACCTCTTTCATTTCAAATGCATTGTCCTCTGCAATTTCTACTACAGATAGTACATCTGAGGAAAAAGGCTTTTCAAAGCTCCTAATAATTTTAGCCTCAGGGATTTTTGAATCGCTAGCAAGGCTGTTAAATAAACTACACTTTGACTCATCGCACAGTGGTGGAACTGTAAATGCAAGAGTTACTACGCGATTAAGCAATGCATAAGCTCTGTCCTCTTTGCTGAAGCAGCCTTCTGCAAAGTTCACTTTCTGTACAAGAACATCTGGGTTTACTGCCAGAATTGAAATAAAAGGACTCTCCTCATCTGAAAGCAGAATATTGATGGCATCCAGAACTGCAACAATTTTCTTGGGGGAGCACCGGTCCAGATTGGTGATCTGCAGCACCACTCGAATTCTTCTCCTTTCAAACACCTCCATAAACTGTGTGAAGCTAGACAGGAACCACATTTCCTTCCTCACCTCGTTCATGAAGCCCAGGCGGCTGCTAACCCGTTCATTGTCCATCCTCCTCTTAATGTTCTGATCCTCATTAAATATGAGGTTCTTAATGATCAGAAAAGCAAATCTCAATGCACTCACTGCAGGGATTCCTACCACACCAATGGCCAGGCCCTCCAGCACACCTACCTGGCCATTTGGCTTATTCAACTCCTCATCTGGTTTCACCTCAGGTTTAGGAAGATCAGATGTTAACAGGAATACCAGGATGACAAGTGGTACCAAACAAATGCACAGTACAACAAACCACAGAGGACAGCAGCAAATCTTCTTGGACCGCCAGTGGTTAGGGCCGTCCTGCACTATCTGAACATTTTTATGAAAACAAACCAGAGTAATGAGAAGCAGGTTAGACTGAGGATCTTACAGATGTTCTTAAAAAATAAACTCTTGTGTGATTTGGGATTATTATCATATTCGAAAATCCCTTTACTTCCAAGGTTGTTGAGACTAGAGTCATATTTTCATTCAGGATTTGGGTTTACAAACTTGCACTGAGTTTGCACCAATAAATATCTTATCTATAGCTTTTCCACTCATACAGGCCCATATCACCACACTCCCACCTCTATGTTTCACAGTTGCCTCTATGCACTCACTGTAGTAGTCCTGACAAGGTTACTAAAAAAATGTATGCTGGTTTTATCCAACCAAAGAATGTGAAGCCATTATTCATTCGCTTCCTTTTTATGTTTTTAAGCAAAGTTTAATCTTGCGGTTTTGTGTCATTTTGTGAGCAATGGATTTTTTAATGGATGCTGTCCATAGGGTTGACATAATGGACTGTCCTTCTCACTGATCAGTCACTGACCAGTTTCCACAGCTAATATTTGTGCCAAGTCAGAGGCTCTTAACCATCTGTTTTTCAAACCTTGCACTGAAAAACAGATGGGTACATAGCAAATTGTGTGTGGTGTTATTTGAGGACAATCACTGCCACAAATTGAGTCTATAGTATGGCTTTTCATATATTTCACAATTACTGGTGCAACTGGTGTGTTTCAGTTTGTGTTTAAGTACCCCTCTCCTATCTTCATTAAGTCTCACAAGCTGGTCTCTTACTTGGAGTCTATCTATTCTTAATTATACACAAGATCAAATACCCTATATTTCAACTCAAAAATAATATTTTTAATTAACTGTAATTTGAATCATTTAACATTTTTCTGATATCGCACAGCAGTGTACTCAGTTCTGATGTATAATGTATGTATAAGGTTTTGAGATATCTGCCAGCGAGACTTGGGCTGTCAAACCAGTGGGGCATTTTGTTTGTTTTGTGTGATGTACAAAGCATCAAAAAAACATGTTTAACTTATCAGTGATGAGCCTTTGCAGAAACACAACAGATCTTGCTGTCCAACAGTGTCTGGATACAGAACTTCGTTTAATACCAAATACGGCTCTCAACATTGTTGGTGCCAATAATAAAGGTAGTGTATTAGTTCATCTTCTACACTAAGATGATAAGCCTGGTGAACATAACCAAATACACATCAGCATGTAGGCTACAGTGAAATGCCAATGTGAATATGCCGGCCTTTAGCTCAAAGTATGACTGAACAATGAGCTGCTAGCTTGGCTGTAGACGCTTTGTTTATGAACAAAGAAAGGTTACAACAAATCACAAACCTTATTCTTGATTTCCTCATTTTCGTCATGTTGAGCCACACGGTAGAGCACGAGCTGTAATTTCCCAAAGTTCATCTGCATGGCCTGAAACAGCCGTATGACTAGCCCAGCCCAAAGCAGGTCACTGCCTGCAAAATGCCAGGCACTAAAATGCACATAGATAAACCTAATGTTATTGTTCTGCTGGTTCTCCTTAGTCCAAACAGGCCTGTAGAAGAGCAGTCGGCCAATGAGAGCGAGAAAGCCAGCAAATGAAGTCTTTTCATCCTCCTGCTTCATGAACACTGAAAAGACAAAAACATTTATAATATTAACATCTAGGATAAATGATTTAGCTAGTTGAGGTGCATGTAAGGATAAATAATATAAATCAAGACAGACAAACATTACAACATGTAAACATGATGGCTATGGATGGCTTGGATGCAAAGAGGATAATAAATAGAAGGTTTTTAGACAGTTAAGTATAATATTGTAGCAAGAAATTGGCTTATTTTACTTATTTAGTCCTTCAGTTAAAATGCACTGGAGTGTAATACTAAATGCAAAACCTATTCCAGTGAGTAAATACATAGTCAGATCCACTGTCAAGATAGGCAATAACAATTTAATAAAAAGTTAATGAATGACAAGAACAAATATTTATTATCAATCTTTCAATATTTTATAGCTTTATTACGGTATGGACATTATTATGTGAATATCAAACCTTGTCCAACATGTGCAATATGTCTGCCAAGGTTTGAAAAAATCATTACCACAAGCAAGACCTTCACGTAACAAAAAGAAATAACCTTAAACTAGTTAGAGCTGCACATGCGTCATTCAGCCTTTATTAAAAACCTGTATTCTCATGTTTGAGTCACCCAGCACACAAAGAGATAACCTGCTGGGAAGATTAAACTATTTAAATACCTTGCATTTGTCTGAGGATCATGTTAATTCGATTCTGACATGAAGAGTAGAGTCCTACAGTTGCAGGTGATGGAACTTTTGTCAGTGTCTTTGACAGGGCATATGCATAAATATCATCTGAAAGCACATGTAAAACAAAAACAGCGTGGTTAAATCATTTTACATTTCTACATGATGCTTTCATCTAGTGAGTCATGTCGTGAGCAAAATCCTCAATCAGAAACCTTAAAACTAACCTACTGACATTACCTGACACACCCATTCAAATAATTAGTGCACATTAAAACCGAGGAAACAGGATCTCTGATAGAAATGCCTATGTAATTAATTCTTACTGACAACATTCTTGATTAAAGGCCAACCTATTTTAGCTCAGTAATGCAAAACTAAATGAAATAATGATGCAGGTACACAGGTGTCATGCTGATGTTACACTAATAAGCTGAGCATTTGCACTAAATTAGGGCTAACAGGAGACGGACATGCAGAATGTCTATGAGCATTTAAACTTTGGAACCCCTGGAGAGGACTGGAGAAGCCATTATTTATAAAAAATGATATTACAGGATATTTACTTTACTGGCATTTAAACCTGTTTTGAATATGATGTAAACTTAAGCAATTATTATTGAAATCGTCATATCATCATAAGGTTTCCAATCAATGTGACCATAAATAATTATAAGGTTATTGTAGACACACTGAAATCTTTTCCAAGTCTTAATGCTCATTATAAAGATTCAGAACAAACAGTTACAGCACGCTGAAATAAAACCTGACAGAAAACCTGTGTCAAGTGAAACTGAAATCGGAGCCTTTCCGTGAATCAGCTGAAAAAGTCATGTCGCATGCTGTATTTTTGTGATTACCTGCAGGTAACTTACCTGTTGTTGGCTCGTACATGATGACTGTGTGGTGAGACTTTCACAGAAAATACCTCTGACCTGTAAAAAATTCGGAAGAAATCTCAGCATATAGGCTTTGCAGAGTTGTGTGTGTCTGACTGTATGCGTGTTCTGTTTAGCTACAGGTCCCTCCTCACTTTTTGTCTTTGTTTCGAGGAAAGAGGAACCAGTATCACCAGAGTTATGGTGTATGTGGGACAAATGTAATAACTCCTGATGTGCAACTGGTGTTTATTTTAAAATCCAGTTTATACTGCAGAAATAATGAATATTTTAGGTAGAAATTACACCTTGAAAGCAGAAGACTGAACACCTGATGCACAGTTACGTATGCTACTTCACAGACTGCGACTGTGAATAGAAATAACAGAAAATCTGACAAACATGGAGCAGGAATGAGAACACGTGTAAACAAATACAAACTTTGGCTGTGAAAGGCAGCTGCTCACTCAGATACATTATTTGGACCACATCTCCACCCTTAATAAACCAAAGCACGGTGTAAGTAGGGCAGTATATCTGAATGCCTTTAGCTGTGTCTGTAACCCTTGGAAAGGTTTAGATGATTTCTTCAGTTCAATACAATAAAGCTGTAAGTAGTGTAGGGATCTATTGTCAACAATTATTCATGTAACAGTCTGGGAGTTGACTATACAGCATGGTGCTTCAAGTCACTAGTGAGGTGAGTTCCAATGTAAAAACCCACTGATCTGGACATTGACCATGTCGATTTGCTACACCCAGTTTAACTGGAGGAGTTGAAGAAACATCAGGTTTATCAGCCAAGTAAATTTGCACATACAAGTAATTTGACTCCAGTTCCTAGTGCCTATGAGTGTCCTTACACAGGTGGTTCAACCTGTTATTTCTTATGTGCACAGAAATTTAAACAGTTTTGCTGTGTCAGTGATTACCTTGAATTACCTAGTCCCATTTTGCTGGTGGCAAAGACTTGTGTTTCTGACTACACATACCTAATACATTCATGGACAGATTGTTAATAACACACAGGATTTTACAACCTGAAAACACCTTTAATTATGCTCTAAGAATAGTCATAAAATAATGACAGACATATTACTGACATGTTACTAATGAAACAATCTTACCGTTTACGCTCCAAATGTCAGTCCCAATCTTTATTTTAGCTCATCTTGAACCACTACCTTTGTTGTGTCCAGAAAACCATGAGGGCCATGCAGTAGAAGCTAAGGTGTGGTGAACCTCATACCACCAAGATTTCAGTGCTGTAAAACTTTACAATAGTGATAAGAGAGAAAAAAAGGCAACTGATAACACTTTCCAGGAAGTGAGGTCACATAGAAGATGAAATTATTTCTAAGAGATGGAGCCGAACATTTCTTCCATTCTCCTTTTCCAATCCGTTACTCTCATGCTCCTGCTCCCAATCTTCTCTCTATTCACAGAATCTAAGTGAAGTGGGTAGTTCCTGAAAGCATTACAAGGTAGAAAAATCCTCATTCTTGCAATAGCTTCTGGCATTAACTGTCCAACTTTTTCAGTCCATGGAAAAATGGAACAAATGGATGATTTCATGCTAGATCCCTGGGTCTGCATGATTCATGAGCTGAATTCCTAGTTCGTCCCTCAGGTTGAGAATGGCTGGATTGCTGTGACTGGCATGAACTGACATGTAGAGCAGTTAAAACTCCAAAGCAGCAGCACCAAAGCCTTTTTTGCCCAAAGCAGGATTTGTTATGACATAACTGGTTAGTCAAGCTTTGAAAAACAAGCTAGAAGCCTAATTTCCTTTGGCATATTTTTACATTTTTTTTGTATTAACCTACTTTTACTGTTTACCATCTGGTGTCACAGTGTATCTTACAACACAGGTCCTTCACAAACAAATAAACTTCGTGAAGCAAATCATCTTTAGATTACTTTATCAAAGTATATTTCCATCTACACAACTCATTTTTCAGGTACATCATGGCTGAAATAAAATTGATAAAAAGTACTGGATTTGAAATTTATATATGTACACTAACACAGCTATACATTTAATTTATCTTTATTGTATTACTTTACTGTACTTACTATATATTAAAAATTAATTTAGGTTAAATTGAGGAATGAAACTTTAACCTGAGAACTTGTGAGAGAAAAATAACTAACATAACATTGCTCAAAAGACTTAAAGTGTTAGCTAATGTCAGCAAACTTGATGTACCTCAATAGACTGTTACACAACTGACTCTTCGCTTGTGTTACTGTTACAGTTTTTCAGTTGAATGCTGAACTCATGTTTCACACAAGCATTTACTATTGATTTACTGTCTCTAGTAGTTGTGCGGCTGTTGTTCATAGACTTGCTTTGAGGCTTTTTCGTGGTCTTTGCTCATTATATGATGATTTAACAGCTAAACTTCTTATGGAAGACAAAGTAATGTTATAAGAGGAGTAAGAAGTTGGGTTTTCTCGGATGAATGTCTGTATTAATAGTACTCCTGCATGCTGGCACTAGGACGTTCAGGTTGGTTGCCAGAACTTTACTTTTTAGAAATACTACAACCAAATATTTGGTGTCAGTATTGTACATAACCTTACACACAAGCATCTGAGACTGTCAATTTTTAGGCCAGTTGCTGAAATGATGTTTAATTAGTGTGTGTCTGATTAAGATTTAAAGTACTTGGCCTGAGGGTGACTAATTCCCTAATTTTTCCCCAAGTACCTGATTGTTCAACTACTTTAATTAACTTGATTGTCATAGAAAGAGAGTGTTTGTGTGTGTGTGTGTGACAGAGTGAGGTTCTCACTTATTGCTTGGCCTGAAGTCAATGTAAATCAATACTGAATGAATTGGATTGTATCTCCCCCTCTATGAACCCTCACCACACCTCGCCCTTTCATCGCATAAACCTTGCAATTAAGGTTAATGAATTCACCTTCATGATTAATCCAAGATTGGTATCAGACACATAAATTATATTTCAGGATCGGGCAGACTTGAAGTGATTTTGTGTCACATGCTTTCTGACAGGGACAGTTTGGAAATGCACACATTTTAAAATATTAGCATCAACTGTGATGCATGAACTAGTCAGATAATGTGAGATATTACCAGAAACCATGTTGTAATCTAACACACCAATAGAGGGAGCTACAGTATTGTGCATGGTACCAGGACAATGACGTTTGATCAGGCGCCCTTGATCACACTTCTCTGCTCTATTTGGTATGTAAGACCAGGAGCAGACCTGACAGTGAAAGAGGCATTTACTGAAAAAGGGGTGCGGTTGAGGGCTTTAGATGTGCTAGAACTTCTCTTGGATGAGCTGATGATCATTTAATGTAAATGAGTAACCGCAGCACATAGGGCACGCACACTCAGATGCATACACAGTAATATCTATCTGCTTTTATACCTTATCCACGGTTCTAAGGGGAGACTAGTGTCAGTACAGACACGTGCGCTTACACCAGCTTGCCTGGCCTAATTGGCCTCAAGACCTCTCATTGGTGTGATCTATTGATTAGTTTCACTGCGGATGCTGCTAAGTCACAGGAAGAGGACAGCGAAATGGCCAGATATACTGAAAGTAAGCACTGCCAACTCTGGCTATGATGTCTTAAGCTTTTCGTCTTCGATGATGATGGGATCTTCACCCTGTGGTTCAGGGGTCCAGATCCTTGGCACAAGCAGATTGTCCTTTATTGTCACCAAGAGGATGATGGCACCAACAAATGGCAATGTCTGAATGCAGTAACCCCCACAGATCTATAGACATGGTCTGCTTTAACAATCCCACAAGAGACAGTGAGATGAAAACTACTTCACACTCACAAGATCCACTTTTTCTTTGATACCACTGTGGCATATATTAAGAGGCAGGAGCTAAAAGATTGTCGCCAAAGAGCCCTTCTGGGGCAGGCGTGAGTGAAATGGTATGCATCCTGATCTTGCATCTATCAGCACAAACATCCTATACATGATTATTTTTGCCTGCTCCTTCAACCTCTCTTCCGTTCACATTCAGATCCCCAATCACATCATCTCATCCTCGTCTATTTCCATTTCGACTTCTTCTCCTCATCCTCTTCCTTCTCAAACAGTACAGCCATTTCAGTGTAAATAGTGTCTATGCTTATCTGCCTCTTAATCCTCCTCCCTCATTCTGTACAGCCTTCCTTCAATTCCTAGAAAAACTTATATGAGAAACACGCTTATGTTTATCAGGCCTATAAATTTCCTATTCTCTACTGTGTGTGAGAGCTACACTCCCATATGGCATTACATTTATGATGCATGGCAAGCCTTACAATTCTCCATCTTCTCTGCAGCACACAGTGAGTAACCAGAGCTGTCCAAAAGTCATGGCTGTGACAATGGGGATCATTATACATTTTTCTTTTGTAGGTGGCTGCCTCTCTGTATTCCTCTCCATGCCTCCTAGAAATCTGTCTTTATCCTGGCGTGTGAGAGCATAGCTACCAGGTGCACACAAAGCACTTCTCTGGGTTGACTTGAATGTCCACTCTTGGACCTTTTCACCAACACGCATGTGTGCACACATTCATGCCAACCCGCTGATCCTGCCTCCTGTTTTATTGTCAATATCACTCGGCTCAGAGGTTGTAGGGGTTGACGGCTGTTGACAGGGGCTGAATTGTGGAGGTAAAGATGATGGCAGCTCTTACTGAGATAGAATAGCTGTATCTTGAGACCCCTTGGAAGGAGGTATTGGGCTGTTATGAAATCTGCTCCCTATCAGAACTTCACTCAACCAAGGGGAGAGGATATAGCCCCATGCGTTGCAAAGTACGAGTGTTTACTCTCTCCCTTCCTCCTATAGCTCCCTCTTATCTACCCCTGAATTTCTTTGTCTCACACACAAACCCACACACACACATTTCTCTTTAGTATTATACCACCTGTATCTGTGATTTTCAGTCAGCGCAGTATGCAGTCTACCTGTGTACTTGCACAAAGGAATTGCTTTATCATATAAGGAAGGGCACTAATCTTGTTTGTTTTATATTTCATGAAGATATACACCTCAAGGCTTGCAGCATGCACAGCACTGCATGACACCAAAACTTGCTGTCAGGTTGCTCCAAAGCTCCTGACAACATTCCTGAACTCACACTGTTCATTTCAGCACATCAGTGAGGAAACTGTTGTACAACTACTGTAATGCCGTTACTTCAAACAAATACAAAAAATGTGAATGTGCTCCCATTTACTGTGCGTAGTGTAGCGAGAGACCATGTGTGAACATGTGCTAGGCACCTCAGTTTAAATGATACACATATTTGTGTATCCAACAAGTCAGTGAGATCAAACAGAAAATCAGTTAGGCAGGAAAAATTGATCTTTGGAGTGTTTCCATACCACATAGGAACAAAAGTCAATATTCAGACTGTTTCACTTTTGCCTGTATGCTTTTGTTTGATGTAGTTTAACTTTATAATCCAGAGTTTTGACCAATCCTTATCACATATCTCTAGAGTTTTTTTCTACCAATATAGTAGTGGAGCTTTTGTCAGTCTGTCCATCAAGTAACATCAGTAACTGATGTGAGGTTTTGCCATAAAATTTTGTTCACTCATGGTATTGGCATCACTATGCCAATGTACATCCGCAGAGAGCTGCTAGCATGACTGTTGACTGTTAGTCTTTTTTTTAATCTATACTATTGATACTATATACTATTATATTGTATTGTAAATGTTAAATTAATGTACTTATAGATGAACAACACAATCTGAAATATATATTCCCACAATACGTATAACCTGTTGTAGTGTGGCTGACAAATTTTGACTTATTGTCTGCTTTTTCTGTATTTGCCCAAAATGCAATAAAACCTACACAACAGTGTCCATGTGTGATTAGTTACTTGACTAGCTGGGGCCTGAGGTGGGTTCCAGACAAAGACACATTTTTAAATAAAAGGCATTTTTAGAACGTCTGCACTGACTGCAATGTTTACAACAACAACTAATATTTCATGTTTGTTGGGAAAAAGACAATTGTACCCATTTGAATTTTGCAAAGGAAAGAGTAATCGGATTCTACTTGAATAGGTAAAAGGCAGCTTTAATGCATATTTTTAGAAAAACATGAATCATGTAAAGCCTCTGATCCAGATGCCATACATTTAATAAGGTGTAAATGACATGTAATACCGATGACACGTGGGGGTGACAAAAAATTTTCACACTTACAGCCAGACTCATGAATGTATGGAGATGTCTGTTGCTGGTGTGTCAAGATGTAGTAATAATAAAATCTATATCTATAAAAAACTGTTGCATCTATTATAAAGTATTCAGATGTGAGCTCTGTTTACATGATGCACGGATAAAGCAGCTATTCAAACATCCAGACTGGAGAAAGGCAAAAGGTGGATACAGAAATCTTAGCATTATTGTGAATCTGATTTGTGAGACAAGAATCATTTAAAGTGACTCTGAGAGCTCATTCTAAACCCCTTCTGTCAGCTGTGAGAGAGGCCGCCCTAATCCATTGTCACTGGGTGGATTAATTTGCATAATTCCTCTATTGTGTAGTTCCAGATCTTTTTCTGTCTCCTCCTTCACAGGCAAAAAGAAGAAAAAAAGAAGACTCTCAAACCTCTGCTACTTGTTGCTTTGGAAACTGGTGAAAATGCACAGTACAGCAGAGCAGGAGTCACACCTGGCTGAAGAAAAAGGACTCCTCTGTAGTGCAAGGTTATGGAGATGAGGAGGGCGTGAGGATGGCGATATGATGAGCAGGAAGTAGTGAAAAGGTGGATGCATGAGTGAAGGACAAGGGAAAGAAATAGGGAAGACAGATCAAGAGAAGCGAGGAAACTAGTGTTCAGTGAATGGAATACAGAGCAATTTTCTGTTACTTAAAGAGTCATTTATCTATGTCGGCAGTCTATTAGTCATGTATTCGAGTGTGACCCCCGTTGCACACACACACAAACACTTCCTTTATCACGCCCACACTGTGTATGTGCACACATGTGTCACTGTTTGCATGATGTTGTGTGTCTGTGTATTGCTTATTCTGCAGGGATGTGAGCTGCAGATAAGTGAGGCAATGCAACGTTGCACAGATCAATATATAGTTAATGGGTGGACCTGTGCTCTTTAGAATGAGCAGTGTGTAATATTGCATTATTCTTAAATAGGTGATGTGGAGAGCTAGCCTGTTACAGAAATTTTTTTTTGGTCTTCTCAGTGTTTGTTTTTACTTTTTTAAATAAAGTTAATGAGAAATGATCAGTGCCCACAATGTACTGTGTGTTTATGTTTAAGTGACAGAGCTCTCTAACTGTAGTAATTACGACTCATATAAAGCTCAAGCAGGAGGTTGTCTCAAGCAGGAGGTTGTGTTGGACTTTGACATAGGAGATGGTTGTTGACTTCCTGCCACAGTCAACAGTGGTTTCTTTTATACATGACCACAATTGTTCCCTAAGTTTAAATAGGTTTTATAACAAGTAAACATAATGGCATCAGATCAGAAAATGCTTTTATCTTTTTTTTTTGCTGAAGAAAAATAATAATAAAGATAAACATGGAGTGTGTGGATGAGTGAGAAATGTGCATGTGATGATGTTGCATGCAGCAAAATACAGTATTAACTACCCAAAACCTGTAGAGCTATATGGAGGGAGAGCATGAGAATAAGAATGAGCTGCAAAAAAGAAAAGGTTAAACAGGGGGACAAAGTCGACTTTTCTAATTGGCAAATGTTGTCATGTTGATAGTTACGTCATATAAAAAAAGATTTAATATGTGTTGTTTAGGAGGGTCATTACAAACAATGAATTGTGTCATTTAAAGAGCAACTGTACATTAAATGACTAAACTTATGTATTAGGGCCAAGTGAGAAAAAAATATGTTAAATTGGGTGAAGTACCCCTTTAAAAATTCATTCAGATTCAGTGAGACTAACCAGCAATAAGCATCTCTTGCCCTCAGCTGAGAGATGGCACACTGTTAACCCTGCTGGCAAGGGATGAAAACCCTGCAGAGCCACATCCTCTGTCTCCCCTGCTGCTGACTCTCTCTCGGCTCTCCCACTGTCTTATTAAGCAAAACAGCATGTCCTGCTATAATCACCATGATATGTTAAACATAATTGGATGTGCTAATGGGGTCATAATTACATTAATTCATTCATTAATTAGTAAATATTTCTCTGTCAACACAAACTTCATATAATCCAACAGATCAGTGTGATCTTTAACTGCGGACACATTATCTCAAATATCTTTATGATCTAAAACCAATGCAGCGCTTTATTTTTTATGCTCTTATTCTGTTGAGACTGTAATTTGTGTTATTGTGAATAGTTCTTCTTCAGTACTTCTTCTTGTAATCACCATGTCAACACCTTCGTATTATTTACAATGAATGGTCCAACAGCAGTTATGGTGGTTGAGCTAACAGTGTGTAAGTCTCAAGAAAACCTAAAACATTATGAGCTTTCCATTTGTAGTCCTACTTGCTTTTGTGTTTGCTATTATTAGAAGGTACTGTAGCCTAAGTAGCTTCCACATGTTGCACAGTATGTGTCCAGGCTCTCCCAGTCATGTAATTTCATTTTTCATTTATATCAAAGAAGTGACCACTTAATGCAAAAGACTCTGCTCTTTGAGGAAACTCTAAAATAAGCAAAGAAGATCTTACTTAATGTACAAAAAAGAAAAAAAAAAAGTCAACAAAGCAGGTTGAGGGCGATGAAGGGAGATCTGACACCAAATGGAGTTGACATGAGGACATCAGTAGATCAATAAGGAGAAGTGTCAGGTTACAATGACTGTGCTGTACAGCTGGATGAATATGACTGGATGCTACTAGTCAGCTTGTAGCCACACAGCTGCTGAATGAGGCAGTGATTGTGAAGCATGAACGAAGCAGCTGATGCCAATCAGCTAATGCAAGCTCCACTGCTCTGCCTGAACTAACACTATGCTCCACTGGATGGAAAGGGGGGACCTTTAGAAACATTCAGGCTGTTACAGATTATGTCCTATTTTTGGGTTTTGTACTCAAAATAAAACAGACATTAGATACACATTCTGGTCGATAGATTTTATTATTAACAATAATCATGATTATTTATATATGAAAAGGATTGCTTGTAGATTAAAAGCCATCTGAGAATAATCCCCCAACTGTGTTATTTCCGTCCAGCTCTACAGAGCATTTCAACATCTTTCACCTTATCTTGTGTTTGAGCATTTTACAGATCACAACTTTACATTTCAGTTCACGGCCACCACTTTCATCAATGTTGTTTCCAGCGACAGCAGGGAGCTGTTTTTAGAGCAAGCTCTAAAATCCCGATCATATTCAAAATGTTAGCTGACAGATTGCTGTATAGAAGGTGATAATGTCAAAATTTGTTTCCACTGCCCACCAAGTGGTCAATAATGTAATGCAGGTTTAAAATGTATGTCACATAAATAATTTAAATTCAGAAATAAAGCTTGCAATACTAGAGCAGTTGTTTTAGCATTCAGAATAACGAGGAAAGCCATTTGTGATATGCTGTCTCAGGAGATTTTTACTAATGTTTATTCATTCAAAAGTATGACTCTGCATTCTTTGTCATTTTTCAGCCTTACTTCACATTTAAGCAGTAATCCTTGCAAACTGCCCAGTGCAGCGACAGCCTTGAACTGTCGGCCAGTACTGGAACAAGATTGGGATCAGTGTGGGCCTTGCCTCGGGGAGACGGAGAGAAGCTAAACCAGAAAATCTATTTCTCATAATTATGAATGAAAATTAATGTCCACAATTCACTGAGCAGAGCTGTATGAAACCTGAAAAAGGTCAGAGAAGGTTCTGCAGAGATGTTGATTGAAACTATTGATTAGGTGATTTTATACATTTCATACCTACTCTGTATTAAGGTGCAAAACACAAGGTTGACAATAAAATATAGGCTTTAAGAAAAGGAACGCGGTGTAGTCAATTGTAGTGTTATTGTTTTAAGCTGGTAAAGAAAAAGCCATGGTTCTAAAATGTAACTTTCAGAACATCAAAACAATTCAGCTGTAACCGAATCTCCTTCGAGCAGCAGCCGTGATCAGTTTACATTTCAATTACTTTTAAAAATCTCATCTCGTTACACAATCAAAGGTTTGCATTTGTGAGTGTCTGCAGGAGAACACCACCCATGCATGTTTATTCATGTGAGCCCTGAGCCATACTGAGCCAACTATCCATCAAGACGTGCTGGATAGAAGTGACTTGCTTCTTCCTCTTTCTTTTCACATGCTGTTCAATACCTCCACCTCCACCTTCATCCCCTCAGAGAGTGGAGCGTGTTTGCTGATGCGTGAACGAGGTAACCACGACGGAGCCCTGCAGAAAACAAATGCCGTCCCCGGTCTGGTCGTCTCTGTCATGGATCATCAAGAGGAGTTCATTGTTATTACTTCCACTGTTACACTGAATGATGGAACAACAGACATGGGGATAACTTTGATTGGTAGTTAAGACACATCCTGCTAAGGACACCTGCTGGTTGATAATTGTCACAACACAGCAATGAGAGAAAAAATGGTTGAATGCATTCAGTCGCTATTATGCAGGCACAAAGATACAGACATCAACACACATACTGTAAAAACACACTGTAATGGGGCAGTGTGTGGTTTAAATTAACTTTGACGCTGTAAATACCCCCCACTGTTCACCATATTACTCTGTTCACATCAAACAGGTTGTTCTGGGAAGAAAGGGACGTGATGACATGAGTGTGACTCACTATTAGGTTCCTCCTGACACCGGGCTTTTTATTCAAATAAAAAATAGGCTCATGTACCCTTTTCTCCTTTCTCTTAGACTCTCTCTCTTTCTTTCTGTGTTGCTCTGCCCTGGTTTCTTTTTGTGCCTTTTCCTAACAATTAGTGAGTTTCCATCAAAACATAATGCAAATTTTAACCATAGTTCAAGAAGAGCAATAAAAGAGAACGACAGTTAACTGTTATGTGATAAATAGCTGGCGACGCTAATTTTCCAGTCTGGTGCCATTGAATCATTGCAGAAGAAAAGAGCCCACCAAAATGACATACTTAAAAGAATGCCAATCAAATTCCAAATAGTGAAAGAAAAGTATAAAATCTAATAAATCTGACACTTTTGTTTGCTTTTCTTTTGTTAGCTGAGGAACATTACTGTCTCCTCATTGCACATAGATCTGTGTCGGTCTGCTGCTACAATATGTTGCATCTCTTCAGTGGAAATAAGTCACATGCTTTATATAAATCATGATTAATTCACCATGTGTGCTTCCATTGCACTTTGTTACATTTTGCTTTTATCAACACATCAACTTTTCCACCTTGTCCAAGCACAAAAACATTTGTGCACTATTTTTTTCATTCAAATTGCAAATGGACATAAAATCTAGTGGACATCCATCTGATTTCATTTGCCCTCTTCCTCTGTCTTTTCCTCCTTCCTTCTTCTCTTTGTAACTGGATCTGTTTTCCTCTTCCTTCTTTGCACAAACTGGCTGTATATTTTCACACCATCCTGCTTTTGCTCCATATCCATTTTTATTTTTTTTGTAATCTGCTGTGCCCTGCCATTCTATTTTTGAGTCACCTGGAGCTTGTCACAGCATGCCAGCCCATCATAGCTGACCATCCAGCGTGAGTCCCACTTCACAGATGTTAATGACCGTAGCAGGCTGCTCTGTAACCAGGGACACACTGAACTCCCCTAACCTCCGATTTGGCATGTGTGTGCCTGTGCATGCCTATTTCATTGTATGTGCAAATGCATTTGTACAAATTCAATGTAGAAAAGGTAGCAGGGACGAAACAACACATTCTCTTCTTGTATTGATTTGTGTTATGTGTGCAAATGCATCTATGTATGCACTGAATTTACTGAACTGGATATTTGTGTGGTGATGTCTGTGGATGATCCTATTGGTATGGATAGCATGGTCTGATCTCAAGTGTGATCTGTGTTTGCTGTCTCTCAACGGCCCCCTCCCATCCCATAATTTCACTGCTACCTCCAAAGCCCCTCTAACCTTTCTACTGCACACCCATCTGTCAATCATGTTCACTGCAGCATAGCAATATAGGGACACTTGGTTCAGTGTTAATTGAACCCTTACAGTTTACACTAGAATAAACCAACACCCCTTATCTGTTATTCCTGAGGTAACCCTTCGCAGAATCATTATTAATCACAGCACACAGCCCAGGTAATATCTATTGACTTATAACACATTTGGAAAAAAGAGGTAGGAGCCAGATGTACTGAGAGACGTATATACAAAAATGCACATACATTTATTGGCTTACATTCTAAATGTATGACTGTTTTGTAAAAATGAAACATGGAACTTATCTTGGCTCCATTTTGTCAGACAATTCAGTGGAATGAGCTTTCTTTACAGCGGTGTGAAAGTCTTTGCATAAAAACACATTTTCCCATACTTAAAGGTCACACCTATTTAAGGCATACTTGTAGGTGGTACACACTGCGTCATAACACAAATTACACAACAATCCTTCTTAAAAGAATTAGACAGATGGTCACTGAGCAGCTTGAATTGTGTACACTTTCAAGTCTGAAGCAGGATGTTTAGGGAATCAGTCTCATGATGCTGGTTAAAAACGTATTCCTCTAGTCATCGAGTGAACATGTCCTCCATTACTCGAATGATGTCAGTGTGCTTCAAAAGAAGTGTTTATCAGACCATTTAACTGCATCTGAAACTCCTTTCCCAACACATTTTCAATAATTCAGCCGGGGAATGTTAGGAAATTGGGTAAAGTGCATGTGACACCCAAACAAATTTCATAACATCAACAACACAACAAACTCACCTACTTAACACAGCAATTAGCCAGGTGTATGGAGGTGATAAAACATGTGGGATCTGTATCAAGCACAACTTCAGTGTGACCCCACAAATGCCCCTGAAGAGAGATAGTTTGAAAGTGTTATGCCCGTTATTCATTGTGTTGAGAAATGACATGCAAAAGACAAGGATGCATAGAGATGCAGCCAGGAGGAGGATGTGGCAGAAACAGATATTACCACTTTACCACTTTTTGCTTTTAGACATGTTCAGACTCCTATTTAGTTTGAAGCATACTGAACTCTTAACTGTAATGAGTTTTCCTTTAGGACAAAATCTGTTTGGAAGCTTCTACACTCAAGTAGTTTCTGCACAAATGTATAAATGCTTAAAATGTAATTAACATCTATTCTGGTCAAATTAGGTTTTGACTGAATGCCTAATGTCTCTTGTCTCATGTTCTCCGTGTATCTTATACTCATCAAATTAGCCCCGACTTCTTTATTTCTGCCCCTATCAAATATTTAATCACTTAAACTTTGTATTTTTGAACAGTGCACTTGCCAATTGAATCTTTACTTTTAATAAATGATGCTGCTTTTGTTAAATTGGATCACATCAAGGTGAGCCCTCCTGGTTCAGCAGGAAAAATTTCCAAAGAAATTTGTTGATGTCGAAACATCGCATAGTTTGGGTTAAAAGTTGAGAAATGAGGTCTATTACTTTAAAGCAGAGCATTGCATGATCTTACGTCATGCTTGTTGCCACACGGAACTGAAGATTATTGTAAAACATAGAAATCATAAAGTATCTGTCTGAATGTTATATGACAGGAGGCTGTTTATTAGAGCATCTCTCTGTTCTAGTCGGTGCTCTCTAAACCAAATGACGGTACAACAGTGCAATGTTGGTGACAAAATGTCACATCCGTAATTGTCCTCAGCTGCTTATCCGTTCTTGAGACCGGATGGACTTACATTTTTTCCTCCTCTGTCCCCCTCTCAATCAATTCACAGAGAGAAGGTTAAGTTCTCTTCTCAAAGCCCCCATTTCCACCTTGCGGCAGAGTCTTGGATAGAGATCAGACTGCAATCAATTAGCTGTCTGTGTCATTACAGGATTAGCTCTACCTACAGCACAGTCACATACATCTGTAAGCTTGCCCAATAATGGGCAGGTAATAGAGCAAGTGACTGCATGTCCCCTGGGGAAGATTAGTGCTTCCATATTAAGTACAAGACTGGGAAGTAACAAATGGCGTGTAACAGAAATAGAGTTCACTAAAAACAAATGTAACTAGAACCCAACCACTTCCAGATACTTTTCAGTAAAAATAAGACATGGATTACATACGTACATGACAGAACTGGTAAATGAACATTCAGTCCAGTGAACTGTGGCTGTAGTGTATGAATAATATAGTAGTTTACACCTCTTATTTTTATTTTTAGCCGCACTAGCTTATAAGGGATAGAAATGTCAGTCTGTTAGCTGGCCCGACACTTTGATTTAGACTTAAATATCCCCACAACTCTTTGAGAGATTCACATGAAGTTTTGTACAGACACTCATAGTCCCAGAAAGATCAATCTGATTGGCTTTGGTGACCCTCTAACTTTTTCCTTGCGCCACCATGAGGTTGACATTTTGATGGCAATGTCTTAATGGCCAATGGGTGAAATTCAGCACGCACATCCATATTACCTCCTGGTTGAAGAGAAATCACTGACAATAAAGCTGTCTTGGATGTAATAGCTAAATGTCATACATGTGAGAGTGTATTGCATGTTTTTTTAAAGAATCTGACCCATGCAAATGCACTCACGCTTTAATGTGACTGAACATCGCCTGACTGTCAATTGCAGAGACACACACATGGACAGATGCAGGCAAACACACACCTTCACAATAACTACTATGTCAAGTTCAAGGTAGTTTGTAGAGAACAGTGTTGATCCTACTCTGTCTCTAAGCTTGAATAGGCCTCATTCCTCTCAATAGTTTCTCATTATCCAGCCTGCTGGTGTTTGAGTTTGATGGATTATTCATAAAACATGCATGACCCTCATGAATTATTGTGAGAGAACATCCAATAAATTGTTTTAGATGGCTTATTACAACATTACTGGCTTGGCATATTAAATTATTTGCAATCCTGTAAATCACAGAGGCGATTTGAAAATAACCCATCAAAGGCATCATGGTGACATTTCTCCACTCTGCCTACAACATAACCATCTCTGTCACTGTTCTTTTTAATCACGAGGAATCTTGTCATCAATCACATTCCATTAAGTCTTTAATAAGTTATAAACAGAATCCAAGCAGATGAATCTGGAAGAATCTGTAGGGTTGGAAGGAGAGTTTTATGAATGTTATCAGGTTAATAGTGATTAATGTCTCTTGGTTATAAGGATGTTACTGTAAACTTCTTAACTTTCAACTATCCTTTTCCAAAATACAATTTAGTATAACAGGTATGTGTAATGAAAGTAAGCAAAATCAATAAAAACAACATAAAAAAAGCAATTAAGTCACATCTTTACACAATATTGCA
The DNA here is from genome assembly GCA_032362345.1 of Sandelia bainsii. NCBI lineage: Eukaryota > Metazoa > Chordata > Actinopteri > Anabantiformes > Anabantidae > Sandelia > Sandelia bainsii. The sequence continues at coordinate 12,261,517 of JAUMHL010000018.1, forward strand.
TTTTGAAAGATGCAAGACAGTGAGTTATTGAATTCACTCCATGAACTGACCAAATAATCCACAAGTAAACATAAATAACATCTGTTGTTAGGGGCCTCATTTTAGCCAGTTTCAACAGAATTATTGCATTCATCCATCATTCAGCTTGTAGATATCCTGTCTGCACTGGAAAGGCGAGTTTAGACTGAGTATAGATTTTGACATGAATGCACCGTTGGTCTTTGCAAATGGACATAAAGTTGGCCATGCGTTTGAGTTGTGTGACCCTCTTCCACCTTCCTTGTGTCCCCTGGGTGAAGTGAGGAGACAGGAGGGGGAGGAGTGGGGGAGTTGGAGGGGACACAGGAGAAGGAAAGCAGAAGGGACGCTCAGCCTGCTGCCACCGACCTTCATGTCCCAAAGGGACACGAGTCAAACTTCAAGAATAAAGTGGAAGGACTGTGTGACAACAGAGCAGCCACAGGAATTTCTAGAAACAGATTTAAGTGGGAGTTTATAAGTGGCCCCTTCATGCAGGTTGTCAGGAAGCACTTCACTGTATTCCTCAAATTTGGCTTCAACTAATGTTAAATTAATGGTTGAGGACCAGACATGGATCATTTCCTGCTAAATTTGATTTGTGCGTGTCATTAGCTTTGGCTAACTTAACATCTTTCCTTTTTAGAGTTTAAACTAATGTTTTCATACCATTAAGAAGGAGGTCTTGTAATGTTTAGCAGTGAACAAATACTGTTACAGTTTTATATGAGACTATTTTGAAGGTTTGTCAGCTTTGAAGGTCTGCAGATCCATGTGATTGTTGAAATCCAATTATTATTCTGACCAAAGGCACAGGGTAAAATATAGCTTTACACTCGGGTTCCAACATCTGATTTATCTGAACCACAACTTCATTTGATTTTAGCTAATTTATTCACATTAAAATTCAGGTATTGTAGTGAACGTGGCTCCTGCAAGCATACACATGAAAAGAGCCATAGATGAAGGGAGCGGAGCCATGGAGAGAGTTGTATACATTCACCACCTACCTGCACCCACTGCGTTTGATCCAAACCCCATGCCTTTGAAGTGTGTATGCCTTTGTGCTGGGCCAAATAAGGTTGTGTGTGAAAACCTTGCATGCAAGTGATGTCATCATTTACACACAAGTGCACATGCTCATTCATGTGCATGTGCATATACACATTTGCGACCACACAGATGGGAAAATAAATGGGAAAATATTTTTATCACCCACAGATATATGTCTTCACAATTTTACCACAGACTGTTTTCTTTTCTTACTATGGACTATTTCAAAGCACAATGCAAATGTTCTTATTATCAGATTACACTTTTCAAGCTGGGAACGTAGAAAGAATTCTCAAAATATACTTTTCAAGTACAAATAACGTGATGGTGCTAAATGTTTTTCTCATATGGTAGCAGCTATAATCAGTGCAGTAAACTAACTCAGTATGAAACATGATGCAGAGATTGTTAGTGACACTAGATAATTACTAGTGGACTGACTTTGCCTTTTTGAAAGATCTTCTGTAAGTATTAATATTGTGAAGTACTTTTTACCCAAATTACACATCTTCACTTCTTCTTACAAAACCTTGATAGCTGATATCACAAGCACTTTCAGGTTGTTTAATTTGAATGATGTTGGCAGCTTTCAATTTTAATTTGATATTTTCCATTTGATAAGCCAGTGTAATAAATGTTTTTCCACTGATTGTACAGTTTTTATGCTGATATTTATTACATAGTGTAATTCAGAGGGGTCACAGTTTCACTGAAAATAAACTAATGGGGAAGAGATGGCAACATAAATACAGCAAATATTTTTCTGGCAAAGAAATAACAGAAATAACTTGCTTTCATCCTCGTGGGGACTTTACACTGACTTTTATTTCCTGGAGACCCAACCTAAATATAACCCTAACCCTAACTCTTACCCTAACCTAAAACCAGCATCTGGTCCCCACAGGGAATAGAGTTCCCACCATGTGAGTATACAAACAGATTTCGTTACCCACAATGTAATTAATGGGCCTACATTGTGCACAGATACACACACACACACACACACACACACACACACAGCTGACAGATGAATTAGTAATTATGTTTTTCAGCAGTTGTAGGTTGCTGTAATAGGAAAAAATGGTTTTATACAATGTTCGTTCTGTAATTGGCACTTTGATACTGTCTGATCTTTGCTATAAATTAGGAAAATACAAATAAGCTTGGCAGGTTATAAAGAAATTAAAGAGATTTAAGGAGTTTTATTCTGCACTTTTCTTGTCTGTGACCAGCTGTTACTGAATAAATCAATATGAACCATGCTGAATTCCAATTAGCAGATCTAAATTTTACAAAATAAGATGCCATTTCACTCCAAGTTTCACTCAGTAAATGACAAGAAAGGCACCAACATAGTAACAGTTTAAGTTCTCATAAAATGTTGACATGAATAAAAAACTGGCAGGTACCTTCAAACACTCTCTGGTTTTGATCTCTTTTGATCTAAAGCCCCCATTGACCTGCATACTCAGAAAAACGTATGCTCGATTGCATGTATAAACATATATAAGTATTTTCTTTAACTGTATGCAAGAAAAAGTGATGTCATTGTAACCCCCTCAGTGGAAAACTTACTGTTGTGCAGTTAACTGTCAGATGGCAGAGTGAGAAAGCAAAAACAACAAGATGAGCTATGAAGAAGAACAGGAAACAAGAGGAGTGGATGAGCTGTCAGTCGCACTCTGGGTTCTTAGGGTTTAATATCTCTTTCTCATGCACACATCTAAACCTCCTCTTCATCTGCTGTCAGTGAATGCCAGCTAGATGTCACTTCAACTCTGGATTTCCAGCTCATGACAGAGAAACTGAAGGTCAGAATCATCACCAACAGTGAGCTCACTTTAATGTGACTGAACATAAACCCCTGACAGTCTTAAAATAGTCATTTCAGTGTTGTGTGATTGATCACTTTAACTAGTGTCTGCTGCACATCCTGTAGCACCCCTTTTATTGTATATGTATAATAAAGTAGAACATAAACTAAAGTTTTGGTACTACATGAATTCTTTAGACAATAGGGAAGCAACCTGGCTGAATAAAAAAGGTTCAGATTACTTTCTAAATATTGTATTTGGTAACTAAACATACAGTACATACAATTACAATACATAATGTTAAGCATTCTGATGCTGCTATGAACAGACATTGTATTTCAAAGGTAGGTTATAGCAGGAACCCACATAAAATTTACTGTGCTTCTGTTGCAGATATATTCTGTATGAAGACTTTGCAGATACAGTATAGTATGTAGATAAAATCTGCCAAATGTAATTGGTGTTGCAGATTAGAAGTATATGAACATAATTTCTAGCAGAGAGGGCTGCTGCTGAGATCTGAAAAGGCAAGGAAAAAAAGTCTGATAAAGCAAGAAACACAAGCACTTACTGTAGATGACCTGGCTTAGCCAGATTTCATTAGCTGAGAAAATGACAAACGTACAGGTTTAGGTAAAATTTTCACCCACACTGTTTCTTTGCTTTCAACTTTGAACTGCTGTGATTATAGTAACACTTTTTCTGTAAAATGAAGGATTGTTAACTCTATTTCACACTTTCAGTTTCACGTCCTGTTTAGATACTTTGTCTGCTGGCTTGTTCACAATAAACTGTATATTATGTTTTATGTTCGTCTGGCTTCCTCAGAGCTCAGTAATGTCTTTGCTGCGTACAATGTTGTCATATGTAAAAGAACAAACAAGACTTGAGCTGTAATAAACCACAATGATCCCTTAAGATGGTGGTAAGCTCTGTTGTTACATAAAAAAAGGATTCATCTTTTTGCTGCCTCTAATTCCACAATCACTTTCATTTTCAGTTTCATTTCAGCTTGGTCTTTTAGTTTGATCAAAGAACGCCAACTGAGTCAGTGTCATAAAAATGATTCTTGTTGAGTGAGAATATTACATAACCATGATCATACCCATCAGCCAATTTTTATTGCTCAAGTCATTTATTAACTCACCATGATGCATTGATCTCTGATTTGGGCCTATTATGACCAATGACAGAATGAAACTTATAATGGATTTTTGATTTACACTAGAAGCTCACTGAGAACAAGCCGTATATCTTACATGACAAAGATATCTGTATTCATCTGGGGGAGTGTGTGTGTGTATTACTCGTGTACTGGGTACATAAATCTTTTTTTAGTTACACAAACACATTGTTGGGACTCAACTTCCTTTTGGGGTAAAAAGCAGATCCCCATAAACTGTGTGTGTGTGTCTGTTTGATTTGGAGAGGGTGAGTGAGTTTGTGAGTAAGGTCACACTTTCTGAGATATCAGAAAAGCAATATTCTTTCAAGTTGAGAGGTATGTGTTGGAGAGAAGAAGACCACAGCAGGAAGAGAGGGATCGTGTGATGTGGTGTTGATAGTTATCAGTTGTTCACTTGGACTTTCAGTATTGCTGCTGGTCAGTGTGTGTGTGTATATTTAAATTTTTGCAGTACACTGTGTTCATAATGTAGTAGCTTTGTCACAGTCAGTAATGATGTGAATGCATCTTACAGATTATAGCAGTCTTTACCATGGCAAAGCACATTACTGAAAATGAATATGAGGGCATTTGTAGATGACTTAAACACTATAACAATGTTTGTTATTATCATAAGTTAGAATTGATTTAATCATGTATCATTTGCATGACATACAATCGCTGCAAACTCCAGTCCAACATTATCCACATAATAGCATCTCTTTGTTATTTCAGTATCTGTGCTATCACATCCTTTCACTTGAAAAGAACATTCATATTGGACAGTTTTGCAAAATCCCAAATCATGTTCATTGCGATCATGTAATTAAGGTCTGCACATTGGGGAGGTATATTGGGAATTCAGTTAGCAAAGACAAACACTCTTGTAATTGAAATGTGTTGTTGGAAAAATCACCTGCGTTAACATCATATGCCAACAGAAATTTATTTAACTATGTGTAAAACATTAAAAACGAAAGCAAAGAAGCTCAACCATGAATTCCACTTATGTGACATATAAACAGAGGTGGGTAGTAACGAGTTACATTTACTCCATTACATTTACTTAAGTAAGTTTTTGGAAAAAATTTACTTCTAAGAGTAGTTTTACTGCATCATACTTTTTACTTTTACTTGAGTAGATTTGTGAAGAAGAAACGCTTCTTA
>JAUMHL010000018.1:12272613-12308723 GCA_032362345.1 Sandelia bainsii
CAATTTTACCGCGTTTCATGTGAAATACATGAGTCATATGGAGGTTAAACCATAAACACACCATCTTCTGTGGAGCAATTTAACAACAAACATCAGTAGTGTAAAATACAATTTTATTTACCTCACAGGATGTGAGCATTTCGTACAAACGGGAGCTTGAATGCTGCTAGAAACGTTAGAAACTGTCCGAATTCATATCGGACTTTCAGCCACTCCCCCTGCTGCGGCCGCCTGTTCTCGTCTCTTCTGGGCCAGGCGCAGTTTATCTCAAACGAGCCTTGTGTTTCGAACCAGTTTGCTTCAATAGAGTGAAACAGACTTCGGAGCTTCAGTGTCAAACGGCCCATCTCTAGTTTAGTTCATTAGATCAGTTTGTTTTGCAGTGTGGTGCTATTCAGTTTGTCCTTAAGTTTGCTTCAGTCTAGTTCTATTTATTTGATTTCTTTTATGGGCCCAATATTTTCTTCTTCTTTTTTATATACAGCATGTAACTCTTTAAAAATTTTCTAACTGATATTTTCTCCGAAACATATCTTAATGTGGAGACGTGCTGTCAAAGGCTTTAGTCATCCACACTCATTAAACAGCCTGGCAACAGTGCAGAGATATTTCAGCTCATGCTATGCAATCAGGTAAACAAACAGCTGCTCCAGATTCCTGCATTAGCTGTGACAGTGAACACAACGAGGATGTAGGCGGAGGTGCAGTGGAGTCTAACAGAGCAGGGTGAGGGAGGGGTCAGCAGAGTGCTTTGCTTTCGAGTCTCATGTTAGGAGTAGCTTGATTTCCAGAACTTGCATTTTGTAGTGTTAAACTTGTTTTTCAGTTCTATATGTTTTACTTTAATGCTCCAAAATGCATCTTAAAAAGTTTTTCAATGAGACTAGTTTGAAGTCTTTGACTTATGAATATGCTCCAAAGCATATCTTTATTTCATACATACAAATGTTATAATTAAATATTTTGGCTTTAAGATTTGTTCATCTTACACCTTTCATTAAAACTAAGTCTAGCATGACTTGGACTGGCCTTGCAAATCCAAGTTTAAATTTAAGTCTAGGTTCCTTAAAAACAACTTTACAAAATTACCAGTTTCTTAAAAAAAACCTTTAAAACGTTTTTTTTTTAAAATAAACTGCTAATTACTTTCTGTGGACAAACAATTTATGTAAAGCAATCTTAATTTTAGATAAATTTCCTTTCCTTTTCCTAATAGTTTGCTGGAACACAATTACTGTTAAAGGTCAAACCTTCATATTTTTGTGTTACAACTCTTTCTCTAAGCAGACATTTACTGGCTCTGCTCTTCCACCACCTGAGCTGCAGCTCCCCTGTTTTGCTTTGGTTGACTCCTTTTGTGTCTATGCCCCTCTCTTGAAAACGTTACACTAAAGTGATAATTCTTTTGCTGTTATTTTCAAATGTTGTTTGGACCTTGTTGTCAGCTGTGGCTTTGAAATTTTCTGGTGCTGCTAAGCAACAGGCACACACCTGCTGCTTCCTTCAGCTTTCCAACTGATGAGCCGATGCTTTTTACAGCCCAGATACTGTGGGCCTTCCCACACATGCTAAATGCCAGCTTTGGTAGCTCTTTCGGGCTGAAATTACCCATGGTAAAGATTTATTTGCAGCAGTTCTGAATTTTGCATTTCCCAGTCAGGTTAAAAAATTAGGAATTTCATACAAAGATGAATGTGTTAGTATCTAGTTTTCATTTTTTTTATCTTGCTGGGGAACAGTTGGCCTTGTTATTTCCAAGTTGGAGTAACTTAACTACCGTTATTCCCTCTTTAATGCATACCATTCATTTTTACAGAAATAAGGAACTGAAGGTAATTCTGGTTTGCCCGTTGAACTTGAATGAACCGTTCTCCATGAGTATAACTGCGCTGGCCCCACAGCCAACTCATCATCATGGACAAAACACTGGCAAAGTGAGAGGGCTTCAAAGAGTGGAATGTCCCTACAAAGCAACAGTTCGAGCTTCAGAAGCAACTTCAAACAGGGACACTAATGGCCACCAGCCACAGTGTGCCTTTCTACGGGATGTGAATGTGTGATAGGATGTGGTCAGTCACTCACAGCAAAAGGAGGGCTGTGACAAAGGTGCACTCTTAAAAATTAGAGTCCCATCTGAGAACAGCACTGACAAACCAGTGTTTTATCTGATTGTCACCGGGCAGCTTTGGTCACAAAATAAATTATGTTATTTTGTGTGCTGATAAAATGAGATGATGTCTAATTTCTGCTTTCTATGTAGTGCATTTAGTCAAGAAAAGTCAGCCCTATCTAAATTGATTCTAATTTATTTGATAGGAACTTGAGCCAGTTACAACCAGAACTTTACATCCAGGTGTGACTCATCAGCAGTCTCTGAAGGTCAAATCAAATTAAATGTATTTATGGATCACACATTTGTGCCTTGAAATTCATTTTCTTGTGATTTGGCACTAATAAATATCTACATGTATAAAATTTAATAGAACTGAATTTAAAACCAACAGTGTCCAAAGCACTTTACAGAGATAAATTAACATACAGGTCACAAGTTTTTTTTATAATAGTTTAAGTAAATAAAATGAAATGGTGCTAAATGTGTAGTTTAGAACAATCATGTCAATAAGCTGATTAAGCTGGGTTTTAAAAGTGGCAACAGGTGGAGGATATCTGGCAGTGTAGGGGAAACTTTCACAGTCTGAGAGCAGTAATGAAAAATGGTCTTTCACCTCTAGATTTGGACTGTAAGCTCGGAACAAGGACTAACTGATGAAAGGATCTGCAGTGTCTGCGTATGGATTGCAAGAAATGTCAAATTATAATTAAGAATAAAAGATGATTCCTAGATTTCTGGTATGTGTACAGACATGTTTTTGTGGGTATGGTTCTTTTATGTTATAATGTTAACAGAAGGTGACAGCCGAAAATACAGTGTTCATGACAAACAAAAAAGTTTCTTGCAGGTGATGCAGATAGTTTTGCTCAAAAGACTCAGCAGTGCATCGTAGACCCCATGTTGGCTATAAGATAGTTTGCTGTACTGTGAGATCCACTTTTTTACATCGATAAGTCACATCCTGTTATTGTTCCCAGAGCTTGCAAAACAAATGTAGCCACAGCTGTTCTGTAAAGTCCAAAGCTTAATCCACCTAGCATACTAATGATAGACCAATTTCTAATTGTCCTTTTATGTCTAAACAGTTGGAACTGTTGCTAGCCAACTCGCAGTCCATCTGTCCAGTCCTTTGATGTCTGGGTTCAGATGTAAACTCTCTGCTGAACGCTACTGATGCACTCAACAGGGTAGTAAATGATTTGTTAATTGCCATGGATTGTCATCAAACAACTTTCCTGCACCTAACCACAAGGTCAATTTAGATCTTCTTGAGAACTATGTTGTTCTCCAGGGGCTGGTACTTGTCCTGTCTGACAGAAGTCGGCATGATGGGTAGAACAGTATTTTGGGGTTAAATGCAAAGTCGCACAGGAATCTGTACTTAGCGTGCTTCTGTGCATAGGTTGTCTTCAAAAAATATGACATGCACTTTTAGTTAGTTATTTAGTTAATTAAATAATAGAGGCATGTAGTCATTGTCATTGTAAGCATGTTATCTTTCTGATGTTTGCATTTAACTCGAAGCACAGCCTCATTTCTGTTACCATTGCTGTAGACTTGTAGTTTTGTTAATGATTGAGTACTTGGCAAGAATTCCTTGTCTGACTAATAAGTCAAAAACATCTATAACTGCAGGTAAAGTTTCTTTTCAAAAGTAGTACAGAGAGTGAGAGATTCAGAGGAATGCGACAAGGAGGGAGTGAATTTTTTCGGGATTATTTTCAATCAAAGTTATATTGACCATTGAAGTTCAATGAAAAACTGCAGTTTATGAGTTAAACTGAACCTGGCCTCAGAGTGTTGCTTGTAGAGTTGATTTATCAAATCAAATTTCTGGTTCCCACGGGTTCAGATTTATCATTAAGAAACTTTTTTTTTTATAGATAATTAATCAAGGATAAGGCTGTAACTAAAGTGTACAAAACACTCACTGGCCACTTTGTGTGGAGTGTTTTTAAAATTTTCATCACCCTATTTAAAATGAATAAAGGGGCCAAAACATGAGAACCAACACTTCCTATAATGCACTCTAGTAGACCCACTCTGAATGTACTAGGGACTCAACCTACAGGTGAAATAATGTTTACTACAGTAAGTTAAGTACAAAAATCCATCTTAATCAAAATAAATATGAAGGATGATTTAAAAAACACAGGTTCTATGTGAGTTTGTACTGTTTCTTGTATGAACCTCATTCTCTGCTGCAGAGCTGCAACTGAACCATTGTTGCAGCCTTTTTACTGGAGAAGATATTAAAGATTTTAACAAGTGATTTCATAAGACCATAATCACTATAGTTACCATTCCACCTCACTTGTAGGTGTTGATTACAAAACAGCATGTCACATGGTGCTAGGGACTTTTACGATCAGTGTGTCAGCTAAATTGACATCATTACATAGCAATAACTATAATATGTATTAGATCATTTTTATCCTATGAAATATTATATAGAAACAAGCGGTGATGCTTTTTTATTGACAAAGGAAGGCTAATGTGTGTATGTGTGTGTGTGTGTGTGTGTGTGTGTGTGTACTAATGATCATTCTGAGTCAGTATTTCTAGAATCTCCTGAGCTTTTGCATTTAATTGTACCAATAACAGTCCCTCTTATTCCACAATATCCATGTGCACACACACAAAACACCAAGTCTACCAAACTGTCCACACTGTAACTCAATGTATACACTATGGATGGATAACCATTTTCTGTAAGTCAGTCTACACCCTACAATCGAGATTATAGACTGTAATCTTCTTAGCAAATCATTAGTTAGTGAGAACAATGATGTCATGTGCAGAGTCATTGAAGAACACGTGGTCACACAAACCATAAAGAGTTGAATGAAGCATGTTTTCATTTTCTCATATGCTTGGCAGCAATTATGTCAGAGCTGCCAGTGATGGTCAGACGATGCACATGTTTTGTTTGGTAGTGCTGCTGTTACAGTAAATGTTTCAGACTCAGGTTGTGCACATACAAGTGACTTGGGGTGACTAGCTAACCACTTCCATTAAATAAAACCACAGTTGACATAGGTAAATCCTGAGTCAACCCTACAATTTTAGATTGTAGGGTTGGCATTTCATAGAATTCTTTTCACATATTTATTATTATATGAAATGGCAAAAAATGTTATTATTATAGGCTAAATGTTGGGGTTCTCCACACACTCTATGTTACCCAAAGACAGGGAGACGTGTGATGACTAGCTGAAGCTACAAAGACAAGTCACACTTAACATCGTTGTAGATTTTTATTGTTAAACAGTCAAGAGGGAACACACTCCTTTGAGCTGACTAATTATAATTGATACTTTATTGATCCCCTTGGGGAAATTCTTTGTGGACAGGCTTCCCCATTAGACGCCAAGGGTTCAGGGTGTCAGTGTCTTTGTCCAAGGACACTTTGACATGTAGCCTGCCGGGACTGGGAATCAAACTGTTCCTCCTTTTTTGAAGACGACTGCTCTACTCACTGAGCTATCATGCCGCCCCAACTAAACAGTGTGTACAAAGCTCTGCAAATTCTATGAGCGTGTACCAAAGCAAGCATGGACAGTAACCTGTAGCTTGCATGGTTTAAACATCCATGGTTAAATTCCAGTGCAGTTTGCAGCAAAAAGACAAAAAAGAGGGTGAGATTATGAATGGAGAGCTGTAGTCTGTAGAATCTACAGAGGTAAGTGTAGGTTAATTAACTTTGAAAAATGCAGCTAAATTCAGATAAATCTGTAACTGCTAAGTTAATGTATGTCCCCCTCCATTAGTCGCTGGTGTCATCTGCAAGTATCAAATGCCTAAAAATCTTTGAGAACAAGTGACAGTCTTTACATATCACACATGATATGGCTTTATCTGGCAAATGATCCAGACTTAAACAGAGCTTGTTCAGCATCACGACCAAACCAAATTCATAATTGGCTCAACAGTTATGTGTCAATTCACTGTGTCATTAAGTTATGAGTTAGATTGTCAAATGGTGTGCTGCATACTATAGATAACTGTGGCTCAGGAGGTAGAGCAGTCATCCAGTAATTCCCAGGTGGACAGTTTGATCCTCTCCTGCCTCTATGTCGAAGTGCTGTTGGGCAAGACACCAACCTGCTTCTTTTGGGTCAGGCCAGCAGCCCTCACGGCAGCTTTAGTGTGCAAATAGGTGAGCGCTTTGGGTAAGAATAAGGTATAAAGTGCCATTGACCATTTAAGCAGTTTTAAAGCATAAATGTATGCACGGACAGAAAAAACAACAATATCATGGAATTCAGAACATCGGAGCTTGATTAAAACAATTTTCTTATAGGCCAATTAAATCTAAGTTATCCCAGAGTCACTGTATTGAATCCCATTGCTTTGTGTCTGCTCTGCCCTTGACTTAATCCCTTACACTGAAGACTGACATCTATTTTACAAAACCTAAAATAAATCTGTAAAGGCTGGCCCTTCCTTCCATAGCTTTTGGTTTTGTTACTCAGTAGATATGCAACACATCAGTGAGGACAGCCATGGAGCATTCTGTTTACAGAAGGCATTCCCATTCACTTCCTTCATTTTAATGCACAAGGTGTTTGTGAAATATGACAGGGATGAGCAAGTGTGAGTGTGTTTGTGTACGTCCGTGTTTGTGTGTTATAACTGAGGCGAAGCAAGAGGAGATGCAGAAGATGAACATGCTTTATGGCAGTAGTAAAATTCTCCATGGTCCGTCTGCTAGGGAAGAGCCAAGGGCAGAATGTTTATGGCTCCCAAACATTATAAACTACCTTTGTGCATTTACCTCAAGCTGCTGTATTTGGCCAGCCATGTCCTTCCACAGCAGAACGTGTGTCAGACTGGCGTATCTCTTCATGAATACTAACTATAGCTCTGTTTCACTATCATTAAATTTATCTTTACTATTTCCAGCCTCATCTTGTCTGCTAGTAAGGTCAGGAGCACTGAGGTGTAATTTCATGCAGTGAATATCAACTGGTACACTGTCTACACAGCCACATTGGTTGAGTGCATGCAAGTTCTGTTTTGTTACTACAGGATATGCAATATGAACAGAAATCTACACCACTGTCTCAATAAGTTAGATCTTTCAGGAGTGAAACTGAAAAATACGAATACCTCTATGTTCAGCAAAGCAACAGTCATGTGATACAGCTAATAAGATAATCTGTCAGCATGTTTAAACTTAGCTGTGTGACCTGTTTGGTTGACCATTGATGTGATGATGTTGTTCACTGAGTTCAGATCCCCATATTAAAGAGTGTGAAAAATTGAAGAATTTGAGGTAAAGATTTGTGATAATAGAGCCAAGACACAAGCAGAAATCAAAAAGCTGCATATTCTTCTTTCTTAAATGTGATTTTCATTACCTATGTTTGGAAATTCATAAAGCATATGTTGTCATAATTGGAGTTTGACTCACTACAATGTTTTTTTCCAACTAGTCCTCCGAGCTATATAACAACACAAGTTGCTTGTCTTTACTTTAGAATACAGCACATGGTTGTGATTATGGAACTGTCACAAAACACTATATGAACACTAACATGATATGAATGAATGAATCATCCACGTCTCCTAAAAGTTATGTTTCTATACAACTAGACAGGAATCACAAATTCTGTTGTAGGGAACAGAATCTCAACCAGATTAACTTTACAATGAACATAATGACAATATTTTGACAGTTAACATAAATGCAAAGTGGCAAACATGTTGAAAGGGAAATTGTTCTGCCTTGGTACAGCTGCTCTTAGTTCAAAAGGAAAGAAAAGAACAACAACCAGAAAGGATCCAAAAACTGTTGCTCAACTCTTTTGCTCTACATTCTAATGAACGTCACCTAACTTCCTTATTTCCTTGTTCTATCATTACTGTGACCGCTAGAGGTTGGTAGAGGGATATATTTGCTGTTTTTTTGCTTTATTTGTAGGGTCATCTTATCCACCACACCCTCAGAACTACAACCTGCCGTGCCAGGTGAAAACAGACAACACATTCTCCACATGTGCACCCAGCAGTCACAACACAAAAATCTGCAACACGATACAATTAACTGTCTGTGACCATATATTATATTAACCTCCAATATGTTTCCCCAAATCAAACTGCGTTATGTTTGATTGGAGAATTAGCTGCACCAGCTCTAGGAAACAAGAACAGAACCCTCATAGTGTGTAGAGTACATCATGCACACCTAAGTCCTGGTTCACAGAGGCACTCCATCTGAATTCTAACACCATTTTACACTCAGACTCTGAAAGCTGCTGTCAAGGGATACAAGATTTATTTGCCTGTAATTGCCTAATTTTGCCTTTCCTGCAGGCTCAGAGGGAGCTGCAGCCCACCGATAGACAGCCTAACCTTGCCTACTGAGGTACAGTCCAAGGATGTAATACTGTCAGCTGCACATAGTCCTCACTGGTGATTTATCATCACTGCCTCCTTCCTTCTCTCTCTCCTGCACTTCTCCCAACCTTGTGCTTGAACAAACACTTAGTGAGTTGTTATGCCTCTGCTCATTGAAAGTAAACTCTTCTGAACGTTTGTGTTGAACCACAAAGCAGGGATCTGTTGACAGAGGTAACTTAGAACTGAGACAAGAGGAGAGATATGTTGAACGACTGCAACACGCCCCGGATGGATTGTTTGTCGAGATCAATAGCCCAGTCTGCACAAGCAAGCAGAGAAAGTGTCTTTGTTTTGCAGGAGTTGATTCAGGTCATTGACGAAAGGTTCACTGATTATGAGTGTTTGCGCTTGAGAGGCGCTGAGAATGGCATCTCAGGTGGGCTGATCAGGAGGACCATTTTAAAAACATGACAGTCTTATAGTTTTGGTATGATTTTCATTGTGTGATTTCTTACTTTTGTAGGTGCACAATTTGAAAAAGAAAATACTGATGTACCAGCAGTCCGGTCAGACATTCTGTAAGACTCAAATATCTTGGTCCAAACAAGAAATAGAAGCATGCCATTTTCCTATGTGAAGTCTTCTGATAAAGAATTCAGCCCTTCAGTAAACCTCTTTTAATGGAATTTGTACCTGGGGCAAGTAAAAATAACATATGGACCAGACAGTAGTCTGCCCTGTGGTCACATACAGATGTATAAATTGAGGTACATCATGCGTGAAGTCTATAGCCTATTTTCCACAGCGGATGTGACAGACTTTGCTTACATTTACTTCTTATCTATTGGCTTAGGCTGGGATAAGACTGAGCTTACTCTGGATATTGCGTATGCAGTTGTGAGGCTCTTGACTCAAGTATGAAATTATTGCAAACAATTTTATGTCCTGTCTATAAATAATATTTCCTGATTACAACAATTGTGTCATGATCTCAGTGTAAGGTTTGTTTGTCAGAATCACTCAAGTTCAGATTTTGGACACAGTTTTAACCAGCTGATGTAATCGTAATATAATTGTACTATACATAAATGCAGAGATTTGTTTCACCTAAGAAATAACCTACACTTCAAAGTGTTGTAGGAGACCAAAGCAGAAGCAAAGTCATTAGTCACAAGATGATGTAGCACAAGCTGGTTATTAATGCAAAAGAAATCCTGAAATCCTCAATCTGATTGCATATCAAGAAGCACTGGTCCTCTTGTCATGTTATCTTCCTGTAAACATAATTAAAAATCTCAACTCTTAAACATGATCACACATATTAGTTATATATTAACTGATGTAATTTACAAGCATTGTGATGGCAGAATTACAACATACACTCTGCAGGAAAAGCACAGGTTTAACTAATGACATTAATTAAACTATACCAGGAGGTACATACACAATCACACAGTCATAAACATACACAATACCAGGTTTTTGAGGCTGCCACACCAAAATGGGATGCAGCAATTATTCACATCTGTGTTTGATAAGTCAAACTGTAAGCAGTGAAAAAAATCTCCACTCTGGTTTGTTGAGATTGTCGTCCTGTTAAATATGATCTTATGGGTTGTTTGAATTAGCAGCAAAAACGTCACATTTGTCAGAATCAGAAGCAGAATCAGAAAACTTTCTTCATCCCTGAGGAAATTGCTTACATCACGACTGCAGTCACACAAGACAATCACACAAAGACACAGAAAACATCACACAAGGACTCAAACAAGAACAATACAGTATAAAGTACAAGGTGCAGGATAAGTACCAGAATAAGTAACATGTTGATAAGTACAAGTGAGATAGAGCTAGATGAAAAATAGAATATAGAATATATTGCACAGTATTCTTATAATTATATTGCACAGGTGGTTAGAGTCAATACTTGAGCTGTTTACAAGGTAAAATATACAGTAGATATACAATATCCTAAGTAATTATATTGCACATGATAATACAATAAAGTAGGACATTGCACCTTAGTAGCATTTGTTATTGCCAGTTATTGAGGTGGCAGTAAGTTGTTGTGCACATTATTGTGAGGATGAGTGGCGGAGGGAGCTGTTATAAAGTCTAATTGCAGTGGGAAGGAAGGATTTTCTGTGGTGTTCAGTGGAGCACTTTACGCTTGTGAGTCTGTGACTGAAGGTGCTTTTCAGCTCAGTCGCCACACTGTGGAGTGGGTGATTAAGTCACATCACAAATGTCCTTTTTAAGGCAAGCATTCATTTTCACTGTCCCTAACCTTTTTTATTTAGTGCCTAAACCTGATCCAGGTATCTTTATGCCTAATTATGAAGCAAGATGGGGGCCATGTGTTTAAATTGTTTTGCCTGTGAGTTATTAGTGAGAAAATATTAGTGAGAAATTTCAGTCCAGAGATATTAAGGTTATTATCACATACAACAAAGAAAACCTGCAAATCATCACAATAAAAAACTCAAATCAGGGAATATTTGGATTTTTTTTTCCAGAAAAATGACAAATGATTCAATTATGATTTATTTATTTATTTATTTACTTATTTCTGTTGGTTGACCAATTAATTTCTTGTGTAAATGGGCACTTAATTCAAAAGCCTTGGTGTCCTTCTGTACTTAGCACACGGTAGGTCAGCCAGCTTTAACCAGAACACAGGTCTAATTAGTCTGACAACACCTGTTTAGGTCTGCAGGTCTTTAATCCAATCTGTTTGTAAAATTTATTTTCCCCAGATGCAAATACCTTAGTTATTTGTGCAGTTTCTGATCCTACCATGGTTGTAGATCCCAAGTATTTGACATTGTACCTTTTTAGTTGTTGCGTTCAGTATCCCTGTCTAATACAAACAACCTTCTGGAACGTGGCAGTGAAAATGCCATCAGGCTGCTGTTGGGTAGTAATACATACATATATAATATTTTCTGTTACCCAAATCCCTCCCAATAGAGGATTTAGATGTGAAACACTTCTGTGTTCTGTGAAACAATGTTCTGGTCTACCCTTATCAATAAATCTTGATATTATAAATAACTGCTGATGGAGGCGAGAGATCATGTTCTAAGTGCTTTTCCTTTATGGGAGGTCCTGGTTCCCCAAGCTGCCACCTTAATTTGACCTCTTAATTTACCATTATGCTCATAATGGGTTCATTCATCAGTTTAAAGTCGCTAGGTTAATTTTTTTCATCACGGAACTAAATGGGAAGATTAGCTTAGCAAATTATAACTGATGAATGACCCATTATGAAAATGAGGCATCCAGGGCAATGATCACTGACTACTTTGCCTGCTCATGTTCTTGTTATGTGGTCAGTCACTGAACTGACCTCGTATCTGACACCAGCATTAGCCTAAAAACAGTCATGTTAATGTAATGTAACTGCTTTTTACTACACTCCATTGGATTCTTGTATTTGTCACATTTTTGTCTCGTTCATTGAGATAACGAGGTTCATTTGAATTATTAGTTTATGTCCCCTAATTAGCACTTATAAGCAGCTAGAAGGACACTTTGAATGTTTACAAATGTACATATTGTTGTTTATTGTATAGCAGTTTCACTATATGCAGAAACAACATCTAATTAAATTAAAATGTTTATTTACAGCACTGCTTATAAATACTGTGCACTAAAAATAAAGCATTGCCATATTCAGTTATTCTAAAGACATAATAGAAGCTTTTGTCCTTAACTTAACTATGTGGGTTTAAAAGAAGTATTATTTAGTAAAATTGCATAGGTACAATTTGTTCTACATTTTCTAATAACTGTTCTGGAAAGAAGTCTTTGTTACTAATTACAAGTAACAGGATTCTCCTTAAAATAACTGATCATTTATCTTTGCAGACTTTATACAGGCTTATTATTCCCATTTTTCACTTTCATTTTTGCATGTTAGACTAATATGCACCTACTAAATGACTCTGCCTTATTCCATCAATTAATTATAATTAATTTACTGAAAGTGTTCCAACTGAACACTGTCTGTATTATATCAGCAATACACATAATTAGTATCATATTAAATTCTTGTTTTTGGACAATGTCCCAGGAATTTATTAATAAAATTACAGTCCTGTTAAAGAAAATGTTACCAAATTGTTCTAATAGTTGATTTGATTACAATTGATTAGTTACATCTGTGATAAATGTGAGATTAGTTTAGAATCTGTTTTTGAGCCCCCTCTTCTCCTCTTCTCCATTAGGACATTTTATTTTGGACAGTGGCTTGAGCAGAGCAGATGAAACGCCTACAGGACTTTTGTATTGTAACTATGGTGATGAGACAATAATGAAATCATTTTCTGCATCCCCCCTCATCACAGCCCTGTAATAATGATTTAGGAGCAGCTCTGCATCAAAGAAGAAAGCTGGGGGGAAAAGTTTAGATATTTTTCACACTAAAGTTCATTATTTTACCCCCAAAAAGTCTTATACATTTACATTTAGCAGTGAGAGGAGATGTCATTCTAAAATTACCAACTAGCTTCTGCAACTTCTGTTTGCCCGCATGCATCCAATTAAAATGATATGTTATATGCTTTATGAGTTATTCTTATAAACATATTACAAAAACAAATCTTCTATTTGTTTGTATTAACCACACCTGCTGTGTTCACAGATTCGCTGCCAGTACCACTAGTTAAGAGACATTTAAGCCCCCTTTTTTTTTTTTTTTTTACCGAATGCTGCTTGCAAATATTGGCAGTCACAGGATTTGTTTTTCTGGGCTTGTTTTCAAAATGTGCTTGGTCTTTACAGCCTTGTTTTAGTTCACCTGCTTAATACACAGAAAACAAAACGGCCAGACAATTTCAGATAAAACACAAGCTGTCAATCATTACCACCCGCTGCCCGGCTCTGATACATGCACAAACTGTAAAACCTGTCTGCACAGAGTCGGCACCACCTCTGTCTGTCTATCTCTTTGTCTGTTTTTCTCTCTGCCTCTCAAGACAGAAAGCCGTGGTGCCACTGAAGACTGACTGTATTGATTAGAGAAATACTGTATGCATTAAAAATAATTAAACACAAACAGTAGGCATCTGTGTAATAACAATAATAAAATAAAGATTCAATAATTTGATTAACTTAAAATTAAATTGCAGTGGTAATAAAATGGCAATTAAAATGATTCATTAATAGACACAGTAAAAGTCAGGTCAGGATGCAGGCATTGCATTTTTGTCCTTTGTTTAGCAGCATAACTTTAACACGGAGTGTCACATGTGTATGAACCCTGGTGATTAATGGTATAATCTATTACACATCAATTTGATAAAGTAACAGTTTGACTTCTCTGAGTGGTCCTACCAACATGACTGGACATGTACTTATGCGGGTGCAGTTAACAATTTAAAAATTACATTCATCTATATGTAATTTACATTGTCTAATAATGCATTTTGTAGAAAAAGTAATACATCACAGGGTTATTTATTATTATACTCTAGTTACTTTGCTCTTCTACACACTCTCATAGTTTCCCAAAAAAAAATTATATCGCTGTAAACACTACTTCTATTTGTTACCTATTCACAAACACATGCAAATTAAGCAATTTTCAGAATCAAAAGGATTAATGCTAAAGTGATATCACGAGTGACTACTACACCAACACCTCTGCTGAAGCCTCAAGTGAAGAAAATGTGACTTGGAGTCTATGTAAATTAGATAAAGAGAACCTAATGGATTTGAAATGTTTTTTTATTCTGTGTAATCTGTTTCTGAATGTGGTTGTAAAATAGTAATCAACACCTTTGGATCTGAGAAGGGATGTTAGTTACTTATAGGCTATCATGCAAACATAATATACAGTGCTGTAAAAGTATTTGCCCCCATCCTGATTTTTGTGCATATTTATCACACTTAAATGATGTTTTAATGATGTTTTAAATTATGTTTTAACTAGAAATTAAACACCCTGATATGACCTCCCATAACGTAGTAGGGCTGCCTGTGCCTTCTGTGTTTACTTCCTATGCAAATATCCCTCCTTGCAGTATCTGTTCTTTGAAACTTGGGGAGCCTGAAGGCCATGACTAACATGTGTAGGAGATGGATCACAAATGATCACATTTATGGCATATCATTATCATTCTTAAAAAAACAACAACAACAACAAAGTATTCAAGAAAATCCTATGATTTAGACAGAAGTAGAAAGACTTTATAGTATATCAAACACTTACAAACACTTATCAAAACAATTATTTTAAACTAACTAAAATGATTCATTATTTCATAAGTAAATGTTTTTCCAATTCTACCTAGTAAAAAAAAGTCCAGGAATTCACAAGCCCTGATGTTGGTATAATTTAACAGTGGTCAAACTGTAGCAGAGAAAAGCTATTGCTCAGTCAATTGCAAAGAATAAAATTTCAGTTGTGATATGTTAATTAATTAAGTTCTTGTCACTGACATCATGTTATAATGCTTATTTGTATATGAATGCTCTCTGGTGCGTCATGTCACATGTTACCATGGCTTCAAAATTATTTGCATATTATGATGGCTTTTAATGAATCTGTAGGCTTTATCAAACCTCTACAAATGTTACAGCTCATGTAACGCCACTGCTATACTAAAAATGATGTTTATCAGTTGTGATGAAGCCTTCTTAAAGCAAAAACTTAAAGCCAGTCCTGTTGCTACCGAACAGCATTTTTTAGGAGAACTAAGAATCTTTACAGCCATTTCACTGGCTCCTAGTTGCTGCTTTCATTAAGTTTAAATCACTAATACTCGCCTATGGAGTGGCCACTAGCACAGCACCCATCTACTGAACCAGAATACTCCCATTCATTTGCTATGAATGCTGACTAGGCCCATCATGTTGTGTTTGTGGGGCAAGAGCTCTCAACCCAAGCTCTCCAGTGCCTCAGTGGTGGAATGAGTTACCAAACTCAATTCTGTCGACAGTCTCCCTCTGAGTCTCCAAACATCGCTTGAAGATCTATCTCTTTGAGAGTCCTCACCTAATATGTTCTTTCCCTCTATCTCTATCTTTCATTCCTTATAGATCTTTCGAAAAAATCATTTGCTAGGCTTTTATATATTACATGGTGCACCTGAGAGTCTGGTGGCACATTTTAGGTGGAACGTGAGGTTCTCATTCTCTTATTCTCCTTGATATACTGTATTGTGCCTTGGATTATACCTTATTTGTACGTTGCATTGGAAAAAATTAATACATGTAAATGTATTGTATGTGTTTCAAATCATTAAAATATCACATATATAAATAAAATACTGAATTAACAAAAAAGGCAACCACACCAGAACTTGGTCTGACTGAATCAAACACCATTACTGTACATGCAAGTTCAGCCTGTAACATCATGGATAATGTAGGCATATGCACACTATTGTTCTTAAAATACACACCAACAGGAGTAAACTTCTTTTGAATTTAATTAGCATTAATGCTGGCAATTAGACAAGGTGCTGCAACCACTGAGCAAACAAATTTACAGGCAAGTTCCAAACTGAACAAGCACCAGTAATTTGCATTAGACAAGCACTGACCACCTGCATATAGCATCCTGAATGAGTGAGTAACCACAGCTTACAAATGATCTTACAGTGGAAATCTGCAGCACTTTGGGGAAAACTCAGCAGCAGTTGAGTTTTTTATCTTGGCTTTTCATGTTGAAATTAACTGCTGAGATATTTTATCACCTTTATATCCTCATCCTCATCATAGGAGAGGAACAAGATTGAAGAACAAGGTTGGTTGGACTTGGTTCTTGGCCCTCTTGACTTTTCCCTTTCTATTTCAAATCACGTATAGTCATAGAATCCATTTCCATACCTATGCTGATGATGGTAATCTGTTCAGATTAATATATCGGACTCCTGCTCTTTCTGATTTGAAAAGGCCTGACATAGATGCCAGTTTGATTAGAGAATAGTGTTACCACCTGGCTCAAGGGTGGCAACAAAAAAGGGAAGTCGCACACAGAAAGATATTCTTCAAAATGGTTTATTTTATCATAACAACAAACATAATTAAACAAACAGTGAGGTGTGTTAGTCAGGCAAAAGTCAGTAATTCATGTGATGTGGGGATGAGTGAAAAATTTGATAGTAGTGTTGTAAAAAGGTGCAACAAACCACCAAACAAAGGGAGGTAGGCTGAGGAGGATACCAGGCTGCAGGAAGAGAGAGGGAGAGGAAGCTCAAGGGCTGTCCTTTATGCCTTTTGAAGGCCCCGCCTAGATGTTACAGGCCCAACCAAACCAGCTTCCCAAAGTCCACCTACTGACTACCTGCAGGAAGAAACCCCTGCAGAGCAGAATAGTAAGGCCCACAACATGAGGGCCGTCACAACTCGATACGATTTCCCAGAGCTTATCATGTTTGATCCCGCACTCTCTCTCAGCACATTAAAGACATTACCAAGTCTGTCGTTTTTCACCTTCCTGTCTATGGTAAATGCAAAGATATTAATTTATACCTTTCTGTCATCCAGAGTGGACTATTATAATGTTTTGTTTTCAGGTCTGCCACATGCTTGTACTTAAAATCTTCAACTGGTCCAAAAATGCTGCAGCTAGAATTTTAACTAAATCCAGAAACTTTAACCACATTACACAAGCTCCCCTTTATTGGCTTCAAGGTGCTTCTTATGACATGCAGTACAAAATCTTCATAGAAGTTCTCCATCATACCTGTCTGATCTCCTTAAACCTTATACTTCATCTTATACTATTCTGAATGCAGGGCTCTTGTCTCTTCCCAGAGTTAAAAAGAAATCCGCTGACTGTTTCCTATTATAATCTCCCTGCTGACAAGAGATTGTCTAACTTTATAGATCCATTAATGTAAAAGTCATTTATATGCCTCTACTTTCAATTCGTGGCTTAGTAACACATTATTGTATGGTTCGTACCTGCTACCAATCGTTGGCTGGTTGATCAGTTGGTTTCAGTCTCAATTCATTGATCAAACCTAATATGTATAAAATAGTCCATGTACCAACAATATTATTGTACTTCATGGTGGTGGGAAGGCTGTGTGGTGCAGATTCCTTCTGCTGGCGACACCTGGAAGTTGCTTAATATATGTATATATGTATATGTTTACAATTACTGTGCAGTTTCTGGCTGTACCAACTGGCCCTGTGTTTTGTCTGTTGCACTTTCTTTCTCTCTTCGCTTTCCACCCACCCCAACCAGTCGAGGCAGATGGATGGAAATCTGTAAGGGCTTACATTGTGTTAGTACCTTGAGATGGTTTTGTTGTCATTTGGTGCTACATAAATTAAATTTAATTGAAAAATAAATAAATTAAAATTTACAAGTTTTAGAAGGTATGACTGTGGAAACTTGAAACTTGAGTTATTTACCTTTGACCTGACATTACTAAAATGTATTTTTTGTGTTTATTTTGTTCATTGCTGTAATTTTAATAGTTTGTTTTGTTGTTGTTTTGTTTTCACTATTCTTTCCTAGACCTTTTCCAAAGAAGACAAGTTGACTTGTCATGGCAGGAAAAACCACAGGTGAAATTGATAACATTTAAAACAGTGTAATCCCTTTAGTTGAGCTAGTTTCATGGTGCTGGCATTGTGCATGCTGAGTCTCTGGGTACATCTCAGGCCCCTTAATTGCATCCACATTTTTCTCACTTGCATTTGTTTCTTGCTCCTTACTCCCTCCCACTGAAGGCGCAAGGAAGGATGCATGGATAAGATGTGAGACGTCTTTTTTCTGAAACTACATTTGCTTCTGATAATGGTGGCTCAGCTGGATCCTCATTTCCATGAATATATACGATATTTTTCATAAAACACAATTGGAAGGCACAGGAAAACAAGAGTGGTTCTTGATGAGAAAAAAACTTCTAATGAATGAAGCAAGTTACTCATGTTATTTTTTCGATCAGACCTGCAGTTAACACAGACTACCACTGGTGAGTCTGAAATTGGTTCTGTTGTTTTCGTACTTTAGTTTAAAACTGTGGTGATATTATGATGTAGTTTTAAATCAGTCTGATAATTTGCAGTGTCCAGTTACCAATGGGTTTCTAATAAAGTGGTGTGTCAGACCTTTTAAAGACCTTACTTGAGGACCAGCTTGTGTATCCTTGCTCATGTCTCTTCAGAGATCCGTCCTTCATCTGTACTCCTCAGAGCAGGAGTAAGAGCTTTGGGGAGGCCTTCAAGATGGAGGTATGGAACTATTTCCAGGTTGAGTGAGGATTAGGGAGCAAGGAATGAACAAATAAGTGAAGTGTGATATACCCACTATAATGGATTACTCTGGGTACATACAAGTTTACGTATTAAATTGTTTCTCACTTCTTGCTCGACCTGGAAATCATGCATGTCCTTCATCTTGAGCGCTCAAGAGCAAATATTGCATCTTTAGTGTGAGGGACTAAGACATGAGGAAAAGATAGAAGGAAATGTGGACTCACTTAAGCAAGCCTACTTCTATGAGAAGTCAAAATGACGGCTGTGGAAAAGGTGTATTTGGTCTGCATATTACAAAGTAGGTGAGAAATCTGAGTTGTCAGTTTTAAACAGTTGCCACAGACTGGTGTACAACATCCTTTTTGTCATTAGGTAAAAATCACTGATGCACTGTCACAATTTTTTACATTACAATAAATATGTTGAGAACTTCTTCAAGCTATTTGCCTTAAGTATTCATTCATTGCTATCAAATGTTGAACCTGTACTTTATTTAATTTTGCCTGTCACGCTTCCAGACATTTTCATCTGCTTTTAAGAAGAAACAAGCTATTGCACATAAGGTTGGATATAAATACCTTTGGCAGACAATGGTGTTTTAAATGTTAACGTGTGTTACTCATCAAACTGCTTAGAGAGGCAGACATAGTTTTAAAAAAAGGACAGACTTGACAAGGCTTTGAGTAGGCAGTCACTTAGAACTAGATGTAAATGACCTGTGGCTTTGTACTTGCAGCATGATGATGTGTTGACACTTCTGTTAGTTTGCTAATTCATGGAGTCACATTTAACATTTAAGCAGCACTGATGACATAGCATTTCTTTCTTTTTTTGTTTTTCTGTAACACTGTTTTTGAATGATCCTTTCTGAGACTCTATACGTTGTTTTAACTGGCAGGTTTTTACACTAAAACACTAACATATTACTTAGGCAACCTCTAACAGCTGTAGTTATAATGATGACGTATAGGTGACGTAGGTAAGAGCAAGAAACTCTGTGATAGGAGGAGGTTGATGTGGATGGATGGGTTAGAAAACACAGAAGTGTGCAGTGTAAAAGATTATTCTTTTATCCATGACTGTTCCACAACATTAGTAGTCTATATTTATTGTAACCATGACAACAAATGTCCTGTATCATTAAGTACTTAAAGCCAATACATGATCTTTTGCTTAATTTAACCAAGTAGCTTTGTAGCTCTATGCAATGAAACTTTGATAGCTGCATAATTATAATACAGTGTTTTTGATTGATTCTATGATGTCAAAGGTTGCCATAAGGGAGTTACTTCAAGAGATGCGCTTATGGGTCATGTGAGATAGTAGGGACACATGATTCATATGGACGTTTATGTTAGAGGACTTTTTTGTCCTCTTGCAGGCAAAGAGAAAACTGAGTCTTTTGAGTGGAGGAATTCAAAAGTTGAACATCAGCCCCACCTGGAAACATTTATCATAAAAAAAACACCATTTCTGAGCTATGTTCAGTCACTCAAGGATTTTAGAGTCAAATCCTTCAATACATATTACTTTACCCAGAATGAAACATGACATTCATCTATTGGACAGTAAGAAAGTGTTGTGTGATTGGGTACAGCTTGCCTTTCCTCGTTCTCCATGAAGCTAGGCTATTCAAAGTGGTTATAATGACAGCTCAAACAGGGAGCCTTGTCTGGGAATAAAGATAAGACAGAGCAACTGAGTGTGTGTGTGTGTGCGTGCGTGCATGTGTGTTGAGGTACAAGGGGGGGCTATAGGGGAACAGGCAGAAAGACAGATGGACAGTGAGGAGAGAAAGAGACAGATGGAGAGAGCGAGGAATAGAGAGAGTGAAATATCAGGGAAATAGCCATTGCTCACAGCAGAATCATTCAAACATGAAACCCATCAGAATGCATCTATTGCCTGATTAATTGGACCTTTGTTTTTCCAGATTTGTAACCAAGCAGATATTTTATTTGAAGACTTTCAAGAGAAGTGTCACCCGCATCATACAAACAATAAAAATGCTACCATCAAAAAATTCAAAATAATAAACCAAATTGTGTTATTAAAAGTCATCATGCAGAACAGCTACTCAAACCTAAAAACAAGCAGCTACTTTTTAATTGCATCTGACACATGCAGTGAAGACATGTAAGTGACAAACAATGTGAGATTAAAGATTTTTCATCTGCATATTTTATAGTCTAAAATTACATGTTGCTATATGTACTGGATTACTCTTCACACATTTGGTGGTGTGTTGTGTGCTTACGTGACACTAAACATTAAGCTGAGGCTCTGTATGTGAACAAGAAGACAATCATAAGGGTGGAGCACTACAAAATCAGTTCTTAGTAGTCGTGTTGTATGCTTTCTATTATATGTTAAGACAAAGATACAGTAATATGGGACATAACACTAAATGTTTACCTTGTGGTGAAACTTTAAAAAGCCTTGTGACTAGATTACCAAGGTCTACTTGCATTCAAACTATGTCAAATGGAACTGTTTAATTATACAATAACAGTGAAAGTGGAAATCCAAGTGTTTGGGCTGCACTCTCAGACAATGGATCAGAATGATGTTGAACTTGCAAATTATATATAATTAATATATTTCACTAATGAATTAAAATGGAAGCATGTGGCTATATTAACAGAGAAAAATACTTTTATTTGACCCAAAATTTGAATGTGTTATTGCACAGAATGAAGACTTTGTTCTTAACTGACAGCAAAATGGTCTTATTGTGTATCCTGATACAGTAAGAAAGCAGTTAGTGATAAACACTGAAACACTGTGCAGTCTACTAACTCTCTAACCAAATGTTGGAGGTTCCTTGAACTCTGAGATAGCTGCAGAAATGTATAATAAAATAATTCAAATGAAATTCAGCATCTTTGATACTGTTCCTTACAGTAGTCTTACTCTAACAAGTAATATTTGGATTACTATATTTAGATAATTTGTCTGAATACACAGACAAATTACAGCTAGTTCTTGCTTGCTTCCTTTGTATTCTTACACCAAGTGTCTCCATTGACCGGGACTTCATCCTTCAGTGGGTTATACTGTGGTGCAGCTCTCCAGCTGGTCTCAGGTGAGGAGAAGCTGTGCGAGGCCCAGTGCTGCTTGGTCAGGGCAGAGGCTGGGGCTGGACCTATAGGTGGATATTATAATTCATGCAGCTTTGCACACTGGCCAGGGATAAGCTCACCTCAAGGTCAGGGAGCTGTGAGTGGAATACTCATTGGGAAGTTTGAGCTTATTTTCACATCTCTGCAGATCTATCTCCATCTCCTTGCAAATGAGGAGCGATTCTGCTATGTGTAGCAGAGCCAGTGTTGAGTCAGTGTAGAGTGCTTGTCAAGAATGAAAACCCTGGTAACGCTGTTGCTGTATTAGTGATGCTTTTTCCTCAGTGAAAGTGTGGTAAATTGCCACAATAAACTACAGTAAATTTTCCTCCTGAACACAGCCATTTCTTGTTTGTACAACAAATTATGTGAAAATATCAGTACAGTCCTTTAGCCATGCAGATCTTAAATTTCCCTTTGAGGATACATACAATGCTTTCTCAGCATTTCTACAAGCAGTAAAAGTACAGGTGTGTGATTCTCACATAATTTTAAGGATATCACCGTTCATAGATAATGTATATATTGTAAAACCACCACACATTTGCTTACACATATGTACTAAAGAAAAAAGAAAATAAATCCTACATGTCTTCACACACTCAGTCGCACAAACAAAGGCTGATCCCATGGAACACTAACAAGTGTGCTTATGATAGCCTGAGGTAAAACAGAGAACAGACACTATTTGCTCTCTCGATATCCATGACAATAACAAATCGAAGGAGTATACTTCTCATATATTATTTATCTTATTTGATAGGGTTGTAGGGATCTACATGGGAGAGAAATTCTGGAGAGAATAAAGAACATCTTGGATGTTTAGATGAAAGACTTTGCTTCCTCCAAGGCTTGTTGGACTTATGTTTTCATCTGTAGCATGTAAATGTGAATAAGAGAAACACTACAGTGCAGCAGCTGCAACACTCAACCAGGACAAACATTATGAGATACTGAATTGCTGATGTCAGTCAATGGATAAAAAGTCAGCAAGCAAAAATGTATTTTCTAGTAACTAAATCTATTAACAATATTTGTATTCTACAGAAAAAATAA
The DNA here is from genome assembly GCA_032362345.1 of Sandelia bainsii. Taxonomy (NCBI): domain Eukaryota; kingdom Metazoa; phylum Chordata; class Actinopteri; order Anabantiformes; family Anabantidae; genus Sandelia; species Sandelia bainsii. The sequence goes on from JAUMHL010000018.1 coordinate 12,295,471, forward strand.
ATTATTTTGTTTGTGGTATGTTTTTATTTTTTATTTCAGATACATGAAGACTAGAGCACTGATTCGTGTGGGTACTGCACTGAATGTGTGGTATTTGATTCAGGGTCTGTGTCCTGGATAAGAAGTAGCCTAAAATCCTGTCTGTAACTTAAGGAAGTTAAGGTGTGGGAGAAGGACCACACTTCAGCTACACCTCTTGTCAAACTTACTAATAGCTGGTCAATCCACCCAGTTCTGTTTGCTTCCATTTTATCAACTCTTCCAGTCTAACTCTGGCCCGGGGTCCATCGGTTTGGGCAAAAAAGCCAATCCCTGAGACAGAACCCCAACACTTTCTCCCCAGACAATAAAATGTCCCAGACTGTGAAAGAATTGAAAACAAATTGAAAAAGTTTTCAAATTGAATCAGACCATATCTGGTTTACTTGCTGTTATTCTTTTAAAATAAATAACAATAATTCCTCGCTTTATTGATCCCCTTCGGTTTGTTGGACAGCTGCCAGATGTTACATGTTGGCGCTACTATAGGGTTTCTGTGTCTTGTCCAAGGACACCTCGACATGTAGTCTGGAGGGAGAATCGAAGCGTTTACCCTGAGGTTCGTACATGACTGCTCTACAAACTAAGCTATACTGCTTCAACACACACCAACCCTATTACATAACAGAAATTATGAGCTTTTTGTAGAGACTGACTCATCTATAAAGAAGCTGGAAAAGTGCAGTTCAGCCCTGGGTTCAGCACTGTGGACAGAGGTCAATCAAATAAATTATACACCAAATATGTATTGAACTAGTATTTAATCAAGCAAAGAAAGAAATAGAAACAAACAACAACAACAACAAAAAACTTTCCACATATTGATCATGTTTATGATATTTCATAAGTATTGCCCAACATGCTTTCACCACATATTCACAATCACAAATTTGGCACAACTTATCAACTCAGTGATAAACTGATTACATTTTGGTGGCCAAAGGTCAAAGGTCAAGGTCACACTGGCTTTGCGTTCATCCAGTTGTGGTCCATACTTGTGAATGTGGTATGTGAAGGACGCTCAGAGGGAATTTCTTCAAATTTGGTACAGCTGGAGTCACTGATAAACAAATATCCACTTGGACTCACACTCATACATACTCATACATAAACTTAGAATATGAGCCTGGACAGACTGAGAGTAAACTCACTGGTTAGCAGAGGCATTCAACCACAATACAGTAATTCTAGTTGCATTTGTATTGTATCTGACCTTTCTCCCATATAACCATAGTGGCCAAATATTATATGTTAATAATTACATGTTACATGAAAATTTAGGGTTAGCCGACAAAATTCACTGTCTAGTGGTGTACATGAACAAAGTTTGTAACTGCAGTGTGGAAACACACAGCTCCACAGCTGGTGATACTTGCAGAAAGGTACAGAGAGAGGGTACACAACTATAGGAGAAAGAACACGTTAATGACAAGCAATGCTGGTGTACTGTATATAAACACACAGAGAGAGGAGAAGCGAGAAGAGGAGAGAAGCTCAGTGAATCAAGGGACCCCCCCCCCCCCAGCAGTCTTTACTTTACTTTACTTTACTTTACTTTACTTGGCAGACACTTTTATCCAAAGCGACTTGCAAGGGGAAGACACAAGCAATTACCATTCGGGTTCTGTAAAGTCTAAATCTATAACAGCATAACTAAGAGGTGTTCAGTGTTACCTGAGCCAGCTCTGACTATAATCTTTATCAAAAAGGAAAGTAAGTAAGTCTAGTCTTAAAGGTAGAGAGGGTGTCTGCCCCTCACACCTTAACTGTGAACTGCTTCCACAGGAGAAGAGCTTGATAGTTAAAACTTGATAGTTGGAAACTTAAGGAACTACAGCTAGACCAGCACTCTGAAAGCAGTCTTCTCTTCAGATAATATGGTACTATGAGGTCCATAAAATATGATAGAGCTTGACAATTAAGTGCTTTACATATAAGGAGAAGGAGCTAATGTAGGAAAAATGTGATCTCTCTTGGTAATTCCAGTCAGAACTATGGCTGCAGCACTTTTGATTAACTGGAGGCTTTTTAAGGAGTCATTGGGACATCCTATTAGTAGTGAATTATAGTAGTCTAGTCTAGTAGTAAGTAGTAGAAGTAAGTCTAGAAGTAACAAATACATGGATCTGTTCTGTAGTCTGTTCTGAAGCTAAGAGAAGTTCTCAATCTCCCGTGCAGCTTCTGTTCTATGATGTACTCTAAATCCTGACTGGAAATCTTCATATTGGTTATTCCTGCATACGTGGTCAAACATTTTAGAGATAAAGGGCAGATTGGATGTCAGTCTATAACTGGCTAAAATGCCTGAGTCAAATGCCTGTTTGACTACAGCAACCTTAGAAACCTGTGGTACATAGCTTGTTAGGAGAGATAGATTGATCTGCTCTAATATGGACATGCTGATTGAGCAGTCTAGTTGGGATGGTGTCTAAGACACATGCTGATGGTTCAGATTAATTAGGCCTAATTGTTGAAATTCATTCAGTGAGATCTGGGTTCTTATAAACTAATCTAGAGCTATTGAACATGATAATCCATTTGTATCAGTTACAGGGAGTATGTGAATTTCTTTGCTAATAGTTACAATTTTATTTGTAAAGAAATTCATGAAGTCATTGCTGCTGAGAGTTAAGGGAATACTAGGCTCAACAGAGCTATGAATCTTTGTCAGCCTGGCTGCAGTGCTGAAAATAAACCAGGGGTTATTCTTATTTACCTCTGTTTATGATGAACATGCTGTTGTAACATTAACAAGGGCTTTGAACATATTACTAAGCTGTCTGACAAAGACTTGTCTATATTAGTAGATTATCCCTCCAGATATTGTGTTTTGGAGATGCTCTGACCCAGTTGTCCAGCCATCACAATTTGGCCCTTGTCAAAGTTTCTCAGATGCTTACAGTTGCCCATTTTTCCTTCTTCCAACGCACCAGCCTCAAGAACTGAATGTTAACTTGCTGCGTGACATATCCCACCCCATTGTAGGTGTCATTGTAACAAGATAATCAATGTTATTCTCATCACCTCTCAGTGATTATAATATGCATAGGTCTGTTGTATTTCTGGCATTTCTTTGTGTAATTCTTTGCAGTAGTAAAGTGTAACAGATATTCTTTGATTTCAACTTATCAAATCACAGCGATAATGCACACTGAATTATATGAACAGTATATTATAGGATTGCTAATAGCTAAGAGAACATGAACACTGGGATGAGTGGAAAGTACTCAAAGGTAGTGAAGAGTGCAAGCAGGGAAAAGTGACAGTAAAAATAAAGAAGCAACAAGTTTAATATACTGATAATCTATGCATGTGGTTATATAAATTGTAAATCCTACTGTAACATCCTCTCTTAGCATTTCTTGTCACCTGTTCCTCAGTGACATCCTTCGTTTGCTGTAAATGGTGCTCTTTCAAGGGTTTAGTGGGACAGAGGAGGCCATTAAGACTGTGTTTCTCCATATTGTTCCATACTGTCCCCTTGTAAAATAGAACTTTAAACGTAATCACAGTTGCAGTTTAGTTGCATAGGAACATAATTTTTAGGAGACAAGGTTGGATCACTACATGCACACCTAGTGTTTAGACCCTCAGAGTTTGTCAGGAGGAGGTTGCAGTTGTAGGATTGCACAACAAAGCACAGGACTTTCATACAGGAGTTCGAGTCTGTTATAAAACTGTCAGTTGCTTTTATTGTAACAAGTCACGTGACGAATGTCTCATGAAGTTAAGAAAGCAAACATTCAACAATTTTCAACCCTAACCATAATTATTTAGTGCCTAAACCTAACCCAGATGTCTTTGTGCCTAATCTCAGCCAAACCACTTTGTTTGCACAGTTGTTGTCCAGCATTTTTGACTGTTTAGGGTGAAATTCTGCATTAATAATAATAATAGATACTTTATTGATCCCCTTGGGGAAATTGTTGTTTGGACAGCTGCTGGACCTGTGTCAGCGCTACTACGGGGTTTCGGTGTCTTGTCCAAGGACACCTCGACATGTAGCTTGCCGGGACTGAGAATTGAACCGCTCACCCTAGGGTTGGAAGACGGTCAAAATCGCTCATATAGATTATATGAGAGAGTTGGGACAAACAACCTGCTGTATATGTTTGTTAAGGTTGCAGGAGTTGTTGGTATCATCTATTGTTTGTTCTAAAAGAAGGATCCTTCTGTATTGCTTTTTTTTTTTTTCTCTCGTTGTTTCCCATTAATGTGTTTTTGTGAGGATTTTTCACAATTGTAGATTAAGAGTCTAATGAGGGTGGTATACTTTACGTTTTACTCCCAAGCTGTCTGATTCAAACTTGTGCTTTTGGGCTATAAAATTAAAATTGGATTGACTTGAAGTGGTCTGTAAGTGTAAAATAATTGATGATGCATCACAGTGGGGTATATGAGCTCTGTCTGTCTTCAGGGCAGCAGCACTGACCACTAAGTATTGGCAAGCTGGAAGCCTGTAGAGTGAGGAAAACTACAATCATCCACAGATCAAACTCTTACAGTGTCTGCTGGTTCTGTAAGCTTAAGTCAGTTAAGGCGGTCAATTATTCAAGTTTTAATAATTAAAAAATATATTTCAACAAATGTTAACATGTTTTTAGTCACATTTTTAAAATGTAGATGATTGAGCAATAATAATGCATAGAAAGATTCGAGCCTTCAGTTATCTTGGCAGTGGATGGGAATGTGAGAGTACTTTCCCAGTCAGTTAAGGGTCAGAGCTGTAAAAACTACAGCTCCTGTTGGTTGCATTCATATAATTTCAGAGAGATTGATGTCAACATTTTGAAAAACTATATGTCTTTGAAGAGCGTCGACGAAGAGACTAAGAGCAAATTCACATGTTTTCATGTCTTAAAAAAACACAGTTTCTCGTTGTTATAGATCATGAACTAACAAACCACACACACACACACACAGCCATTATGAAATCTAAAAACACCTGAAAAAGTAAAATCAACTACACTGTGATTTCTGAAGAAAATATAAGATGTATCAAAGAGCTGAATTAGGGTGTAAAGTAAAACAGGCTGTGATCTGTTCAGAGTTAGAATGAAGGTTGCCGAAAGTATGATGAGATAAAAACTAAATATTAATGTGAATATACCCTTAAAAAATACCCTTAAAATAAATATTGATATTAAAAGATTAGTCACACACTTCCTTAAGTGCTGTTTTTTAAAGAAATCAATTGACTCCAGTCAAAATATCATATCTGCTTTTATTTTAGTGTTTAATTCACATGGGTTTAAAGACTCTAACACATGCTATTTTGATGCAAAACAGCAAAGGGAACATTTGAAAAGTTATTTTTGGATAATTCTGGTTTCCTCTGACACCATATGACACAAATAACTTTATTATTTGTACATGAATGACTGTCCAGATGCCCAACACGGAGCACTATACTATCAACACTTTGCACGTAGAAAAAAATTATGTAATCAAACTTATTTTTAGGGCAATGTCAGATGTCCAATTAGCATGGAGTACAGAAATATTTAGTGGATACAACTTGACCTGTGTAGATTGATGACTTTGTTATGACAGCTATGAGAGAGAGATTAAACAGAATCAGTAGTAGCTGAGCTAAATCATCTCTCACACAGAACAATTAGACAGTTCATACGAGAACATCAGCTGGAGCAAAGTATTCGTGTGAATCATCATAATAAACATGAAATCTGACTCTCTGCAGTTATCAGTTACCCAAATTAACTCTTCAGGCTTGTAATTAAATACTATTATCACTGTATTATGCTAAATATCAGCACAAATGCTAACAAGTTAATAATATACGTGTCATTCAGACTATTTATGGACAGATTAAGGAACAGGAGCTAAACAGAAACAAAATATTACATCTACAGATACATGGTGACATTTCCACTGCACTGTCTACACAGTATTTTTCATACATGTTAGGGAAATTGGTGCCTCTAAATTGCCCATAGATGTGAATGTGAGCGTGAATGATTGTCTGTCTCTATGTGTCAGCCCTGTGATAGACTGACGACCAGTCCAGGATGTAGCCCGCCTATCGCCCAGTGACAGCTGGGATAGGCTGTGGCACTTCTACAAGCCTTAAGAGGACAAGAGGTCTGGAAAAGGGATGGATGGATGGATGGAATAAACAAAGTAACTGTCTGACTCAGCATATACACTGAAAACAATACCTGTAGTAGATCGTGTGCAGCAACTGTTGTAATAATAATTAAGCTTGATGTGACAGCCTCTGACAGCTATTGAATAGAAGCAATATCATTATTTTATAGTGTTCACCACCAAGGTTCCCAAGGGTTTTAATCATTAACACATGATTTGACCTTACAGATCATATTTGGGAGCTTACAATTGTGGTATCGTTGGGACATTTAATACAGAATATTGATCTAATGTAAGATCGTCTGTAAAACACAAGGTCCTCAAGATTTTCTGCACATTTTCTCATTGCTTATACAGCATTCACATCATGTTGCTCACCATAATTACGAGAGAGAGGGTCAGAAAAACTTCTATAATTCCAAGTTGAACAATTTCTGACAGCTAAGATATCTCATATGGTGTGATATGAACCACATTGCAACGTCAACAAACCCATGGCACAGGTCTGTCAACATAACTTTTAGTTAATACAGAAGCTGAAGTTACAGTTTCTTGAGACAGTAAAGAAAGATGTTGCTTTGTCCAGTGGCAGTGTTTCAGAAATGGATCATATTTATGTAGCTGAAACATATTTCTGATATTATTTTGTCTCTTGATATTGTACTTTTGTGAGTTGGTTGGGCATAAATATAGCTGCATTACGGTAATACTAAGTATATGAGTTGTTATTTCTGTCAGCTTAATTTAAAAGCAACCTTTACAGTGAATCTTGCTTTTCTTATTTGGAATGAATTCTGGTTCTACCACAGGAAGAAGCCAATTTATACTTCTGGGACAGGTCGGGGCGGACTCTTTACGGATATGTGTGCGCAGCCCAGACGTTTGGGTCTATGTTTGTGACTGTCCACAGCCCTAGTGCACAGACTGAGCCTTTTGTTTCTTACATCGAAGGCATGTTTATTTCAACAAACACTGTTTGTGTGAAGCAGTTAAACATGGTATTGTATTTCTTTCACTTCATCACATTTTTCAGTCAAATACAACAAACAAACGAGCACTTTGTCTATCTGTTGCTTTCAGAGTTGTCAGCATGTTTTGTGCTGAGCATGTGTGGAACGTGTCTGTGTCTGTATCCACATCTGAAGTATGAATACAAATGAGTGCACATCTGTACTGTGGATACAAATCAGTCAAAGGGCAAAGGGCCTTCAAACCTACCTACAAATCTATGACACAACACCATAGCTATTGATTATTCAGACATTTGGACACAGGATACTTTAGACCTCCTCCTTTATTCGAACTCTTGAGAAGATTTAAGGTTTTTACTTCATCAACAGACTAAACAATTTCTTAGTGGTTAGCATTTCGTTAATATTTCACTTGCATTGTTTTTTGTTGCATTTTATATGTCAAATAACACAACAAATTGACCCACATTTATAAAATGTGGTTTACTGTATGTCTTTGTAAGTAGTACAGAGGTTGAATTCCTTCCCACTGCAACCATCCCTCTATTATCTGATTACATACTATGCCAAATATCCTCAACCTCTAAAATCACAAATCCTTGGCCTCCTATTCTTTCATCATTTCGTTTTGATTTATACTGTGCAGGATGTACCATTAATACATGTCAAATACTGAATAGATGACAAATTCCCACTGCAAAGTGAAATGTTGGATTGTACAGACTGACAACACACTGATGTAAATGTGCAGGGGCTGCAATAAATTATGGCTGGATATGTAGTGTGTGTTCAGAGCACGTGCAGCGTTGATATTGCTCAAACCTACTCTTCAACCGTAGATCTCACTGACTAAAGGAGAAAGTGGAACCTGATGTCCACTAGGGGACAGGATGTCTCTTGCAGAATTGAGCTTTGTTTAACTGAAGCTCATCAAGTCTCTTTCTCTCTCTCTCATTGTCTCTCTTGTGACCCTCTCACAGTAAGGACATTCCCAATAGTCTAGAGGACTGGCTGTTTAGAAAATTAATCTTAGATATGCATTTCAAATACGTGCAGACTGAGATTACAAAAAAGCTTTTATTGGCAACCATATATTGTTGTACAAGTGCAGACGCACCCATTGTCTGAATCCAGAAGAAACAAGGACCAAGACTCTAGTTCTTTCTTTCTCCCCACTCTATTATAAGTCTATGCTTAAGAATGGAAGATAGCTATATTTCTGTGATTTACAGTTATACAAAACATAAAAGGTAAACATTCAGTTCAAATTTAAACATATATAAACATCAACAACGTTCTGAATTCTGATGATGACTTCATATCTAGCAATAATCCCATCTGTAGGCTTTGAGCTGATTCTCTGATTGCACAATATCTTTTTTTTAAATAGGGAGCTTACCCTGATTCTTAGGCTTTATTGTAAGTATTACTACAAGAAAATAAAGCACACTGTATCATTTTTGGGAGAAGAACAAACTTTGAACTTCTTTACTCTTTTTCTCTCTTTCGCTCTCTCATTTTTTATAGACCATTTTTATGGTGTGAAATTTACACATTTCAAAAGATTACACAGTATTTTACTTTGAGTCAGTAACTGATTTCAGTTTCTTTTCTCGTACCGCACCCCTACTTTAAACTCAAATCATCACACAATGCAACATAAGATAATGAGTAACTTATTGGTACAATATGATAATGACCAGAATAATGCATACTTTTACATCTTATGCTGTACCTGTGTTGTTTTCCTTATTTATTTGTTTTCTAAATTGAGTTCCAATTTGGAAAACACTCATATGGGTTGTTATGACAAGAAATTACCAATTTTTGACCTATTTTGCAGAAAGACGTGGTGAAACACGAACGTTATAGAGCCTAGCATCAGGTTTTAATTACTGACAGTGTAGATAAATTAACTTAACATGTGGCTGAGTCCATTAGTACCATCAGCAGCTGGCAGTGTTTTAATACATTTGAAGGCGCAAGGCAATTTTCTACTGGTTTGGCATGAAATTGTGCTGTAATTTCTTCCTGCTCAGACCACATGTTAAAAGCAAGTTTGTGCTGGTTTTGTCTGGTGGATATATAACCCCATAAACATCTCCAAAATCCTTTACACAGTGACTAGTGAATGAATAGACAATCAAAAATTGCTTCTGCATCTATAATGTACATTCAGTTCCAGCAAGTCCTCCTCAGTCTACGACTTAACGTCAGCTTCTTTCATGAGCTCTGATGTTCTCCTGCTTTACCTGCTGTCTCATTATCCTTTAAACCCTCGTCTTAAGTGTCACTGTTGTTATTTTACTCCTCCTGTTGCCCTGACAGTAATTTCCTAATAAAGCAAAGTTCCTAATAATTTCCGGTGTGCTTCACCTTCAGTGTGTTGTGCAAGTGTCTACATCTATGAATGTAACTGTGACATAAATTCACTTCATTGTACTAAATTGATTTGTTGATTATTAAATTGATTATTTGTGAATATTAATATGTTTAACGCAATGTGTTTCCTTGCAAAGAGCATCAGATTTATTTATTTTGTTATACTGAAGGTAACATATGATCAGTACATTAGACTGGCACATAGTAACAATGTACAGTGCTGTAGAATTATGCCAAAAATGTAACCAAGAAACATAGAACCAAGAACATTGTTATTGATTATATCTCTATGCTAACAGATATTAAAGTTATTTTTTTGTTAGGAATAAATACATTTACCTATTTATATCTACCCTGATGGATTATTACACACACAGAACACTGATAGTCCTGTCAGTCAATTTGGAACAGTGCATTTCAAATACAATACAACTAATAATTCCAAGTTTTAAGTTTTAAGTCTTATTTATTTAATATTGACTGTACAAACATTACTGTTTTTAGCTGACAGCCATTTTGGCCACACACTGTGTTGTTGGGTGATGAACGATGCTCAAAGACGAGCTGAACCAAACAGTGAAGACTGTAAAAAAGTTGCACATAATTGGTGGGAAATTGTTAAAATGTGCAAAAATTCTACTTCTCGGCCATAGGATTTTTATAATGGAATGTGATATTACTGCAACAAACATAGTCATGTCAACAAATATATGAATTAATTAATGCTGAGAGAGCACCACACACACCACAGCAGTGTCAAAGGTAGGTAGGTTTGACATTGCTGTATGTCATACATTGGCGTACACCCACGTGTGTGTGTGTGTGTGTGTGTGTGTGTGTGTGTGTGTGTGATGGACACATTTACAAGCTTCTCTTTCCATCTCTCTCTCTCTCTCTCTGCATACATCTCACTCTATCTCTCTGGCATTGCATTCAGTCTGTTACTTGTGTAGAGCTTGTCAGAAGGGATGCTGGGATTAGGGAGGCTTTAGCATCAAATCTGCCAAAGGTAATAGCAATAATTAGCATTCAGCAGAAGACTGTGAAGAGATGGACATGATCAAAGACTATGCCAAAGAATTTTATGCTGATGAATGTATTCGTAAGTCAACAAAGACAATTTCTCTGAAAGACCTTGTGTTGTGTAAAAAGAGGTGAGGAAAATGAAACCAGTCTGAGAACATCTAAAGTTTTTCCACCATGTGAAAGAGTATTAAAGGTGTTAATATCTTTAAAGGTGTGGATCTTTTCATTATTAGAAATATTACAGGTGATGGCTAATTCAGAGAGATTATAAAATCTTTGCAAAGCAGGAGCAAATCTAAATGGATTTCATATTCAACCACATGAGGTAAGTCATTAGTCTAGTCTAGTCTAGATTAACTGAAAACTCAATTTTAGCAGGATTGTCTGGCAATACATATTTTCATTCAGACCAAAGTGACCCATGTTAGTTACAAAGAAATGATCTGTTTGTCTGATGATTTATTTGAAATGCACACAAGAAAGCATGCCTAAAGGGAAGGAATTAGCAGAGGAATTATGGATTTACAGAACGTCAGATGCATCTTAAGCTCTTCATATTTTGCATCAAATGAGCTCTAGTGTGCGTTTCACAGCATTAGCAGCAACATTGCGTCAAGATAAATGTATGTCTCAAACCCTCATTTATTAAGGCAGTGTTTAGAGGTGTGATTCAGTGACGTCACTTTGATTTTCAAGGCCACATTTCCAAGCACAAGTGCTGCAATTAAGAGACGCCCTTCATTGGCAGGTTGACTTACATCCACTTCACTGCAGTATCTGCTCTTCTGTCGCCCCTCTGTTGCCTTAGATTTGTCAAAGCAAGGCCATGAGTGCCAGGAAGAAGGTAAGGAATGAGGGAACAGGATCTGTAAATTAGGGGTTTAATCATCAATATCCAGGGGCATTGTTTCACCCTGAGCTGCACTGCTACAGTATAATGTCTTCTGTCTAATGAATTTAGTATTTTAACAAGCCATTGTTTGCCAGGTGGCAAACCCTGATGTCTTTCTGACCAAGACTGACATTAAATATCACTTTTCTTGTTTGAGCATTTTTGTAACCTACAGATGTTATTCGGTTGCCACCTGGTTCAATATATTTGACAAAATGGTTAGAAAAACAGATGTTTGAAGATGAGTACCTGAAGAAAAAAAACAATCACATCACTACACTCAAGAATATACACACTGTCATTTCAGCCTGCATAGACAATGTTAAATAAATATGATAAATTCAAGATCATAGTGTAAGTCTCTGTGACTAGGCGGTGTCTATGTAAATATCTTTGTACTGCTGTTTAACATTTCCCTGACTAATGCAATGCTGAAAGCCTCGTCAGCCCCCGTTGGGCAACCTGCTGAGGTCAGCATCCACAACACGACAGGTCCTGCTGCCCATCTCCTTTTGGGGGCACGGCATTACCATATAAACTTTGTTAATGACCTTGTCATTTACACAACTTAATTACCAGAGTTGTGTTCCCTGAACATCTTCCCATATGAATTATACATCAGGAAGGTTTCAGATGAGGAGCTGGAGGGGTTTGGTAAAGTTATGCCAGCTCAATGCCTCAGTCTGAGGAAGTCTCATGTGTCTACTACATAAGCAAAATAAATAAATAGTCAATTGGGAACAACAGTTTTAGGTGGGTGTGTGGCATCTACTGTATTTATTATAAAATTAAAAAGCAGCTTGTTGTAGATATACAGAAAAACTACTACAAATAATTAATATTTATTTAAGAAAACACCCAAAAGTTATTTTTTTGGTAGAAATATGCCTCAATTCCTGTCAGAGAACCGAAGATTGTGTAGAGTAGGTTGTATGTTGTAACAATTTAAGTAGAGATAATGTAAAGAGGATGTAGTCGCATTATCGTCTTGCTTGATTGATCAAAAATAATTTAGACTGTGCTGGCTGCATCTAGAAACCTTTATTCATTTCTGAAACTGACAATCCAACAAGCACACACACCTCATGCAGCTTGTGAAGGTGGGTTTGAACTTCTTACTTAAGCTGTCTTTTTTAGTTTTCAGTTTTGCATGTACAACTTTGTAACACTATGAATGCCTTTGACCTGTGCTGTCATCACAATTTGTATGATTCACTGCGTCTCTCCTAATGGCAAGCTTTTTGCCCTGTGTTCGAGTGTGATCAAAGCAAAAGCTCAACTTTAATGGCTTTGCTGAGGGAAAGTACAAGATAGTTTGTGTTTTGTGTAACTTAAAAATGATTATATCTTCAACACTTTGCTTCAAATCTTTTATTCTCTTTTAGTACCTCCTCTGCAATATGACAACTACTAATGAGCAATAATTTTTGAAATGTTAAAGACATTTTGTTATATGAAAGCCTGATGTTTACCACTATTGTCATCACTGAGACAATGCTGTGATTCTGTGTGGTGGCATCTTTATCTCAGTAATTATCCTATAAGTTGTGATTGTTTTATGTTGACTGGTGTCAAACAAACATTTGTTTACTTAACACCTTTGAAAGTGCAGTAATTTACGTTGCTGTTGTACAGTAATAACATCACAATAAGAAGTCATTTACGACTCTCAGAAACAACACAAAACAAGAACTCTTCAATGGTGGAGTCAACTGCCACGCACTCAACAGTCTAAGAATAATTCAATTCAATTCAACTTTATTTGTATAGTGCCAAATCACAACATAAATCATCTCAAGGCACTTTACAGTGTAGGGTTTAAGACCTTACACAGA
>JAUMHL010000018.1:12320007-12343462 GCA_032362345.1 Sandelia bainsii
GGCAACAGATCAAGAAACTGACAGATTCCATGAATGGAAGGCTTATTAGTGTTATTGAAAAGAAGGGTGGCTATATTGGACACAGATTCTTTTTCACTAACAGTTGCCTAATAATTATGCACACATCTGTATCCCTCTGAGAATGTTCACACTCTGTTCTGTAAGGAGCACACATAATTGCAACCGGGATATGTTTTCTGTTAACATAAAAATACATTGTTAATTTAAGCAAATAGCAAGATGCAAATATGTTGATTAAGAACATTTTGGTAAAATGTTCCCAGACAAATACATACCTTCTGGCGTGATAAACGTCCATTTTATCCAGACATACAGATAGCACTATTAAACTTTTCCATAGTTATCTTTCAGTATTGATAGCATTTTGCTAATCCTAACTCTACAACGTAATGGTCTGGCTTAATAGAGAAAAACTTTACAAGACTACAGACAATGTATTTATTTACTTTTATAACAAAACCACAGTCTTTCCCTAACTTTAACCAAATTGCTTTTCTTGCCTAAACCTAACCACACATGAAACTCAGGAGTCAAACTCAGGGCAATGGTGTGACAGTCATGTTTTTGTACACCATCCACCCCAACCACCTCCTTGTGTCTCTGTTTCCATTAATAAATGTAATCCAATTATATTGCACTGAAACATATTCAAGGCAGTTGATTACATACCCTGCAAAAAGGTATTGGTGGTTGTAGTTTAGTTGCATAGGAACAGATTTTTTGGGAGACAGGATTGTATTTTACAATGCAATTTTACAGTGCTGGTGAACTTTCATAACTAGACACAGCTATTATTATGACTGACTTTGTTACTTCTGCAATACAGTATTTTATAGATACAGCGCTACATAGTGAGCTAAACCCAATTCCAGCAAATTCTATTCCATTGAAGACAGCATGTGTTTGAAATCTTTACTGATTCATTTTTTGGTATAAATCTCTCTTCTCTTATCCATCTATACCACCTGCCTGGGTCCCATCATAGTGTCTCACAGCTTCTCCTGTCATTGCTATGCCAACAATTCCCAGCTCTTCCTGTCCTTTTATCCTGATGACTGCACTGTCTCAGCAAGCATTTCTGTCTGTCTCTCTGGATGACAGGAAAACATCTTTTTCTAGTCAGTCTCTCTGAGACAAAAGTTCTGGTCTGGTCCCAACCAAACCTTTCATACAACACAGCATAAGCATCAACTAAGGACTTTCACTGATTGTGGAGGTGTTCACTGACTTCACTGATTGTGAAGGTCCTAAGTTGACTGTGAAAGGTCAGACTCTACCTTTCTGAATATGCTAGACTCATCATGAAGAAAACTCATCTTGCAGCCACTCATCATACCAGTGTGCACAGTCAAATCTCTCCAGAGGAACTTCATATTTGACCAACCCAAAAGGACACATTACACCACTTACCTACAAAGTGGTCAGCTCAACAGCACCTACCAACCTGAACACCGACCATCCAGGTCAACAGTCCATCTCGCCCACTTCATTCCCAAGCAAAACTAGGCTATATTTAGAGTGTGACATTTATGTATTTCATGTAAGACAGAAAAATTCAGAAAAAAAAACTGTGTTGTACACTCGGTCAGTCTACACTCTCAAAAGTTTCCAAAATTTAGAACATAGTAATCATAGCATCTATACCCTGGTAACAATCCCACAGTGGAATGTCTCACAATTTATAGAGCCAAAAATTGCTGTGCAATTCTACTCCGGTAAGCAAAATCATGATTTCTTAAGTGTGCAAAATCTCAATTTAATTTGTCTATTGTCGATTGCCTACACTACAAGGAGCAGTGAATAAGTCACCATAAGTTCAAGTCCACTCATTAATTATAACTTATTTATTTGCTTAAAGGATATTCTTTAATACCAGCATTAATTTTGTCAGAGTATGTGTTTTTTTAAGGATAAAAGTCTCATTTTGAGATTTGGCTGTTATAATCCATGTACATTATTTAAGACATATTTTTCCAGCTTTGAATTTGTCATAAATATCACCTGGGAGTAAGACTTAAATCAGTCCACCAAAACAGTTTAATACAGCTCTAATGAGCAGGTTCTATGATCTGTTCTCAGTCTCAGTGCATCTCTTAAGAAAAATTATTTTTTAACAGAGCAGAAACTTTACCACAACGTTTCCTCTAGATGATAGAAGAAACAAGATCCTTTTTAGTGTGTATAATTAACAAACAACATGTTAATGTTGGTCCAGTCATGCAGAGTGACCTTTCCAGGCGACTCCAACTCGCGGCGGTGTGTTGTTTGAAGTGTGACTCTGTCTCTCTGTCTCTCTCAGTGTGAACTAGCAGCATGCAGATATCAGACAACCTATTAAAGACTCAATTAGACGGGCTGCCTATTGGATTCCTGTGGCTATCTGTCCTATTGAAATACCATTATGGACAGATAGAGAGGAGGAAAATGAGAGATAAAGAGCACAAGCTAGACAAACACACACACACAAGCAAAGAGAAAGAGCTAGACAGAGAGAGAGAGACAGATAAAAACACAGAGGGGGGGGCTGAATGAAGGGCCTCTGGCATCAAATAATGATTAGAGCTTGGCCAAAATAATGTGATCTCTCACACACATAAGTTATGGCCTTGGTTTTCCTCTTGTTGCAGCACAAAAGCTGACATTACAGATAGCTAGCAGTAATCCAGTAATGCACCATAAGAATAATACAGGCTTTCAATTCAGTGAAATCCTTATTGATGTGTTGCCTTAAAACAAATTACAACAAATAAGAAAAAAGACTTTTCATGTGCAGCATACCCTATATTAATAATATTAGAATAATAGGAATATGTATTTTCAAAGCCCCTTTTTTGCAAAGTTTAGGTGTCTATCTTTGCCACACTTTCTCACTGCTTTTCTCCCACTCACTTTGTTTCTATTTCTGCCCCCTAATTACCAGCTGTCTATCACTCTATCCCAACTCTGTTCTTGAACTGCAGCTTACACTCCCCGTGGACTTTTTATCGTTTTACAATACAGAATCAGAGTAGATGTGATTAAGCTATTCTTGACACCTATTAAAAAAAATGACTCTTAAGCAAATAAAAGAAAAATTAGCTATATTATTTAAATTAGTTTTGTTAATATAAATTCTATGTATATCTATATATAGTATAATATATAGTCATTACATTCAGTAGCTGTTTTCAAAGCCTTCAGGAAATTAGCACTCTTGTTTTTAAGTGATTTCTGTGTAGTTATAAATTTTAGGAAACGTTTATGCTTGGGGTTAATGTCTTGCAGGAAAAAAAATATTCCCAGGTCACAGTCCTCTTGCAGTAGGTTTTCCACCAGGATTTCCTTTTATTTTGTTCCATTCTGTTGGGGTTGCAGAAAACCATCTGCACAGTATGCTGCTACTACCACAAACAGGGTTCATGATGGGGCCAGTGGTGGTGTTGTGTTGGTGATGTATAGTGTTTCAAACAGTCTTGGAAAATAGAAGTGTTTTTTGTCTGACGCCCCGTCAACAGGATGATACTTTCTGTCTGTGCTTTTCAGAAGTGACAATAAATCAATTAACACTATTGTTTTGTGTGGTTTAGGTACTGAGGATCCCAGACCCACCTAGGGATCCATGTCAGGTCAGGTCCAACTTTGCTAAGTTGAATTGGGTCTGTTTGGATCTAATTTTACTGCCACAGGTCTCAAGTCTCTGTGCCATTATGTCTATTATGTCGAATACCCTGGTGCATCTGAGTGGACCCAAGCATACATGGTATCAGCTGTGTTTTGGTGAGAGGGAGCTCTGAAATTTGCAACAAACCAGAGCTTTGTTCTAACAAAGGAACTGAAGCTGAGATTATTTTATGCAAAATGCATAAAATGACTCCTGATTAACAGATATTAATTAGGTAGTTTTTTTTGCCCAGTTTGGTACATTGTGCACAATGAGTGACTAGATTAGTTTCTATCATTTTAAATTAGTTCTGAGGACATATTATTATTATATGGCTGTTCTTTTCCAGCACAGTGCTTGTTAGTTGATATAATCATGCTGCTTCATGTCCTCTCTCTGTTTGGGTCAACCACCATTTGGATCGGGTTTAAGTCTGGCTGCCTTCAACTCCCAGATCAGGTCTCTCTTTTTTGAAAGTTAACATACAGTACTGTGCAAAAGTCTTAAGCCACTATTGGATTAGTTTGGATTAGTGGTTTCAGTCCAAGTCCATTCCTGATCAGGTTTTTTTGGGCTATGGAAGGATCAACTTGGCATACAGAAGAAGCTGCCAGATGCTGAGTCAGGTCCTTGTTGGACTACTTCCGATGTCTAAAAGAAGAAAATCTGAGAAACATCTCATCAGTTTTTGACAGGTCTTCTACTCCTATTTATGTCCTTGACCTCTCCAGATTTCTCTGCAGAGATCACACTCAATATTTGTCACTTCAGCCTAAAGAATCAGTTTTTTTAAATATATTTTTGTTTTTTAATACTGTGTACTTATTTTCAATATTTTCTAGTAGTATTCTAATAAAGAGACTAATAAATAAATAAATATATATATATATATTGTCATAATAGCACTGCCAAAACAACAAATCTAATGGTGGCATAAGACTTGACTCTGCACAGTGATGTTAGCACATCAGGTTTTCCATCGGTCCCATGAAGACCTTTACTTCTTTGAAAATATCTTCAGTATACTACAACTAAATCTACCTTAATGCCTGTGATTGATAACCACAACTTTGTTGAAACGCATTAAGGATCTCTTTTTCTGCTTTTACTTTATTTATATTATATTTATTATATTTTTTTTCTTCTTGTGAGTGTATGTTTGTGTGTGTTGGCCAGTTCTCCAGGTGAGTGCGGGGAATGAGGGAACTTCACTACATTTTAAATTATATGTAAATGTAAAACCATTTGAATATAATCATATTCACAAAGGTGCAAATGTGGCTATTATAGTCTGTTACTTCTCACTGTAACCCTGCTGATACACTGAACACAGTTTCCTGAAATGTTATGTTTATTTATGTGTTTATTAGGGGGATTAGTGTTCCCAGGAGTATCCTTGTTGCTGCTCAGACTTTTTAAAAGCTTCCTCAGAGACCAAAGTCTTTTCCACCAAATTTAACTGTATAACTTTTTCTATAAATGGTCAGTTTCTTGACTGAAGCATCTCTGACTGAAGTAGCATTTAGAGTAATGGCCAAGAGGCTTGATTTTGGCCTCTGTGTCTGAGTCTCTGGCATGCTTTCAGGCAAAACTAACCAAAATGTCTACTGCTGACCTTACAGTACTCCAAGGGATACTCAGTGCCTTGGAAATGTTCTTTTATGCCTCCACTGAATGGTAGTTTTCACTTACAGTGCCTTGGATCTTTTTTGGATTTTCCTTTGACTGATACACTGAGCCACACTAAAGCACAAAATTTACTACCTCTTGGACTTTTCCAGACACAGTAATACTTAGCATAAACTCTTAAATGTTATACTTCTACACATAGTTGATCTTCATTTCATGTATTATCTTGCTGGTGAAAACAACTACCTACTACACTAACAATGATTCAAGTTCTCAATAGGAACGCTTATCCAATAATTTCCTAACCTTTTTTTATAACTGTACTAATTTAGTGTAAATTACAGACATTTGTTTTCACTTTGACCTTGTGTTGTCTTGTCTATTGATCAGTTTCAAAGATGTCTAATTACATCCACTGTGATTCACTGTTGCTGAACAGTGAATCACACAACAATAAAACAAAAAAAGTTCCATGGACACCCACACACACACACCCATAAGTAGTCTACTTTAGTTCTTCAAGTCTTTCAACCTTCTCTCTCTCTCTTGTGTGCGGTTCTCCTGCCCCCTGCATTACCACATTAAGGCTTCCTTGTTCCTATAGCAACTCATTCTCATCTCTCTATCAGGTTGTATATACATAGCCAGTCTCCGGGGTATTCGTTCTCCAGCTCAGCAAAGATATTAGCAATTATGTGCTTGTTAAAAGTGGGCTGGAGATAAGAAAGATGTGCTTTGTGTCTGATTACTTTAGTTCTGCGTTCCTAAGAGAACCCTGGGAGTCCTCAGGGGGACAGTGCCAAACCCCCTTTGCTTATCTTGCCGGGGCTCTGGTGGAAATATTGCACTTTTACTTGTACTGGATTGTTCATGCATGAAATATTGAGTAAATGGGAATGTGGGAGAGCTTTGTGTGAGGTAATAGTGGCTGGACCTTAAGTTCGCCTTAAGTCCTCTTAAAGTCTCTGTTTTCCTCTTTGGAGAGTTTGAATAGACATTTATGAGCATAGTTACCTCACGTGCTACACTGTGCAGTGAATGCTTGTCCAGATAAGGGTTTTCATGCAAATCAATGCCCAACATAGGCATGAGGTTTTGGACTTTGGTAAACATTTCAAGGGCAAAACCTCTGTTTACATGCACACATACAGACACATTCACACACATGCACATAAACCATCTCAGTCTGTGCTATGTGTTGATGAGACAGGAGCATGAGGGCTGTATGTGCATAGCTAATGTAATTCCATCTCACCAGATGGCCTGGGTTTTTTTTGGTTTTTTTTGCAAAAACACATTTTTTATCTCTTCCCCCATCTCCTCTCATCCTCTGCCTCATTCCTCCTCCTCCTGTACTCTGCACCTCTTGTTCTCTTTCTCTCTTCCTGCTCCATCCATCAGATCTTCCTTTTTTTTTATTTTCAACCTCCGACTTGATTTTCTTCATACATTTCATCTGCGGAATCACATCTTCCTCTCATTCCTCTATGTCATTCATTTCTACCCATTTTTAAGTTAATCTGCTTTCTATTCTTCTTCCTCTATCTTCCCCATCATGTGATCCTAAGTAGTCCTCATTATTATCAATCAATGGCTCAAGTTCCTAAACATCAACTCCTGTTCCAGTCAAGTATTCTGCAATCCTGATCCGCTCACTCACACACAGTAACACATGCTGAGGCCCCCGCTCAGTTGTTATCACTGTGGCTGTTTGATCAGTCAGATAGTGTGTGTGTCAGACATTAGACTGACATGTTTCCTATGCTCAAGGCTTTCCTCCAGAGGTATGGCGATCAGAAAAGCTTGTTTGACTGGATTGATGCTGCAAGCTCAGAGCGCAGGGCCCAGCTGAGTGATGACAGATTATAATGCACTGAAGCATGTGTCGGACATGCATGCTACACAGTGGGCTGCATTCCAAAACCAAGGATACTGTAGTCTGCCCCTATTCCTTTACCTGCTGCCCTTGAGCAAACACCCACGTTAGAGCTCATGATTAGAGATCCAGTGAGGAGAATTGACTGTTTGGAGGTTTTCTGTTCCATGTCTTGTCATCGAAAAGCACCATTAGAGTTGTAGCATCAAAGGTACAGTGAAGGAGGCTGTTGTTTTGGATCGCAGCCAAGCAGCAGAGTATTCAAGGGGAGCTGGGGATTTGAATAGCATTCCATTACAGAGCACAGCAAGGAGGGTGATAAACCCAGGTTTTGTTTTTCAGCATCGCAGTTTCAAAATGTGTTCTGGTGGCATTAAACTGTGAAAAAATATTAGAAAAAAAACTCCAGTGAGTTTATTATTTCATTTAGATCAGTAGGTTTTCAAATAAATGTGGTGCTGTTGTACTAAGTTTTAAATGCGAGCTCCTTTCCTCCATATCCCATCCAAACTTATTCTTACTGAGCTACCACCAAATGCAGTGATTCATGAGTGCTGATTTATTCTTCTGTTTCAGTTTTCATTAGGAAAAAATACCTAAAGTGTAAAAGAAAGAAATCAGATGTAAAATGACTACATTTTTCACATCCTCACTCAAAGTTAAATGCATTTTATCTCAAAACTAAATGTTTATCAGGGTAGAGGAGATTTTTCTATATGTCATTTTTCCTCTGTCCTTCATCAAAACATGCACTCAAACTCAAAAAAACATCTTCAGTTTCAACAGGACCAGAGGAGAAAGCACCAGATCTTTTAAGGTCAGCTGTAAAAGCTAAGCACACTACTCCTCCCACAAATCAAATGTATTGCTCAAAATTTAAAGTCCTAGTAATCTAGATCCTAATCAGACCTGTACTTCCCCTCTTCTTATTCTCTGTTATGAGTTTTATTTTCTTCAGATTGCTTCCCGGGGGATATTCAGGTGATTTCATACACAATGCACTGTTATACAGTCCTTACACATTATTATTTTTGCTGCAATTTACACTCTGAGAAGCATCCTGGGCTACTACAAAATCCACACACTCATAATTTCCTTTGCTAAATATAAGTGGGAGAAAATTAAAGTGGGAGAAAATGTAGCTATTTTATGGTTAAATATCAAAAAGATTAAAGCTGCACAAATCAGGAATATTAAAGGAATAATTCAACATTGGGAGCATATGCAATTTTTAGTTTTGTGCACAAGAGTTAGATGAGTGATCAAAAACACTCACATGTCTGGAACCAGGTGATTAACAATAAGTGCTTGAACAAAAACACAATAATGTTACAAAAAATGACATACCTTTTCCTACATATTTCCTATGTATTTCACCACAAAAGCTAAAATAGGGTTATGCCTAGTTAGGTATGGGGTTGTTACATCCTTGAAAATGATATATCTCATTACAGCAACATATAACATCATGTTGGTCAAACAATATTATAGTTATGTAATATACTTTAATCATCCATATGGCTGCACTGGCATTACAGCAGTCAGGATATTACACCCTTCCTGAAAGTGCTGGTGTTAATTAAGAACTGCATTTGAATGTGTTTTGTTCATATGCGTCATCAGTGAATAGGTGCACACCTGATTGTGCACTCACACACACTCACACACACACACCCACACACTTAGCTGTGAATAAAGCCAATCAGTGGAGTCTGCCATGGCTGACAGTGAAGTAGAGAACCAGTCACCGCTTCCCTGACGCCCGATGAAAATATATGAGATATACACTCAAAGTTCACTCTGAAATCTCCCTGTCTCACTGTCACTTCACATGACTCATCCCATCTTTCTCTTGCTACCTTTTTTCTTTACACACAAAACGTATGCAATCTCACACACACACACACACACACACCTGTACCTGAGGTCGAATTTCTGAGTAGCCACAGAGGAATCCATTGTATTTCCTGCTTTTTACTGTACCTGGAGACGCTCCTGCATGTCTAAGTCCTTTTTAATATTCTCTTTCTCCTTCCTGCCTATCTCTCCTGTTTCACTACCTCTCTCCATCTCCTTTATTTTATCTAGCATAATAGGATAATCGTGTCAGTGACCCTGACTGCACAAAGCCCTCGGGTGATTATGAAGACGAAATGAAGTGGTTTACATAATTCTGTTGACCTGTCAACTTCCGTCTGTTCATGTGAATGTGTGTGTTTATGTGTGAACTACACATACCTGTACTGTATGTGCTATTTAATGGCATATAATGTGTGACTTTGTGTCAAGGAGTTATCAACGTTTTCCTGGTTAAGCCAACTCACCTGAATGCAAAAGAGGTCTGTTGGACTTGGAAACAATAGCACAGGGTATCCCCACTCTCCTCCTCCTGTATTCGTCATTGACTCTCCCCCCTCATACTGTGTGCAAGAATTAGCAAGGTTGTTTTTCAGTGCTGCATAGTTGCAGGCTGTTACAGAAGCAATACCACCCAGGAGACGGAGGCATCATGACTGTTGGAACAGCAAAGAGCCAAGGAACAGATGAGGTCTCCCTTGACTGTGTCTCTATCCATGCCTCATGCTGGTCCTGTGGGCATTCAGCCTCCATAAACACATATAATGTAGACTGAGATTTTCCCTATTCCTCCACTCTGCAGCACCTAAACTAATGTTTAAAAAATTTTCTGGTTTTATCGTACATGTGTAGTTTTTTAACAAGTCTGCGGTCATGTGACTGTTAACCAGTGTTTCAGTTAAAGCCATACAAATAGTTTGTGTTTATTTGTTAAGATATCCCATTCAGTTCCTCCTTCACTTCAATATAAGAAACAAAACAAAAAACTATGCAAAACACTGTTGTTCAAACAAAAACTAACAAATAAATGGTTTGTGCCTCATGGTGTGAAGTTGACTACCTGTAGTACATCAATGAAAATTATTTACCAATCTGAGTTTATTTTGCAGGGGTCTTGACATTGTGTAGGCATTAATTAAATTGTGGTTCTTCATACTGTAACCACAACACTGATGGAGAAATAGGGAGATACTGTATAACTCTATGCCTGAGCAAATAAAACCAAGACTATCTTGAAACCACTGGAGGTAAAAGAGTAAGTGTGTTTTATATAATTTGCTTGAACCAACCCTTTAAACTGGAATGTGATTGTTGGCATTTTTTATTCAAGGCTTGATTCACTTGAAAACTGCAAGGACAAATTCAATAGTCAAGTCTACCCACCCTGTAAATGACCCATGGTGAACCACCCACTGCTTCAAATACCATGAAGAAGTAACCACGCGACAAACACCTCATCATCTTACCATATTTTCGCCATACATTCATGTTTCATTTGTTTGCTCTTAGCACCAAATACAAATGACAGCTGTAAACAACTGTCTCTCTGTCTCTCTCTCTCTCTCTCTTTCCCTCCAACCTCTGTAGGCTATGAACTGGAGAGGGCGTAATTTATCATGAACATGACAAATTACTTTTGGTGTTGGACTGGAGTGTGTGTATGTGTTTGTGTGTGTGTGTGTGCATGTGTGGGTTTGAAGTGGCACAGGGCTCATAAAATGATATGCAACAGCTTGGCTCTGCTACGCAGAAGGTGTGTACAGGTTTGAATTACTGCTTTGTTCTTGATGTGGTGGTGTGTGACAATGATACACTCTACAAACATGTGCATGTGTGTGTCCATTTGTATTTAACTGTCTGAATGTTTATTATTTATTTGTTTGTTTTGTGTGTGTTTGTTATGAATGACTGCAATACTGTATTAAATGTGTGGTGCATTATTTTTATTACTGATTTAATATTCATTTATATTAAATTTTCAAATTAATTGGGATGGGAAAATTATAAATTTAGCAGTGCACTCCTACAAAAATGTCTGAGTTATGGGTCTGTCACACATCCAGATTAAAAAATCTGGACATGGAAAGCTGCTAGTCATTGTGTAAAACCTGTCTTTTCAACAGACTCAACAAGCGCCCAGCTACACTGCAGGAAAAATTAGAATTATTTAACTTGATGCAAATATTCTCTGACACAGTGTGATTAACAACCATGCAAGAGTCTTGATTCTAGTGGAAATTGAAGCACACAGTTGTTTTCTGCTCCACTCCACTATGCAAAGTACTTTCAAACTTTGTCAACTTTAAAGTAAATGGAGAAACACTGATCCGTGGGGTTTCAGAGATTCCTAATTGCAGGTTTGCATGTGTGAAACGAAATCAACACTGCAGATACATCAGGCAACAACTGTCACAGTATGTACTATAAATTACATGTTGAACACATCACAACCCTGAATTACAGACTAAACAGAGCCCAGATTCTGCCAGCTATTTTGTATTTGTTAATGTACCAGTATGATGGACACTTTTTTTAAAACTGTATTAAAATTGATGCAACAGAAGATAGTCTTCTTCCTTGTCAAAACCTAGCACCTACATTAACCACAATGCAATGCAACCACTGACAGTGCAGGCAGTGAAGAGCTGCCAGTCCTCAGCAGAATGAGGTGTGGGCTACAGAAGTCTTATAGAGTCTTTTTATTTTCATACTTGTTGTCTTCAGCCTTAGTCAGTACTGACTCAAGGGACATCAACTGAGGAAATGTACCAAATTAATCTCCCCTCTAGAGTCACAAAAGGATTTCTGAACTTTTAGTGCATGTGTAAAATGGATCAATGGAGTTCCTGTTTAAGCTAAATAAACTATTAAAATCTGCTGAATTATCTAAAAAAACCTCTTGTCACAAAAACAATGGCATGGAAAATGTATATTTGGAAGATGCATGGTTTTCAAGGGACAACAATGACAGTAATAATAACAATAAAGGGACTTATTACATTTGTGCATACGTGTTCAGTGAATGTGTGTGTGTTTAACTGTGTGCAGTCATGCCTGTTTGTTTTGGTTTTCACACAGATGCTTATCACTCCTTCTCACCTATCATGTGTTGATCTTTCCTCAACGGGTGTGTGTTTTTGTTTTGCAGATGTCTCTTCACATGTGGGTGTGTTGAGCTCCATAACAATCAGGAGTCACTTGGCAGAAAGCCATGCTGACCTGACAGACTCCGGACAAAAAGGTGTTTGCTATTTGCAATGGGAGTGCCAGATAAGATGTTTTCCATTCGATCATGTTAATGCATCATAAAAACAAGAAAAAATTATTCTTTATGTGAGGGGGACATTTATTTTGCAGTAGTAGAGGCATTGACACACACAGCAATTACAGTAAAATATCAACACACACTGGTCATTTAAAAAAATATATAGATGTTTGTGTTTTGAGGATTAATACTGGTTGAGATGAAGGATCTGAATGCTTGTTTTCTTGTACTGATGTTTACAGAGTTTAAAACCTCTGACCAGGCAGTAACACCTCATGCTGGCTGTTTACTGAGGTGGAGACTGGGTATTATAATTAGTTTGGACTTGATTCTGATGACGGATGTGAGAGTTGGCTACACATAGTGGATCATACAAACCCAAAGTACTTTCAGTGGAGATTATGTAAAACTCTTGCAGTATTTACACTTTACCTTATTGCTTTGAGTACTGACTGTATCTCAGCTTCAGTTTTTAATCATCCCTGTAACATAGGTGATGTGTTAGATCACTAGTTTTGGGGCTTATGACTGAACCTGGGGTCACAAGGTTGCTTGTTTTGGTCAGAATTGCTGAACCTGTGATGCACATAAGTCCAGTAAAACATTATATTATCACAATTTAAGCCATTATATCAAATAAGCAAGAAGATGCATATATTATTTGTTATGCCCAATGTGTGTGCAGAGTCAGTGAGCTCAGCTTGGTTTCAGTTTTCTTCATCTACTTTATGATAAAAAGGACAATTCCAGTTAATATGAACTCAGGTGTATTTTGAGTGTTAGCCACCATTCATTAGAAATGATCACACTGTAATCAAAGTAATTGCTGAGATCCGGTAACAAGGCGTTGTTGTTGCAACAAGCAGGGCAAAACAACATGAGAAGTCAAACACATCAGCAGTTTAGTTAGATTATCTCAGTACTTCCCACTGTACTAGAGGAAAAACTGAAAGTGAACAAACACTTGCAGTCAATGTTTACAATGATTGTGGCTCATGATTTTCACATTTGCTATTGTTTTCTCTTCCAAATGCATCTGGCTAATTTCAAGGTTTGTTAAAAATGTGAATTTTCAAACAACAAAAATAATACAAATTGACAAGTTGTAATGAAAAATAGAATTATCATTTTGCAGCGAGTTGTCTTGACTTCATTTAAATAACTTGTTGATTTCTGTCCCATAGCTGATTTCATTATATTTCTAGAAATACTTGTATTAAATACTGTATCAACTGTGTATTTTGACAGACTTGCACAGTCATTAGTGAACAGGGTAAACTGGAACATGAACACTGCTACAGAGACACAAACTCCCTGCTACAAATAAATTGCTCTCTCACGCTCACACAAGGCGTACGAAACAGTGTATGGAGCTACATCCCCTCACCACCCGTCGCTTTATCACACAGGCACAAAAAAAACTCCAGCAGAACAGAAGAGGATCGATATTCCAATACTCCCCTGTCTGCTCCACTGATCCTCAACGTTATCCCACATCATCGCAGTGGACACAGAGAAGACAAATGACTCTTATTTCAGGAACATGGGACTGGTGGAGAGCAGGTTGGCAGAGCGATTGTGATGTGGGCTGATGGGACATAAGATGTACAGTATGTCCCAAACATCAGCACTGACAGTGTCGATATCTTTCCAGACTTGATCACAATAAAATGACAGGAAAGAGCCTGAGTGTGCTAAAATATTAGGGAAGAGTATTGCCTGCAAGAGACAACTAAAAGCATACAGTCTGACCCAGGAACGAGAAGACAAATAGACAAACAGAATTTACTGTACCAATGTTGAGACTGCGCAAATTGCACTGCCTGCCAAAAACTCTCAAGGGATGCACACATACATAGACTCAAACACACACACACAGAGTCTGATCTCTTCCCTGTGGTAGGTACATACTGCGGGTAGGTGAGGCAGGTTGGGGGCCTATATGTGAAATGTGACAGTTCACAGTGTGACAGACTGGTTGTGAAGAAAAGGTGCAGGAACCAGGGAAGATGGATGAATGAGAGAAACGTTCCCTTTGTACCACAAAGAGCCCTCTGTTGTTTTTGATCTGCTCTGACTTCAAAGCGCAAAAGTCTGTTTTTATTCCCGGCAGAACTCTCTCTGTTGCCTTATCACACATCTCATTTGTGGGGCTCCAGACAAACAGACACCAGCACGGGGTTGAGGGCCCTGCTAGATTGAGGTTTGACAAATTAGATTTTGCAGTGATTGATACTGAACCAACAGCTGAAACAAAGTCAAGACAGAAGGGTGGGCTGAGAGAGAAAAGGATGGGATCATATGAAGAGGAAGTATGGAAAGAAAGAAGGACAAAAATAACAAAATTTTTAGAAAGGGGCATCAAAGAAAATGTATTACAGAATTTATTTGCATCTTTCATTTCACAATAATTCAGCCAGGCAGAATGTCAGCCATGTTTATTGACAATGTCAGATTGCTGTTGTAATTTGTGGGGCAAGACACACGTGCCTTATGAGTAGAACTTGCAATTAGATTTATCAAAGCTTGTGTGTTTGTGTGAGAGTGTGTATGCGTGTAATTAGAAGTTATTGAAATGTGGGGTCCCCGTAGCCCGACTATTACAGCTAAATCAATATTAATCAAAACACAAGTGAAGGCGAAACGCATAAAAAATTCAAAGAAACAGAGGCAGAAAAAGAAAGACAAAGTTGAAGTGAAATGGAGAAAGCTACAAAGAAGAAAAGAGGGATGCGAGACAGAGAAATGGAAAAAACTACAAGCAAAATATGGCAGAACATAAAATGGTGAATAAAATTAGCTGAGCAATTTTTGAATCTGACTTTAGACTTTCCTTTCTTGTTAAGGCCCAGTCACCCCAACTTTTAAAACAACGACATTTATGGCTAAATCAACTGACTCAAAGAAAATCACAGAGACCACTGGATTTCCAAAGTAAATCCTGTTCAACTTTGGTGAACTCGTCACATTTACGGATTGTCTAAAGTTGGATTTATATTAAATGCAGGGGAGTCTATGGTGTTATGATGGCCACAGTTACTGTATTATTGGTATATTCTTACTTATTTAATGAGTTACTTTGTGATATAGCTCAACATACATGGTTGAAGTATCATTTTGTTCTTAGATGTTTATTAGTAAAAGGGAGAAATCTGCAAGACTTTGCTTAACCTCCTCAATATTGTTGTCACACTCAACAAACAAAACCAACATCAGAATCGAGTTGGGGGAGAGTATGTGTAGAAGTATGTGGTATCTCCGTCCATGTGGTATCTCCATCAGTGTCATGGTTACATTTTTGAAGAGCCAAGAGCCTATGGTCTATAGTACAATACGTTTTTTGGATGATCATATTGTCCTGTCAGCTTACTCATTAGCTTAGGCGTCTTTGAATGAAATTATAGACATTATATACCTGAGATCACAATGCCGGGGGGAGTGACTGGTGATTCCCAACCAGGAAGTTGTCATGACGTATGTGGAAAGACTGTGGAGTAACTCAGCTAATTAAAAAGAAATGAAATTATGGTTTAGCTTTTTAAAAGATATATCCACATGCTGAGTCAGCAGCAGTGGCAGGCATAGAAATGTTTTAATGGGGTAGCCAGACTGGAGCACATGCTCAAAGAAGGGTGGCACAGTTGGAAAGTTAGTTAAAATATGTTGAACTGAGGTCATAGTGGCTGATGGGGTCATACTGGAGTGCATTATATTAAGGGGCCTAATGTTTTGGCTCCGTCATTCATTTTAAATAGGGTGGCCAAAGTTTTAGAAACACCTCTGAATATAAAGCACTTAAGCATGACTCTACCACCCACTATGACAATAAACATCTGGTAGAATTATCACTTTTCTGACAGTTTCACAAAATATGCAACTTCACATAATAACATATAATCACTATTTTTAACTCCAAATAGTCATAAACAAATAGTAATAAACAACTGGAGTAAAAATTGATAATTTGCCTGCTGCAACTGCTACTAAATTTGCTGGAAAATTATCGAATAAAAACATGGATTTGTCTGGTTTTGCACTTTTACTTTTAGCTTGTTTAACTGTTTTTGTCTGTTGTTAATCACTATTTACCAGTGTTGCGGGTGCCACTGCTGATTGCTGTTGCTGCTGCTGGAAGGACATCATGTTGGGCCTGAGCAAAGGATGCACCCCTGGAAGCAGAGCTGTTAAAAAGAGAAAGTGGATGTGGTTTGTTTTGTTGACCTCTTTTATGGGTCCAGAATATTAATGAATAATTTGTCAATTATTTTCTTCATTTTTGGGTAAATAATGACACAAAAAGGTGTCACGTGGACGTGTCAGCAAAGTTTGTTTTTAAAGGTGATTAAATGCTGGATTGATAGATATAGTCCTATATTGAACAAAGACAATATTGACAAATAAGACAAACTGGCCAACTTGTCCTGCTAAGGACTTCAGGGGTGCTGGAGACTACTCCAGCTGTCATTTGGCTAGATGCAGAGCACTCCCTTCACAGATCTATAGTCTATCACATGGGCTGACATATAGAAACAGACATCCTCACCTATGGGCAATTTAAATTAATCAATGATTCAAACCCAGATCCCTCTAGCTGTGAGGCGACAGTACTAACCACCACACTACCATGCCGCCCTATTATTACACTTTTTTTCAAATTATAGTCCTGCCTAGTAGCTATTAATTGTGCTTTAAAGCAATTAGCTTGCCATGCAAGCTATGCAGCTATTTTTTCAGTCATAAACACTGGAACTTTTACTATCACTACCTTCCCTTCCACAAGAAGTGATCACAGTATTAGCAATTATAGCTTTGCAGATTGTCTCAACATCACCAGCTTTCTAGTTTCAAATATTTTTGTGAAGATGTGTGAACATTTTTCTGTGTTATTTCCTTCCTTACTCTCTTCCCACTTTGCCCACTCTTGGGGCTCAACGTTTGTGTGTGTGTGTGTGTGTGTGTGTGTGAGACAGGGCCAGCATTACTGCCTTTTTTATAGGGCAGCGGGCAGAGTCTCTTTGCCAAGGTCAGGCTGACAGAGTGCATTATGGGAAAGTAAATTGCAAGTTTATAATACAGTGCATTTACACACTAAGGCGATCTGCAGGCTGAGACTCAGTCATATTTATAGGATGGATTTCACATCACAGATATTGAGTTATTTCCACAAAGAACACCTGCTCAGTGTGCATGTGTGTGCACGCTCACATGTAGATGTAGTGACATTTGCTGCAATGTCTGATTAATTATCTTATACAGCTTGGATGACAGGTGTTAGTCATTTCCTTTGGATTAGGAAGGTGGGAGGAAGACAGGAAAGGGGATATCAGGGCAGGGTTGACAAGGTGTGGGAGAGAAAGGGATGCAGATGAACACGACCGACACTCAAGAATATTATAAGACAGAAAGAAAGAAAGAAAGAAAGTGTGTGTCTGTGTGTGAAAGAGAGAGAGAGAGAATGTGTGGGTAAGAGAGAGGGAGACTTCCACCGTCTTGTTTGGAGCAATTATCTCTCTATTCTAATCAGTGTTGATGTGTGAGTATAATCGTCTGTAAACACTAAGTGTGCATAGACCTTGTTTAATGAGACTGCCACATGCACATAAACACAGACAAACACACAAATGTTCACACAAGCCATTAATGTTGTCGAATGGCAGTTACCGGCATTGCCACCCTCTCTTCCCTCTGCCTTGCTGCCTCTCACTGCAGAGGAAGGAAAGTTAAAGAGAAGTCAGTGCAGCCTGGATGTCTTGTAATGATGGGCATCAACAGCACAGATTGGAATAAAGTGCTCCTAATAAGTCCCGAAAGTAAAGGAGGTGTGATGGAAACACACCTGGATCGTCATTCAAAATTTAAAGAAGGGTTCATGTTTGAATTGATAAATAAATGGGATCTTGGTTAAGCTGTATTACTGTACATATCAGTAGTATGAATAAACAACACTGTACAGTGGTAACTGCAAACACTTGTTTTGAGTGACCTGCAATCACAATCCCAAAGCTATTCAATTTACAATTTTATTAAACAGAAACAAACACAAATTAAAATCCTTGAAACATGACATGAGATTTGAGATTTATAAATGAATAAAACAGTTACATTTTGTTGACAGTTCATTTCCTGACAATAAGGTCATTCTTTAATCGACTAATGAATTGGAATTTATATCAATTTTACGACTAATATCTAATATTGATCTTACAATGGAAATGACACTGTAGCAATGTTAAATGACAGTGTCTCATGTTTTACCTGAACATTCCTGAAGATTCATGTGTACATATTTCTGCTGACTGCAAAGAAGCACTGCAACTGCTGATAGTAGTAATTTGACAAAGGTAGTAATGTGACAGTAATAGAGGGTCCAAAATATTCGAGGCAGACTCTGCAAGGGTTTTATAAAGTAGGAAACATGTTCCATGTGTGTGTTAAGCCTTCAGAATTAAACGTGCTGTGATGTGATGTGAGATATTAAATGTTAACAGACACATGATTGTTTAAGGTGAGGACTCCACACGGTACATTAAAATAGAGGAAATTTACTTAATTCAGTGGCAGCATTTGGAAACATGGGAACATGTCAGTTAGCAATAAATCAGGTCAGGAAATGAAAAAGAAACATGTTTTACAATTTTATCAGCATTAATCATCACAGTGACTTTTATTACAAAATGTCAACTCCACACTGAATTTGAAATTGATTTCGGTATTTACATTTTTTTACATTTATAGTGCATTAATAATGAATAATAAATAGCTGGTGAACACAGTGGGGCGTTTAGCAGAAACAGGAGGAAATATTTCTCAGGAGTTTGTTAAGACCAAAACAGTGCTAAAAATGTTCCTCCATATCATCCATGGCAATTGTTTATTGGCAAGTTCCCTATATGAACTTCACGAGGTTAGAATATATGAATGCTATTCCACCCAAAAAATCAATTAGATTAATTTTAGCTGAATGTGGAGGCGGATGTAGGTTTGGTTTCCATCGTGTTTGTTAGTAATTTGTGAATTTTCTTGAAAATTGGCTAAACTGGTGTTCTTTGTATTTGGAGTTTTGTTAGTATTATTTAAAAATGTTATGTGCTGAATTCTGAAGCTTGTTTCTATCAATCTGTGGTGTATTACAAGCCCCTGCTGCATGATACAAGAATAAAAATAACTACAGACACAAATAAAAAACCCTGCAGTATTAAGTCATCATAATAGATGTCAGCAGGAGCCACCAGGTGAAGTGGTCACACTTTGTAGTGAACAACATCTACAGCGCACATCAGCAGCTGATGATAAGAAGTCATCATCAGCTTGGACGAGGATCTGCTCTGTGACGCATTTTTCACCTGTTTGGAATGCAGTGTCATCGGCTGGTTAACCACCCACTTCCAACCTTCTCTTCCCGTCCCTCTCAGCTCTTCTCTCTATCTTTAGACATGCCTAGCAAACTGTTTCACGCTCTGTCTCTTCAGCGATGGCTGAGAAACCCTCTCTCTCTCTCTGTCAGTAGACAGATATGCCTGGCTCTACCCATTACCTTTTCCTAATAGAAACCTGTTTTTCTACCAAACACTATCCAAAAAAAATCTCCATTTCAGCAAATCTGTGTGTTCCTAACCATCATCTCTCAGCTCTGACACCTCTAAAGGCCTAACCACTTTATCTTTGTGTGTTCAGCACATTTTCAGGTCGAATTCAGGTGGAATTGTGTTTTGATGAAAACCAATTTAGTACTGTTTGTGGCACCGCCGGCATGTATTTGGACCAATTAGATGAAGAAGATGGATAGAGAAAGGGAAGAGATGTGAGGGGAGGCAAAAGAAAAGGATGAGAATATTTTAAAGTCCAGTGGAAGTCATTTCTTCATTTAGGTATCACAGCCGTGTGTGTGTGTGTTTGTGTGTGTGGTTGGCTTTGCATTATGATGAGTGTACGGGGGTGGCGGAGTGTTGACATGCAGAGCACAATGCCTCCATAAGCAACAGGATAATGAATGCATTTGGGCTCCCACGTTCACACACAACTCGCAAGGCTGTTTACTCTTTTAACAGATGATGTTCCTCTCTGATTTTCTAATTTCCCTCTTTAAGTGGCAGACCAGGCGAACGCATGAGTGAGAGCAAGTATAGATTAGTGTGCGTTTGTGTGAGTTTTCTTGCATGAGGATGTGTGCAATGAAACCACATGTAACGGTGTTGTCTTCTACTGAGCTGCCAGGCACAGAAACCCATTTAGGCTGCAGCTTCAGTTCAGAGGAGGCCTAAGGCAGTGGTTTCTCCAGGCTGACACAGAGGATGGCTCACATTTTTACCCCGTTATCAGAGCTCCTCTCTGGGCTGAGCCTGGTAGGAGGCCTTGCCTGACTCGTCAATCCTCCAGGCAAGACAGATAGCAACCAATCACTGGCACCAAAGAGACTACCCCACAGCTCTTACTGCAGACTCACATTAGCATATCCAGGTGTGTGTGTGTGTGTGCATGTGCGTTTGTGTGTGCTAATCAGAATGCAATGTTTGTGGGCTTAGCCTGAGCTTAATTCTCGGTCATACTGTAGTGTTTGATCATATTTTGTTTATTTATCGTCTGAAAACTACACACATGCCGGAAGACACACATACACACACAAATAGACAAAGCTTAATCACAGCAGCCTGTGTGTGCAGTGCATTCACTGGTCCCTCTCATCTATCTCATAGCACATGATTTATGTGAAAATGATTTGCTGCTACAAACACACACACACCACGATGCACACACACTAACGCACACACTCTGTCATAGTATTTATGACGGCAGGATCGCTGTGCCAAAGGGATATTGGACTTTCTTTTCAGTTATCAATGTTTCGGTTTTGATTGATGACCTTTATTGTAATTATTTATTGAAAGGCAGGAACAGGATAATTAGAAAAGGTCTTGAGGGGAGGAAAGTGCTGATCCAGTGGGAATTCTGAGGAGGAAACCGGAACGATGAAGGTGATAAAGTTCACGGATCTCCTCAGAATTCCGTGTCAGCGAACAGGAAGGAGGGGGGGGAGATCTCCAGGAGGGATCAATGATCAGAGCTAATGGCATACTAATGATGTAACTACTCATCCATAGAGCACAGACAGAGGGAGGGAGAAAGAAAGAAAGAAAGAAAGAAAGAAAGAAAGAAAGAAAGAAAGAAAGAAAGAAAGAAAGAAAGAAAGAAAGAAAGAACACATACTCGTAGAGACACTGAGGCAAACAGAGACATAAAGGTCATAAATTCAACACTAATGAAAACAAGTCACAGACATGGTGAACTAAAGATCATGCTGTGAAAAAAAAAAACAATGAACAATTTATAAATTTGCTACTAGCACTCTGTTTCCACTTTGCAGCTGAATCACCGAATATACATTGTTATCAAAGTCAAATAAAAAGTTATTTAGCTGTGAGACTGGTATTGAATGTCTGGGATTAAATAGTACTATATCTTTCACGCTACATATACAGAACTTTTTATATTATAAAAAAGTATTTCACTGGACAGCTGGGATTGGCTCCAGCATCCTCTCAACCCTTAACAGGAAAAGCATTAAGAATAATGGATGGATGGATATTATTTCACTACAATGATAGATTTCACTTTTACATCACTTTCAAGAGAAATTAAACTTACAACAAATTACTCACCATTACGATTCATAATTATTAATATTGAAAGCATACAATCAGAGTAAAGCAGTTGTCACAGTTGCATTTGTCTCAGAGCAAACACTAATTCTCATGCTAGTTTTTTAATCCAATTGCCAGGCAGTACTGTGGCAGCAATCTACTAAGAAGTCTTCAGCTCTGTCCTGACAATGATAATTTATATGTAAAACTTTTTTAAACTATCATTTGGTGCACTGGCTCCTATAGATGACAATATGTAACATATTGTCTCATATAGTGGTGGAGTTTTCCAAAAATGTTAACTTTGCAGATTACTCCAATATAACATCAATGCAACAATAACGTAAAAAAATTTGTTGTATGTATAACTTTATAATGTTTAGTGTCTATTTTTACTAATGAGCAAAAAGTACAGATGAGACTGGTGGTAATGTTATTATTTTTGCAAATACCTATATTTGGTCATTGACCACAGAAATGAACAAATTCACTATAGTCATGAGACATTTCATTTAAAACCAAACATTTCAACCTTGTGGTGTCGTTAGAGGCAACAGCAAAGATGTCCAAAGCCCATTAGGGTACAACATCTGGGAGACTTGAATGTCATGATGCAATTTCTTGAGAATCTATGGAATAGTGGTGGACTGTCATCCCTGGATCCATGCTGTTAGTATGACTAAAAAGCACAGCGACTCTTCAAAAACCAAAACAAAAATTATTTACTGGTGAACATGTTACAGCTGTTGTCTTTTTCAGCACCACTCTGTGTCATCATTACGAGAACATGGAACAAAAGGTAATTAAGAAGCAATCATAATTAAGCCTAATTATATATATATACCAAATTACATAGGTGACCTGTGAGCCTAAAAACTCTCTAATCAACTAAACTTCATTAATTAATAAACTTTTTTAGTGCAAATTGTTTGATATTCATTGTATTTCCTTCTTTATAAAGACAACACTAATTAATTAGCATTTTTGTAAATGTGCCAGTGTTGGCCAGCCAGATAATTTTCTTCTGCAGTCTTCTGGCAAAGCTGTTCTAAAACCAGTGAAGTGACAGGTTAAGATATATGAATGTACTGCAGGATTGTGAAATGCTCAAAGTACAACAACAGCAACAAAATTAGTATTCCCGTTAAACTATACATTCCAGTATGCATGCAGTGCAACAGGAAACAGTAAAACACTGGTGCAGTAATATACTGTAATGATAAGATGTACTATTCACCAGGACAGGTATATTCTGTAAAATCTGTGTTAATAATAGTAATCAGATGTGTCCTATTTCCTGCTGCCATAGTGATGCTTTTCCCTGTCTGGGGTCTTTTTCTCACACACATGCACATGTAACCTGGTCACCTTTTAGAAACCTGGTATACTTGACCAATAAACCAGCTTTCTGCTGCAAAAATTTGCCTGTGGCTTACCCAATTAATAGAACCATGCAGGTTATTAGTTTTGTTGATATTTTACAAACATGGTTACTACAGAGCTCACAACATGCTTCATTTGTTGACTGG
>JAUMHL010000018.1:12343562-12381657 GCA_032362345.1 Sandelia bainsii
TATTTTGTTTCCTTTGAAAGGTAAATTAATTAAGCAAAACATGATTAACACATATATTAAGTAAAGTCTGACACTTAATATATGTGTTGTTATATATGTTGTGTTGTTGATATTTTACAAACGTGGTTACTACAGAGCTCACAACATGCTTCATTTGTTGACTGGTATTTTGTTTCCTTTGAAAGGTAAATTAATTAAGCAAAACATGATTAACACATATATTAAGTAAAGTCTGACACTTAGGCCATGCATATATTTGAACTCTCTTAAAGGGTTTTTACAGTATGTGTGCCACAGTAAGAACTTAAAGGGATGAAAAGGAAAATGAGTACTTGTAGCTGTGCACTGTAGCATCCAAAATAATTTCATCTAAATGTCAGCTGAAACCGAAAAAAAAAACTGTGTTGAATTTACTGTTAGAAAGGGTAGAGTTGAACCACTCAATGAGTCGGATTGCACAGCTGAGCAGTGGGCTTTATAAAACTCAAACAGATGTGCACCATAATGAAAAACTCTCCCACTGCAGAGCCTGTCCTCTCATCATCTCACTGCACCGTCAGTCCAAATGTTCAGACAAAAAAAGCAGCAGCCTCATCACAGACTATGGTTGTCTTTCAAACACTTTAAATCTGCCAATAATGGTTCAACTTGTATAAAATTTATATTCTACATCTGCTTGTTCTTTGTCTGGTCGATCAGTGTTCAACTGTCATCTGATTACTACCATGCTTCATGTTGACAAAGGGACATCCATCAATGCTAATTAACTCTCTGACTGAACTTACTGTAATGGAAGGATGAACCTCAACATGGAAGAAAGAAATAACTCACTTCTGAAGCACAGCAGCAGTGTGATTTTGAATGCTGAATGTTTTTATTTTTCAGTGTGAGCAGTGGAGTGATGTCACCGGTGCAGTTGTTGCAACTAAAACTCCACATCTGTGAAGAACATAAACAAAGGGGTTTGATTTAAAACCAGGGACCCAAAAAACATCTGTCGGCTGCCAGGTGTGGCATTCTGCCCACAGCAGAGTGGCAGGCATTTCCCAAACAACTGAAACGGATGAGTGGATTTGGTCTGGTGTGTTGTAGCAGTCTCAATTATTTATGGGATTTGCTGTGGAGTAGTGTCAAAAACAGTGACAAATTTTATATCATGAACTTCTTGAATACCAGGGAAATCATCTACAGCACAGGCTTAATTTGAAGTACATATGTTATGTTTCCTATTCAGGTGTAAAACAACCTGCAATGAAAATATAAAAAAATGTTGAGTTGAGCTCCAACGAAATATAAAGTATGGCAGTATATTTGCAGTTTGGTTGCAACCACTTAGTAATCTTGTTCTTACCAGTGAATGTTTCAAAATTAAAGAGGCCATGTCATGCGTAAATGAGCCTATATAGCCTAAATAGAATGAGCCTTCGTGTAATACCTCTTTTCAACCTCTATCTGAAAGAGTTTGCTGTAGCTTTTTTCAGGCCATCCTCACCTTGAGCCTGCTCTGTTCTGATTGGCCAGCTTGTAGAAGCCTGCTGATGGGCAAAGCAGAGTGGTGGGAAAACCTCTCATCTAACCTGAGTGGTGACTTTAACTATGTACTTTGTGGGCATGTGGACCAAAAAGAAAATAACGGAGGTCCGTTTATGGACTGACAACATTTGTACATAGGACTGTTGGGAATGTTTGGATATAGTCCAGCCTCAAGAAGGACAGAGTCAACAGAGCAGAGACACAAGATTTAGTTTTTGAGTGATGTCTTCTCGTACATTCAGCTCACATTTTAGAACTTTGCGTGGTTTAATATGGACACCCATTGTCACTACAGAGAAGTTAAACCTGAAAATATGAAAAAGCATAATATAACTCCCATAGTAAAATATGGAAAAACCCCAAAAACATGTGGAAACAATCATTACATGAATGAGGCCCCTGAACTTTAGTCTGTTTTTTATCCTATACCAGAGTAAATAGAAGACTAATCTAGTCTAAATTAAGTTTACCCCATGGCAGCAAAGAAGCTCATTTAGTTTATCTACAGGGGAAACACAGTTTTGGTGATTTGCTTTTTACTTTCATAATGAAAAGTGTAGCTACTTGCTGTTTTTATGCACTAGGACACATAATATGTTGATTGCATAAACTGTAGACACAAAACACACAGGCTAATAAATTAGCACAGGCAACAAACATCTTCACTTTCCACCATATTATAAATAAACTAAAAATAATCATGGGCATAGTAAAATCATTTTCAAATCAATTTCCTCTGAAACCCAGTTATCTCCTGTGGAGTGGGAATGGAGATATGGTGAAGACTGCGGCAAAAGAAAACCACAGGGAGGTATACCACTGATAGATACTGCAGAGACACAAACACAAACATAAACATACATCAGAATTTCCAGAAATTTTAAGTATTTGCTCCTGTATCTACCCTCCCTTTCTAAAAAACAACTGCTTATTCCTCCCTTTTTTCCACCTTCTTTTATCTGACTGGCTGTTGAGGAAAGACACATGTGGCTGCCTCAGTAATGTGACATTTAGAAAAATTCACTCCACTGTACACGGATGTGTGCAAATGTCTGCAAATATGCCTCCACAAGAGTGTGGTTTTTTTTCCACATGCATATGTGTGCGCTTAAAACTCAGTTGGCAAACAGCCTAACTGTGAGAGGTGCAGACTCTGCTCTAGGTGCACACACGCAGACTCACACACTGTTTCAGTGTTTAGCAGACAAGCCACAGTCCTTTTGAAGTTTGCCAGCTTGGTGATCGTTCACAGTCATAAGGCAACATGGGAGGTCTCAGATGTTGTTAAATCAGAGTGTCTTTCACTGAAAACCTAGGGCCCAACTGTGTTACTGGACTAGTAGCCATTATCTCTTTGCAATAATATCGCTTTTTCGCAGCTTTTTCTTCCATCTTACTTCCACAGCTTTCTGTATCTGCCTCTTCATGTCTTTCCTCTCACTTCTCTCTGTCACCACATAAACTCCATCATCAGATCTGTCTGGCTGTGAACTTTGAGCAGCCCGAGACAGACGGTCATGGTGAATTGGTAATATGAGTCACAGCTGAGTGTTGGAGACATGACAGCCTTCCGGTTTCTCTGCACAGAGCTTTCGAGAACTCCTGCATGGAGCTTTTTTTGAAAATGTAAGACTACACACAGAGATACAGAGCAGAAATACAGAAACTCACACACAGATGCAAAGCACAGGGAAAAAAACACAATGCACTGTTTAAATTTACTGACTGAGAGCATGAAAAGCCTCAAATGGTAATTAATTCAGCTTTATCGACACAGGAAAGAAGCAATGCAATGAAATTAGAATCGAGAAACAATTAAAGATGGCACCTTAACCCCAGAGAAAAGAGGGAGAAATTCAACAAGGGAAAACTGAGGAAAAGAATGTGTGCATGTGTGTGTGAAGGAGAGCCAAGTGTGCAAAATCAAAGTGCTCGCACCTCAATCAGTGAGACAGTTAGAGAGTGCAGAGGAAGGGTGACAAGTGTAGAAAAGGGGACGATGAAGAGAGCAGTTTAAAAAGGAGGAAAGAAATTATATCAGTGGAAGCATTTCTCAGGTTATTTTTCATCTTTAGGGTTCAGTTATATTCCAGTGCTGTTTGTCCTCAATCACATAGTTTTTGCATCATACCAAAGCTGAAAAAATTCACAGAAGGGAGTTAAATTTCTCAATCTCCAAATTGATTTTGTAGAACCTAATGGAGGCTACAACAAGCCGACCTCTGAATTTAGCTTACTGAGCTTCTGCTGTGCGTTGTCAAACAGACGGGATTTCAGATCAGCAAAGAGTTATGACCTGACTGTGCTAAGATGATAAGATGATTAAATATCTAATTCACTTTAGATCATTAACTTTAATCTGCTTATACTTAGTAGGCAGAAGAGGCTGTAGGGGAAGAGCGGGAGGAGGGAGCAAGGTGGGCGGAGTGCTGGAGCGCTCTGACTTCCATCTTTCAATATCCATCACTGAAAGTTTTATCTTTTCACAAACATACAGTATGTACTGTTGTTTTCTGCTAAAAACCATCTGCTGCTGCATTTTCTGTGTGACAGAGATGACGTCACATCTAATTTTCAAGAATGGTTGGCCTGAGTTTACATCACTATAGATTATACTTGTCTTAGTATATCTTATGTTTGTCCCATCATGTAGACTTTAGATTAATATCAGCCATTGCCTCCACTATATTATAACTTTTTTGGAATGATAAGAATGTGTGTGTCCTACTTATCAAATTGCATTTTTTTTTCCAATTTATTTAATGAAAATCAGTATGCTAAAACTTGTTGACAAGTGTTACCTAGCAGAGAATATTTAATCACTACCTTTAAGTTCAAATTACATTATCTTCCAATTGTGTGATAATTCAGTCAAAAAAACAACATTATTTTAAAAGAAACATCCTTCTTGCTGTGCTCACGTGTTGGTAGGAAACTCTAACTTTTGCAACTCAACTAAAAAGCAACATTATGCTGTTCTGAAGCCATCTGTCAAATATCAGATGTGAGAGCTCGGCTCCAGCCTCTAAAGACATCCCAAGACAAATTAACAAAGAACAATCAATTTTCTTAACTGAATTCCATGCTACAATAATGTGACTCTGAGGAAAGCTGAAATGTCTACTATAAATTACCTATCTTAATACAGCAGAGACAGATATTTGTTTCCATGTCCTGAGAAGATACCTTGGTAGGTTCATCTCATGATTGAAACAGAGTCTTCCTTACATGTAGTTCAGTTCAGTTCAGTTTATGTACATTCTGCTCATAGCTCAGAGAAAATTCTGAAGCCAGATGTAGCTGCAGCTGTCTTTGGAACAATATTGTATTTGCCAAGCAGTCATGCCAATAATGTGTAATTAACATGAGGTAGAAGTTGAGCCAGAGGGCAGAGGGGGGACAAGGTTCAGATGAAACAGTTGAAACAGATGACAGGAGGAAACGTGAGGTCAAATCCACCAGCAGCCCACTAATTGCTGTCCATTTATTTCAAAGGAGATAAGTGGTGTGACACAGGATAGTGTGGATTTCTCTCTCTGTGAGCACCTGATGCCATGCGGCTTACAATGAAAGGAAGAAAGGACATGTTGAGGGGAAAAATACAGAGAGAGAAAAAAAAGTGGTGGAAAAGAAAAAAGACAGAAATAAGTGAGGCAGGGGGGTAAGGAGGAACGAGGTGAGACAGTGTGAGGTTACGCAGCTTCCATTAGCCATCCGTTGTCTTCCAAGAACTGGAGCAGCGGCTAGATCAGATTGCACTCCACTCAAACAAAGAGCTGTGGTTATTTGAGTCCTCTTCCATTGTACCAGCTAAATTTCCCAAGGCAAATGTTGACAGAGGAAATTGATATTGAGTGCAATATTATTCTCCACTGATCACAAAGCATTTCCTTCATCAAAAATTGGGATCTATGACGTCTGAGATTCATCCATCTGCAGTGACTGAGCTGAGGGTGTACAACTTTATTATATATAATGTATAATTATAAAATGTAATAGTTATGTAAAGAGAAAAGAAATTACAACATTGTTTTGACACTGATTTGACACATTTGGACTTTTTTCCAAACATTTGAGTTCTGTTTGTGACCTATCAGATAATGAACTCAAGTACAATCAATCAATACACATTCAGTGGCCAGTAAACAACAGAAAGTGGTTATGTGCAGCATTTTAAATAAAGCCTTAATCATTAACAACTGCCTTAAAACATGAGATAATCAACTTCTCTCTGGACTTTAGTCCCTGATGTCTGCAAGACAGGACTGTTAAAACCAACACACCCACAGAAAACATATGTCCTCTGGCAAATAGTGCAAGGGTCAACTTGTCACTAGAAAATAAATGTTTGAGTATTGTTTTGCACAGAGCACATTTTCAGTCAGTCTCTCCTCGAAGGTATTCACTTTTTTGAGATGCTATTGTTTGTAATGACAAAGATCAAAAAACAGAGCTTGTAATTGTGTTTAAGTTGTCTGTATCCCCACATATCCAATGTCAGAAAGGCACAAAAGGACAAGGTTTCAGATGTGTGGTGACATAAAATATCTTAAGCATACTGACATGTATACAAAATAATCTTATGGAAGCCTGAAAAAAAAACTACAACCTCATCTCCTAGATTACAAAAGCAAATATGAAATACTTAGAAACATATCTTAGCTATGCTATCAGTAGGACTAAAAGACATTCCAACATCAGCCTAAGCTTTACGTTGTGTTTAGTGCTAATCAGTAAGTGTTCAAATGTTAACATACTAAACTGGTATGGGGAGCATGAAGAACTTTCAATATGTTATCATTGTCATTGTGAGCATGTTACCATTTAGCTCTGAACATCTCTGTGTCTACTATGCTACTGCCCTATAGAGTCACTAGTGTAGAGATAGACGCAAAACAAAACATTCACTGAGCAACATGTTTTGGGTTAAATAGTGAAAAGTCAAAAGTTAATTAAAATAAGAGATATTTAACTTTATTGTTAAATCAAAACAGTGCTTCCCTAAACTTAACCAAAGTGATTTTGTTGTGTATGGCTACTTGTGGGACTTCAGATGCAAACTCTGGTTTTCAATGTCAAAGTCATCCTCTTACAAGTACTTAGTATTATTTACATTATAAAAATGTTGGCTGTAAACATAAAGCACTCAGCCATTATGTTTCCATCTAAATGTATTTAGCAAAACAAATCAGTAAGAAATTTCTAGGACATACTGGAGTAGCACATCATCCTCTTATGGTGTACACACTTGTATTTGTTCAATGAAAGGGGTATAAAGTACACAAACTCAATACTCAAGAAAAAGTGCAAGTACTTGCTCAGAAAAATACTCCAAGTAGAAGTACCATTTAATTTTTCTACTCAAGTGAAAGTACTAAATTACAAGCTAAAGTATTTTA
The DNA here is from genome assembly GCA_032362345.1 of Sandelia bainsii. Lineage (NCBI taxonomy): Eukaryota > Metazoa > Chordata > Actinopteri > Anabantiformes > Anabantidae > Sandelia > Sandelia bainsii. The sequence goes on from JAUMHL010000018.1 coordinate 12,350,495, forward strand.
AACAATGTTGAATTTGCAACCGTCTCCTAAAAATTACGTTCGTATAGGACGAAACTGCATTCCCGATTACGTTTTTGAAGAAGGTAATTGTCACGTTGTATTGAAATGTATTTTTGTGAATGAACGAATGACGTGCTACATTTATTAATGCAAAACGGTTTGGGGGTGGATGGAGGGCGTTTACTGTGCAGGACTGACATGCCGGAGACCCGAGTTTGAGACCAAAGTCCCCTGTGAGGTTGGGTTTAGGCAATAAAAGTACTGAGGTTAGGGTTAGAAAAAAGATCGTATATTATAGATATTTTTATCCATTAAGCAGCCCACAGTCTTTCACTGACCCTAACCCACTGCAGTGACGCCTGATCCCGACCATAAAACATTTTAATATTGCTACACTCACATGTCTGGATGTTGAAATGTAACGTTGGACAGTTTAGCAGACAGAAAACTGGATGCTGATATTGGCGGACAAAAATACGTTACCTGTGAACATTTCATTAATATGTTCAGTATCAACGTATTGTGACTTGTCATTTACGTTAACTGGGAACATATGATCATTACGTTAACACAAAACGTAATCGGGTCGCAAATACGTCCTTTAACAAAATGTAATCGGGATTGCAGTTTCGTCCTATACGAACGTAATTTTTAGGAGACAAGGCTGAAGAAAACATAACTTTAGTCACTTTCTCATTGTTTATTTGATGTAAAAACACTAACTACTCATCAAAAATATTTAACAGACTAATATATAGAATCTTCAAATCTATCTAAAAAGGCATTTCTGTAGTGTTCAGGACCCTCTGCTACCCAAAACTGATAACACTACTTGAGAAACAGACTTTATTAAAACTGATGACAATCTTATAAACCTATAATATAATAAAACACTTGAAATGGCTACTGTGTTCATGTTGAAAATCACTAGGAATAATGATTAAAATATTTTAAAATAAGGAACAATATTTTGGGTGGTAAGTCCTGACACTGTCTAGCTTATTTGGGCAGAAAATCTGTGCCTTGGATCTCCAATGGGAATGTGAACGCATTTCATTATGCAGACAACAAATTATATCTGCTTGTATCTACAGTGTAGGATGCCAGTGGTGTTGATAAAGCATCAGTAGTTGACTATTTGGGAATGAGAACAATCGTTCTATACAGTTGCCTATATGCTCTGAGACATATAGACAACATATAGAGCCTCTGTCATTTCTTTTAAATTTTCTTCATAGTTATTTCAGATGCGCCCTTTATTACAGATACAATCTTAAACCGAACTCATTTGCTGATCCCTGCACAGTTGATTTTGGCCACTGACCTCTGAAATTTGTGGAGCTTTTTCATCACACACAAAAGAAACCTATCTGCACGCTGAAGATAACCCAAATCTTAATGCTGGATGGAAATGTTGAAGTTGGAGTGTGCATTCACATAAAAGAGAAAGATCTGAAGGATGCCATAAGCTGGGCTCTAGGGTCTGAACAGAGACCCTGAAGACATGCTGGGAATATTAGAGAATGATTGATACACACAGCTGGGGAACAGAGGAGCGCAAAGGAATGTTGAGGAGTTTTTATCTTACTCAGTTCTTTTGAAATATGGTTTACAATCCTCTGCTCTTCCCTCGTTCTCTAAGAACCTATAGATTATAACACAGACCTGCCAACTGTCTCCCCTAATTCTCATGAAAAGCTACATGATATCCACACAATTCTACTACTACTCTGCACCTCGTCCCCAAAATGACACAGACATGCTGTTTTTTTCATACACTTTCTGCGTCTATGTGTCTCTGTCTAATTAAATCAGTGTCTATATCGTGTACGGATATTTTAGCATTTACAGAGACATTCCCCATAGTACCATTACTTTCCCTCGTGTGGCTTTCTGCTAAATAGCTTTTTAAAACAATGTGATTATCTGTATGGAAATTAAATGATTGAAAACACGTCATGATTACTGTAAAGGCCAAGATGGCAGCTATGAGGAGTCACAGATGGATTTAAAAAAGGGTGAATTTTATTAATGAAATGAAAATATCAAGCAATATTCTGCCCATGATTTGATGGGGTGTTGACACAGTTTGATGCTTTATGTAATTAACAGCATTGCTTCAGAAAATGCATCTTCTCCTCCAGCTTCAAGAGACATTGTGAAGAGATGAGAATGTTGTTCCTTGACATAAGGCAAATAAACACAATGGACAAAGTGCTGACTGTACAAACCATCTGCTGACTGCAAGTCCCATACTGATTCTCCTCCTGGCGCTGATCTACTCTCTAACAATTGCTGAGGAAAATATCTGGTTCCTTAGCTGCTAAACGTTCCACTCTGTTTGCCAACTATTCCCTAAATTTGTTTGTTATTTGGTGTTATAAAGCTAGCATATAGTGGGTTTTTCAAGCGTTGTTGTTAAAAAAAGGTGAGAGTGTTGTCTTTACAAATGACGCTTATGAGAGCAGCGGCAGTAAATTAAAACAATAATGTTGAACACTGGAAAACCAAGCAATAAGCTGAAAGATACTAAAAGGAAATACAGAGTTGAGTGATATTTCTCTGTTGATTCATCACTATGGGCAACCATTGATTTAAAGCTAGTAAATTGATGCAATAGTGTAGCAGAAAAAGTAATATTTAGCTTGATAAAGGATTAAGTTAAAATGTTTTACAAAGAATCAATAGCGTTACTGATGAACATGGTAAAGCATTAATAACAGATTTGTGCCAGGCCTGGCGAGCTGTTTAACTGACCTTTGTAACCTTGAGTTGATCTCCTCTCACTGAGGTACTCATTCATGATCAATAAGCAATCAGGGAACTCATCTCTGCATGCTTTGGCCACTGAAAGTGTTTACGAAGCAAGCAATCACTTTTGCAAATCACTGTTTTATTTGCTGTCATATAACCTTACCTTCACCCATCCCAAGCTATCAAGCTGGTGGCATAATGTGCATTTGCTAATGCAGTAATTGACCTTACAACACACAAGTTTTCACTAGGGTGAGGTGTAACAACGTAACAACGCTACCCTCACAACAGACCTTTTATGCACATATTTTCTCCGTGTCAGCAGCGGAATCTCATAGGACACTGTACGACAAAGACCTATCAGGCAATCTTGTAATGATGAACCCCATTGTAGATATTTTAATATTTGGTATTCACATAAGGATTCAGCAGCAGATGACATTCTGATCTAATCTTGCTGCTGCAGTGGAGGATTCGTGGTTTGCTAAATCAAAAAGTGTCTGAGTTGAAACCAGGCTGAAAATGTCATGTTCCTGGAATGGAGACCTAATAATTCCTAATGATTCACTGTTCTTCTAGTCTTTTCTATATATAGTTGATGGTGTGAGTTCCAAAAACTAGTGCATTAGTTCTAAATTTCAAGTTTCCTTTATTTAACCAGGTAAGATCTCACTGAGAGTCCAAATCCCATTTTCAAGAGAGATTTGGCTAAGACAGCAAGATCAACACTGTTACACAACAGTATGAAATGCAGCCACACATTCACCTTGACTAAGTGATACTGAGTAAAATAATTATGGTTCAGTAAAATAAAATGCTCCAGTGAACAATTAAAAACAGCAAAAGTCTCAAGATCTTTTTAAATTCACCTGGAGTGACTTTCTTCCTCAATTTAATTTAATTTCCTGAAATTAAGTCAGCAGGAGCCTGGAAACACCAGTATCATGGTATTTCTTCACATTCTGTCAGTAACTGTGTGGTTTAAAAAATATGTAGAACATTAAAAACTAGTATGTCCTTTATTGTCAAGGTTAAGGTTTTAGTAGAGTCATTGCATGAGTGTTGGAACAACAACAGATATTACTATATACTGTAAATGCTATGTTTTTGTTGTGTGGAGTAGTATATGTGAATTATAAGAAGCCTTATTGTAACAGCAGATATTTGAAAATATACATTAAACATTGTGCATTGTACTGTAACTTAAATGTCTTGTTGTAATATATCTGGCCGATATAAACATGAACGCTAAATACTTTTATAGCAACATTAAAGAGTGTGCAAAGTAGTCCAACGACAAACCAGCCAACTCACAAACTAAACCTATTTAAATATTAACAAGACCAAGAACAGACAGGTTTTTATTGAGTCTGCCAATTGATTCTTCTTTATAAGTTCAAACTGCAAGACCACTACTTCCTCTTTCATACCATCTATAAGCTGAAGGTTCATATGGACAATACATGGAGGAACTTTATGTCTGAATCAGATCTCACCTGACTGGCAGATTAATCACATTTTTTAACTGTGCTAATTCTTAAGGATTATGAAACAAAATAATAACTGGATGTAAAGATAGACTATATGGACAAATACATGAATATGTGGATAAGTTGACATAATTGATTTCTGTCCGATTAACATTAACTGCATGGAGAAAGCATGTAAACAACACTACACTGATCACTAAACATCAGTAATGGCAGTTCATTTCAGTAACAGTTGTTTTTTAATCACAAATGTAAAAAATGCCTGCTCTTAAAGTTAAATCCTATATATAAAGAGTAAATTGATCAGTAAGGCGCTGAATATGGAATATGTGAAAGACAGCATTCAATTAAAAATCCTTAAGAGATCTCAGATCTCATTCATCATCCAAATACAGATAAAAGACAAACCTATGTGACAGAATATTGTTCCATAGTAAGCTGTTTGGAGAACGTTCAAATATGCTTTTAGGTTCTCAACTGACCCTATTATGTTTAATATTTTTCATATTGTAAAGTTTCCTCTCAATCACAGTGACCCACATATTGAGTTTATTCATGTGTATACAGCAACAAATACAGTACAATGTGCTGTATAAATGAAGTGTGCTTGTGCTTCATGCTTCACTTTTGCCAATTATATTCATTGAATTTATTAAATAATTTTTTGCTTGGTTTAGATTTATAAATTTCAGTAAAGGACTATGTAGTTCTTTAGAGATTGGAAATGTTATTAAGTTGTTCATCACAGCTGTTTCAAACACCACACTAAGTGATAACAATGTCCCACCAATTCAAAATGTGTCAACAATAAACAACAAATTGAAGGGTGTTGCTCAGTTTTATTGCAATATATTTCCTCAATTGGTTTGACCTCCTTCTCATTTTTGATAGCAGTTCAGTAGGACTTGCCCCATTTATCAGAAACTCTTTACCAAGCTGCAGAAACTCAATAAATTATTCTGTCAGATTGCAGCATTTGAATTGCAGCTTTTTTGTCTCTCACTTTCTGATTTCTACTTTCACTGCAGAGATTTCACTCTCAACACTCATTCTCTTACCCTCACATTCACTCATTTTCCTGCTTCACACAAACTGCTATTTCTCATGATAGGTAGCAGGTAATATCCAACGGTACGTTAACATAGTTTGTGCGGCCAATAGAGAAGCCAAGTCTGCTCCAAGATAGCATCAAAAACCCTTAGTAATCGCAGGTAGAAGCAGTCACGATGCCTGGTGTCATTTCAATCGAGCCGGTGTGGCAACTTATTGGCAAACACATTACTTTAAGTTTCTTTTTCTCAATCAATTCACTGGAAAGCTAAAAACCAATCTGGAGCACGGCAGCTCCCACAAGGCCTGATTGATGGGTCTGAGTGGGAATGTGCATATCCAAGCAAGGTTTGGTATATGTGTCCTCAAATTCCATTGGGTGGAAAATGTGGATTGAGTGAGGCCGTCATGGATTTGGCATCACTAACTTTGGGGCAGATTGCAGAGAGTGGATTGATGCTCAGTGGAGGGCATGTGACAGTTCATCTAAGGGAAGAATGAGAGTGAGAAGTGAAAACAAACAGGCAGATCTATATAGAGATTGACAGCACCATGAGGGGGACAGCATGAGTACACAGGGAAGTAGAAATGGAAAAAAAAGTAACCCAGAGTAATTGGAAACTAGCACAGCTGCTAATTTTCTAATTAATTTGACTAATAAACATTTCCGGATGTACTCAATTGCTGTCAGCTAAAACAGATATTACCGCTGCACTTGAACCCCTTCCTGTTCACCATCGTGTTCCGCCGTTTTGCAGAGGTGTAGTCTGTGTCTGTCTTTCTCAGTCCAAACAAACTCACAATGAGGTCAGATCTTAGTTACAGTGCTTTAGTTATCTTTAGTGATGCAAAAGAAACACGAAGATGCCCATAAGAAAGACTGCAGGCATAAATAAAAGTCATGGTCAGTCAGAAATCAATCCCGCAATTAAAGCACAGAGTGTAAACAGTGAAGATTTTTATGGCTTAATTTTCTTATTTGTTTGTGTTCCGGAGGCCAGTATTGATGTAGATAACCAGTGAAAAATATCGATGGCAAAAGTCTGGTTACAAACAACATGAATGCATCAGGGAATTATTTGTATTTTAGGCAATAACAGTTGATATTGGACAAAACATTGTGGTAATACAAGACTGAAACAGCAGCAATGAAAAGTAGACTAATTGTTTATTGAGAAAATATTAGTTATGTTTTGCAAATCTCTTTGTTTGGATGTGAGTGCTGTTCATGCTGGAACCTTGCAGCTCTAGACGTCTTGCAGATTACCTGTGTTGACTGGGTCCAGGGCTTGTGTTGGTACATCAGTATCTGGGCTTACAGCTGGCCCATCTCTTAGCAGTGTACTGACAGGGCCAATGGTGCTGCTACAGCGCTCACTGTAGCCAGTGAAATCCTGCCAAGTATCATGGGTGGCTGGGAGACTGGCAGATGGGGGCACAAAGAAAAAAGAACCTGTCTGCTTGTGCTAACTACTGTATCTATCCAAGCAGTGCAGGTATAATAGAGGAGCAGAGTATGGTTTGCTGAGCCACTTATACAAGACAAATGGAGCTGGACAGGAACATGATTTTATGTGCTAATGATTTAGAACCTTTAGAAACGGGAATAAAAGAGCTTCAGGCTTAGTAGAACTCAGACAGGTGCCTTAATTAAGATGTTAAATGTTAAACCCACATTGAATTTCACCACATCGAATTCCTGAAGGATGTATCCAAACACACTGGTTGTTTTTAAAGTTAATGTTCAATAACTAAAGCTTGAATAAAAAACTGTAGTTCAAGAGGGACTTTTAGAGAACTTCTCTATGTGTTATAGTGACATGTTATTAATTAAATTTCACTTCACACAGTTTCATTTCTGAGATTTCATTTTTTGAGATTTTTCTGAGGTTTTTTAATTTTGTGTTACATTTTTTATGTCTGTGTCCAATATCTTGGGACAATGTTGGTAATAAGTACTCTCAAATTTCTCCCTTACAAGTACCTGCTGTGTTGCAAATATTGAAAAAGCAATTTTAAGTCTTATTTTATTTTCTCATACTGTAAAAAAAAAGATTGTAATTACATATTTTAATCATACAAAATTCATGGTTGAATAGATATGAGTTCTGAAGGCATCTAACATACTTGAGACATTTTTGTTATGTTGCTAAAGGAACAACTTGTGTTGTTTTTTGTGCTGATATAATAAGATTATACTATATTGCATCTTCTTTGTTTAATTAGTGTTTGCAGCAGTAACTTTCTGACATATTGTCATCACGGGGAGTTACTGGCACATACCCCACATAGCAATTCAGTGTGTATTTTCAATATTTGTTTTGTACTAATTGGACAAACAACATATACAGTATTAATAACTTAGGTTTGGTGATGCTGGTAGGTGGATTTCTTTGCCTTTGCACAGAACAAAGTATAGCTGTAACTTCATATGTACAGTATGTAACCTGTGACATTAAAGTGATCATCTATCTCTCATTAAAACAGCGAATGCATTTATTTCACGAAATGTCAAAGAATGACTTTAAATTAAAATGTTTTGGGGGAAAAACATTAATATACATAAGAGGTAATGAAAGAATAACTTGTGTCAGAGATAATGGGCCTTTTCAGAGACAAAGAAACTTGTGCTGTGCTGACCACTGGTTCAGAACAGCATAGGCTGAATTTTCAAAATTTCTAGAGGGACTACATCACTATGTTGTTTGTTTATTGCCCCAGCTCCTGGTCAGCAACGAAGATGTATCTGTCTATGCTAAGATATGTTTACACATATTGCCTACCTACATCAAACAGAAACTACCTGACACACCTGATATGCCTCTTTGAATGGGCATCTCTTTGCATGATCCAGCTTACCTCCCGATATCTCTATACAAAAGTTGTGTCATATAACTCAGGGAACTCAGACACATACAAGTAGATGTTCCTCATTTTGCCTTCCATGCCTGGCTGGATGCCTCGTTTCTACTGACGCCGACACAGTGCAAGCTACTGGAAATGATGGATTTCAGAGCGCAGTGGTGCTGTTGTTGCATTATTTCAGTCAAATCTTTCATTTCACAGGCCTGAATTATCTATCATGTGTTATTTCCTATAATTGCATAGTAGAACAGAAAAGGTGCTACCTGATATTATAATAAATATTTTGAATAAATTATAAACAAATGCAGTTGTGGGCAGGTGAATACGGGGTGCTGGTAGGGGGAATAACTGCACTAATCAGTAAGCTGCCCTCAGGGATCACTCTGAAGAGTGAAGGACTTTTGAATGATCCAGAGGGCAAAAAGGAGGGTGGAGGGGTTAGGGGAAAAAAAGACAATATAACTTCAGTTATATTTTTTAAAATAGACAAACAAAATCATGAAAAATTATTTTCGTGCCAGCACAAAAATCTAAATAATGAAATGATAGCGTGAATGAGGGACAGGGAGAGGTAGAAAGATGGAAGGAGATGGCAAAATAGAAAGACAAAGAAGAAGTATGGAGGGAAAATTCATGTATTGCATCTTAAACGAGAAGTGAGAGCATGAGTTCTGAATAATGCAACAAAGATTAGATATTAGGTATGCCAGGTAGGACTTTGTTGGAGAGCTCTTGGAAATATTTAAAAAGGTTAGTGTATGAATAAACATAGCTTATCAAGGTCCTTTTAGGTAGGGAAAAGAAGGAGATCCTAATGAATAATAAAGAGCTGATGTGACAAGAGAGCCAGCTTTGCGCTGCACAGCTACTCCTCCTGTAACGTAGTAATAGAATGTTTCCTACAGGACTTTTTAACACAAAGGACAAAGGCATAATCATTAAAACGGGGGAGCATGGAGGAGTCAATATTGCAAAGAGCTGTTGTTATTCATTGTGCAGGCTACAGATGGAATGTATATTAGGAGCATGGTGTTTCCATTAAATATTCCACTGACACATGCTCAGACAGCCCTATTCAACTGCTCCCAAGGTCTCTGTTACAGTTCTGTCACATGCATGTAGGACACTGAAACAGTGAGAAGGAAATGAAGGAGTCTCAGCTGACACTGGGAAGTGGTTCTTGCATAATTTTTTTATGAGCCATAGTTCTTTTAATGAAACAGATTGTGACATGCATGTTAATTGTTCACTGTTGCACTGCACAATGAAAGAAAAGTAATTTACTCAGTGACAATTAACCCGGGTTCTGTGGTTCTGTGTGATATAAGACTGCGCTGTCTTCTGCTGTTAGTTGATGTACTGCAAGTTTTAGTTTCATTTGATTTCATATTAAAATTATGTGGTTTGCTTACTTTGGTGAGATACATTTTTACTTCATTTATGAAGCCAGAGGAATTGACATCTGGTTTTGCTAGCGTTACTTCTTAAGGTTTCCCCAATATTTAGTTTCAAGAAAACAAGAAACTAGTTGGAAAATGTTCTGAACTCTCTGAAACTATACTGCTCTTGTAGCAAAGGTGAAAAAAGTAACACCAAAATTGCAATAATAGAGAATATGTCTACAAGAATTGTTTACCTTATCTGTTATCACTTTTTTGATCTGGTTGAATGTGGCTCAAGAATCATGCTTTTAACACATTCAGAAAATGCTAAATGTACCATCAAAGCTGTTGACATTATGCAGCCTGCCTCTTGAGAGCCAGCAAAGTGCCACAACTAAAGCCATCTGAAGCAATAGAGGATGCCAGGTTTAAAGTCATCTGTCAGTTCTGTGCAGTCTATGAATCACTTGCAGCCTGGAGGGCAATCTTTCTGTATGTGTGGTTTTTTCCATCACAACACTGAGATGTGCCCTTGATGATGTTTGATGCTCGTACAGCATTTCCTCAGCCTCTCACCTTGTTGGAGCATTCACCTTGCAACACAGAGAAGAGGGTGTAGTGGGTGAAACTGTGTTGTTAAAAACCCAAAAGAATCTACTTATCATATACTGTTTGGGTGGATGGATTTCCTGATAGTGGAGAACATGATGTCATAATAGATATAACTATCCTATATCTGTCTATATCTGTAAGATAGAGATTCTAATGAATTATAAAATGTCCTAAGTATAGTTGAATTTACATCATTTCTCACAAACCTCAGACTGTACTTGCTGAAGTACAGTGTGAGGCTGGTGAGTGAGCATCTCTCCCAGTCTCTCTGTGTTGTTGTGAGCCTCCAACACTCCATGAATCTCATTCTCTCCTGAATCCGCATGGATTTCATGCAAATTTTTGTTATTCCACATCATGAAAGGTCCGTTGTCTAAGCGACTGGGTCAGGTAGGGAGAATCACATTAACTGACTCAGATCTGCCACAGTAGCTTACATAACTCTCGCTGTCACCATCTATCAATTTGCAACTATTTTATTGCAGCCAGAATGATTTTTTTCAGAATGTGTCACTGCTTATATTCACTTTTTAGAAGACTGTCCTGTTTTCCATTTGAGTGTTTAAATATTAGGTAACAATAGGCTCCAGCACCCCCCCCGTGACCCTTACGAGGACAAGCGGTTAAGAAAATGGATGGATGGATGGTAACAAATAAAGCTGGCTGTATCAAGGGACAACAGATTAAAGCTTATTGTTCATCCAATTGCTGTAAGAAGTATCACTTAAAGGCTTTGCTAACAGGATTCACCACTTGAGCACCCATCCATGTCTGATATTTAAGTTGTTGAACTGCATATCAACACATGCTGCTTTTTCTACCTGGCTGCTAATGGAGCTGCACCATGATGTATGCTTCACACGAAAAAATTTAAACTGTGGGTTCTGTGTCCTTTCAAATAAAAGATAATCTGATGGTGGCAGCATTACAGTAACTGCTCGTTTAGAGATGCATCAGGAAATGTTCTGACCACTTGGGGTCAGCAGAAACAAGATGTAAACATAACAGATACATTTTATCAGCCTTTTTAAGAGGAAAACTTGTCTGTAGACAATTGCTTATTTAGATATGTAAAAGATAAACACTAACATCAGCAGATTGTGGCCACCTGAAGGACTAATTGTAAGTCAATTCACTTTCTCTTTTGAACGCCAACTTCTGGCTCCTTAGCTGCTCAATACTGTACTATATTCAATAGCTGGTTGCTAAAAAGAAAACATTTAGAAAACTCAACATTTCAAGGCAACAAACATTAGCAAAATTTTAAGTTTGATGATTTCACAGGTGAGCGTAGCAGAGGTGGAAGAGCCTAGCGGAGTAAGGATAGGCAGAGTAGAATGGACAGAGTTCAAGTCTAATACTACAACTAGCATAAGTTACATGTTGTAGCTTTAATTTGTTGAGTTAACTAAACATAGCATTAGACATTTATTTGAAAGAACCCAATGATTTTAACTTCTGAAAGAAATAAAATAAAATAACACAATTTAACAGAATGTTCTCAGTTTGTAATGAATCACAGGTTAGCAGTTTTTACAGTGTGACTTCCTCAGAGCTGACGACTGCTCTACCCACTGAGCTATCATGCCGCCCCAACCTCCAGTCTGCAAAAAAGGACAAGAAATGTATACCCAAAACAATTTTTATCACAGAACAGTATGAACAGTATAATTTTAGTGGTTGACCATCCAAGACCATCCAAGATACTGATGTTGCTTTTACTAACACTACCTCGTATAGGACCACATTTACTCTAAAAACTATTTAACCACAAGCAAAATGGGTAAATAATATTCAAATTAAAATCAGTTTTGTTGTTAGAGCTGTAGATGTTGAAGATAATACACCGTAAGTTGATGAGGATACTTCACAATGTTTCTAACATGTAGTAAATTAACACAGAAACCACTGAGTGTGATTTGCATTTGGAGTCAGTGGGTCACTGTGGGGAAGTCAGTGAATTGAATTTGAGCTGTGTTTTTGTGCAGTAGGCATGCCATCAATAGTGTCTTTTCAATCGCACTTCTGTGTGTGAGCAGGTGAGGGGGAGGCTAGTGTATGTGTTTGAGTGTGTGCGAATGCATTATACTTTGATGAAGTGTGGGTGTGTGTGCATATGTTTATGTGTTTTTGAATTGTCAGTGCAGATTTACAGAAAGTAGTGATGTGATATGTGGAAAGCTCATTTTTATGCTCAGCACAGGATGAAATGTGCTTGATGTCGCAAACAGTTTATGTCTTATGCCAAGAAGAAAATGCATTTCTGTAGGAATGAGGATGAATACTATTTCACTGGTGACCTTGCAGGGAATTTTCAAAAGATGCTAGTGTGGCATGATTTTAAGATATAGCCAACTTTTTAAGCGTGTTCAAGGGTGTTTTACTGTTCCAAGTTTACCCCACTTATCTCTTTAACAAATCAAAACAGGCTAAAAGAATTCTTGAAGACTGAGAGCTCATGTGTGCATAGTGCAGAAATTGCAATGGGACAGAAAATGCACACAGAGGCATTCCAGTTTCTCTTTCTAAATAAAGTTTATTGTCTGACAGACATATATGCAGGGCATCTATGGCTATCCTTCTGTTAAAGGCACCCTGGAGAACTTTTGGCCTATAATAATAATAACAATAATAACAATAATAACAATAATAACAATAATAACAATAATAATAACAATAATAATAATAATAATAATAATAATAATTGATACTTTATTAATCCCCTTGGGGAAATTCTTTGTGGACAGGCTGCCTCTTTGAGGTGCCAAGGGTTCAGGGTTCAGTGCCTTGTCCAGGGACACTTCGACATGTGGCCAGAAATTAGGGGGGAACCGGGAAGCAAGTAGCGCTGTATTTTGCAGATGCTAACACATAACTGTGTGGGACATGTGAATATGTCACATCTCACATGTCATATTTTTGCTATTCCACTGCATTGTCTCTCATTTAATCTAAAGCAGTCATCAGTAAATTAAAAAAAATATTAATAATAAAGCATAACTGGTCTAAAGAAGGGACTACAATTGTCCATTCATCTTTAATTTCTAGAATGAATTTTGTTTTGTTTTTTGTTTCACTTTCAGTAGCATTTATTTTGATCATATGGAAGGCAGTGAAGATTGCTTGGATTTCTCAGAGAAATACAGACATAAAAATTGAAAGGAGGGAGAAAGAGCATTACTTGGTCTTGTGCTTTTTGTTTGCTCTGGGAATTCAGCAGTCTGATTATTGTGTTTACTAATTTAACATTAGCAAGGTCAATTGTTTCGCTTTGTTCATGTCCCAGTAGGTCTGCTCCTCTACTTGGCTAATATACTGACTTTGCAAAAAGATCATTTGACTTGTATAAATTACTACATGTATTGTGTATTGTTCTCACAGCAGATTTTGATTGGCCTTAATTACATTATTTCATACAATATATATGTTTCTAGTTTTTAAATGAAGTGTTCTCCAGTGTTCTCCATCTTTCCATTTGACACAAGTTTAAATGGGAAGAAATTATTTGTTTCTTCTTATCATGTATGATAAGGGGTCATGGCATAAGGTATCCTGTCATTGAGGTTTCCTGCAAAATAAGAGAATATTCTAGACAAATATTGGTTGGAAGGTTATTTTCCTTTATGTCATCCATTACATAAAAAAGCAGCTTTATAATGGTGCCTTCATTTAGAAAGGGGAAAAGATAGAGCTAGCTGTTCACAATTTGCTATGATTTGACTGTTACAGAACTGTAATCTGAGTTATCATTGCCTCTGTTTATATACAGAAGTGATTAAATTGCTGAAAATCAGAAAACTGTGTAAAAACAATGTTCACACACAAAAGCGGTCATGTTACAACATTATGTGAAATTACTTTTGAAAGAGAAACAATTGTGAAAAAGAATTAAAATACACAGAGAAAACACAGCACAATACAGCATTATTATAGCACAATTCTGTTTTCACTAACATCAACATGGGTTAAATTACTTTTAGAGTCAGCAGGTCTATCTGTAGTGAGCTGTGGGAGCTGTGACCATATGGTGGTGATAGGTCACACTAGACAGAGGTCCAGAGAGAACACCTGAGCAAACCTATGCTGCCAGGTAAAATTAAAACCACCCTGTCAAAATGCAAACAAAATTAACTGCCTGCTTTAATCCCAGGGGATGCTACCTTTCAGGTGCATATCTGTCTGTGCTTTGGCCTCTGGTTGTGGTCTGGCAGAGGAGCAAAGCATAAGGTAAATGAAGTGGAGAACATGGTCAGACGTGGTGGGTGGCAGGCACAGGCCAGAAGGGTGCCAGCCTGCCAGTTCCCTCCTTGGACAGAGAAGGTTAAGGGGCAATGGAGACAGTGTCTGAGCTGGATGAAACAGTCCTAGACATCAAACAGCATGAGGTCTTACATGGCTCATTAGGAAAGATGCTGTAAGTCTTTTAGCCCTTCATTGTGTTAAACACACGCACACATTTTTGTTCCCATGGTGAGCTATGCTGCTCTTCTTCAGGATATAAAATTTTAGAATAATAAAAGGGAGCGGTACTGATTCTGATGTGCAATATGTTTTATGTGAATTATTTATTATGTGAACAAATTTTTATTTTGTTAAATTGTCTTATAATGTTTACCACATATTTTGCCCTAATTAGTGTACATCATTAATGCTCAAGTATTGTACTCTTTACCAGTATCTGCACTGAAACAGCAATAAAATGAGTAGTCTAATAATGCCTAGGGGTACCATAATTACCATAATTAAAACACCTCTCCTATAGATGTTGTATGCATATTAACACCATTTGTCAGTTATGAAAGCCAGTTGGTATCAGACAGTCTGTGCCACCAAAACAGGAGAAACAGTAAAAACAACTTTGCAAAATAATTTAATATATCAAGGAGAACTCAACATTTCACCACCAAATGGCAAAAAACAGACAAGCTGCACTTAGATGAAGAAGCTGAAACATGGATGTGATGGACACATAAAAGGGCTTGGCAAATTCTGATGACTGAGATCCAAGTTAATATGACCCACATTTGTAGCTGTAATGATGTAAGTACTTCAAAGTTGAAGTTCTTTTCATAAATATGTAAGACAAGAGACAAATGGGAATTATGGCACATTTACACCAAGCAGGGAACTTTCCTTAAACAAAAAAAGAAAAAAAAAAAGTCTTTATTTAGAAATCTTTATTTCATCTTGATTTGGCAAATGAGAACAATAACAGCCAGTATGCACCATATAATCGCTTAATACTGACATTTTTCTTACTTGGGTGAAGATCAGATCAGACCATTATAGCAGATATTCAGACAAATGCATTTGATTTACTCACCATTATTGAATACCACATTGTTTGTCTGTAAACTAATCCATGTAACTTGTGTTTACAAGCCCTGGTTTGCTTGTAAATCGGCAGTGTGAACCTAAACAGAGGAGGGAAATGTGTGAACAGTTTCATTATGTGTTTTCATTATGTGGATCAGAACAAAGAACATGAGCTGCAGGGGAAATTTACTCCAGCACTGTTGTCTCATTTAATACAGAAAACGTTAACATGGAAACACAAAATTTACATTGAATCAAAACCACAATCAGTTCCCTAATCTTAATCACAATCTAATTTTAAATGCTTTTGTTACCTGGCCACAGATTGGAGTCTGGATGTTGGTAATGGCTCTATTTTCTCTCAGAACTGCTATCCTAAAACAACAGACAGATGACCACGGCTCAATCTTTATCATAGCTATGAAAAATTTCTGTTAAAACGTAACAGCTTGATGTCTACCTGCAAAAGAGATTTAAATCCGTGAAAATATAAGGAACCAAAAAAATGTTTTAAGTGACAGTTCGAAGACTGGGCATATTAAAATAGTTTTCCTGTTTTACATGACTTTTGCATAACTATTACAAAGGCTTCTTGCCCAAACTTCCATTAGCACCATCTTCCCTGTGGAGAGTGTCGTCAGTGTGAGAAAATGGATTCTAATTTTTAAACATATTGGCATTTTCAAATTGCTGATTGCTGATTGCTGTCACACAGAGAGATTGTTTTATAATAAGACATTCCTTGTCTATAACAGACCTGTGGATTCCGCATTTAAAGTATTTTTAATGATTGCATGCAAAATATACGAGCTTTTTGAATATACATTATGCAAGGTGTAGGACGGATTCCCTGGAAATCATATTGTTCAGTGACAAATAGCAAATAATAATTATCTTAAGTAATAAAAAATATCAGGCTCTTAAGGGAAGCAGTTTGATGCATACAATATCAGACAGGGTACTGCTTGCTATTGAACCAATCCGTTACAAAACTGATAAGCCTCATGAAGATATATCATCAGTTGAGGGCTCAGCTCAATGTGCTTCTGCCAGCCTGAAAATCAGAGATCCAACACTTGCAAATAGCTGTGGTCACTATCTGAAAAATGGCATCAAATGCCAATAAATTAGTGATTAGCAGACCTGTAGGGAACAATAATAGTTTTTTAGTCATGGCTCTCAGGTTTGGTGATGGCTAGTCCGCCTGCTTGACAGGTGATGCATCACTTTAGTTCAGTCCATGGTGCCCAGAGGATGAATCCTAATGCCATTAGCACTATATATAAGTTTAACTGGCTTTTAGTCTCATTAAAACTATCTGAAATACAGTATACTTTCTTGATTATGTTCTATTCTTCCTGATGGACATGCAGCCTTTAATATTGGCTTTGGTACTATTATGCCTTATTACACACTGCTCACAATAGCAGGTCTCTCTTAGCATCCCCAAAGACTCTCTCTTGTTTTTCTAATCCCATTCACATTTCCGTGGATAATATTTTTGTTTTAATTTCAAAGAGAACCATTATACATACACATTTGGTAACAAAAATAATTTTCTAACAAATTTGAAAGGAATGTAAAGAACTCAATTAACCATAGATAGATTGACAGATACAATTTTTTAATTTGTTGTTGAGAAAGGCAGAAAGACCTGATGTGTTTTCCACACTTAATTATACCAGCAGAGTATAATCATATTTGGAGTAATGCCCCGGGGACATTATAAATTTATTCTTGGTACTGGAAAAGAGCTAATGCTGGTTAAAATATCAACCATTTTTCCGCATTTGAAATTAATTTGCTATTTAATAGAAAATCAACTGTCTGCTTCCTCTTGGGTATAATTTCCCATGTGTGAAAATTAAATGAAAATTTGGAACAAAGAAATGGGAGATCACTAATGGTCATGTGTCTGCTAACAAGCTTTCTCTCCCTTGTAAACAAATTTGTATCTTGTATCTTTAAAAATGTGTCTTTTTAAATAGGTAAATGGACTGTAGAGAATGTGCAAGAACAATTCAATCGTTCTTGATTTTTCAGCATGTGGTGCTTGCCTCACATAATGTACAGCACGTACACATGATCCGACAGGGGTGTGGATTTTAGATAACATCCCTTGTTGTAAGAATTGTGAAAGAGCAGAGTGAAGTGCAGAAACACACAGCCAGACACTTTTACACTTTCAAATTTACAAATTCTTCTGTTGAAGAACAGCGAAGAAGAGACAATAAATCGTCACTCTAAAATCCAAAGTCAAAGAAACAGTCCTCTTTCCAACACAGATAGTCACAGTGCAGAAAGCAACGAATCAAAATTCACAATCCAGAGAATCCTTATCCCAAAATCATCAGAGGTCAAACACAGGGGCCAGAGGCAGGTATCAAAAATCCTAGAGCCAGACAGATTTCCAAAACCAGAGAAGTAGATTCAGACTTACAATCGTGTTGAATAGGTTCAGGCAGAGGTCCAAACCCGGCAGATTTCAACAAGGACAATAATCAGTCTGAAAGTAGCTTCTGAGGGAAAACAATCTGGTAAATAGAACAGTGCTTCTGGTGGAGTATACACTGTGTAGCTGAACCTTCCACAAGGCAGGGAACGGAAGTGAAGTGCTCACAGGCAGGAAGTGGTCCTGGGATTTCAAAATAAAACAAATCTGAACAGGAAGTCTGGAGCTGAATCACACTACCTTCATGCTTATGTAGTTCCCCTTTGACATAAAAAAAAGCAAAATCTACAGTCTTCTGAATTGTCTCAAGGATGTAGAATGCTGTCAGCACATACATACATGTAAGACAGAGTTCATTATTATCAGTCCTGAGAAGCTCCCTGATTGTTTAGAACAAGTTCTTGTCTACTGTCTTCACACATGCCAGAAATCATTCATCATTTTTTAGTGTTATAAAATCCACCAAACAAATAAATTCTTTTGTCAACAGAAGCTTCTTCAACATTAGGTCAACAGCAAAAATGTAAAGGCTTCTCTCCATTTGAAGTTTAAAGATAGTATTTCATTGCCTCTGGTCTTGACTGTTGCATCGTTTTATGTCAGTCAGTTATCTTTAGCTTGCCTGCAGCTAGTCCAAAATACAGCATCATTGCTTCTCATTGATAATGAGAAAAGGTACTACCTTTATCCTGTACTGACCTCTCCTTGTTGGATACAAGTTAAATACAGTTTTGATTTAAAGATGACTTGTTTATAATTCACTCAATGGTTTGGCGCCAGCTTCTGATCTCCTCATCTTGTATTCTACATCCAGACCACTCACAGATCCTCTGATCAGATACTCCTCTCTGTTCCACACTCACAGTCCAAATAGAGGTGATGGAGCATTTTCCATTACTGTTTCCAGACTGCGGAGCTTTTTCCATCTCAGTGTCCTCTCATCTTCCTCATCTGTTGTCACTTTTAACTCCAGCTAAATACTGTCATTTATGCAGTTGCTTTCAAGCCCTGCTAATTATTTACTTAATGATATAATTGTTCAAGATTATCTGTCACAGTTTGTACCCCTTAAGTTATCTAATTTATTTTTATTTTTATACAATTAAATAAAATACATATATTATTGCTTCATTTTTTTATTTATTTTAACATTTGCTTGTCTCCTTTTAACTTGCATTTTAATTGCTCTCTGTAAGGCACTTTGATAAATGCCTGTTGTCTTAAAATGTACAATTAAATATGCCTTCTGACTTTCCTATATTTTACAGCATAAATGTTGCTATCTCGCTCTTGTTCTGGTTTGGCTTTAGGCCATTCTTTTAACTGTTCATTAACTCCTAAAACTCTGTGCTCCTTATAATCCCTTGCAAAGAATCTGTGTACTGATATGAACATATAAATAACATAACATTACTACTTTACATCATTGTGTCTCTTATGCAACCATCTCCTACTGGTGTGCCTCCTGATGGGTGTGCCATCCTGGAAATAAAGTGTCACTTCCCTTTTTCCAGTGAATTATTGGCTGTTAATTTCCATTTGAAACCTACAGTCTAATTAACAGGTCTGAAACTACATCAGCAGTGGCGATAACCACTGTTTTATTAATAGAACATGCCTTTCACAGACTCTGCACACAAAGCCAAGGCAAAGATGGATGTCTTGGCTTTAATTAACCAGAATTATTTACTGACTAGGGCTGGCTTATGGGAGCATCACTCATGTAATGGATATATTAGCAAAAGACTGAAGGGATTAGCTTCTGTGGAATTAACAGACTGTGGGCAGTTTATCATATGGAGTGAAGGTACCATACAATATTTATATTTACAAACCAATACCAAAGTGAATTCTCCTTGTATGCTGGGGTATGCTTGTGCACACGCACTATTTGTTGTGTTTTTCCAGCAGAAATACTTTGCATCCTTGATAAGATGGATAACAGAATTCCACTATGCCATCTCTTGTTTATTACGATGTCTGTGTGTTTTTCATCTTCATCAGATCTTAAACCAATTTCCTGTAATATATTATTCACGTTCAGTTGGACTAACTTGTTGTTACATTAATGTGGATTTCAAAACTTTATTCCAATTTATATCATATTTATATTATTCACAAACTTTATGCTCATGAACCTGAAATGTGAGACCTTGCCCTTTCAGTTGCTTAAAGTGCTTTTCCTTGATCTTAATCACCCTGTAGTTTTTTTTTGATAGGAACTCAGTTCCCGCTGAATCAATGCTTGAACTCAGGGCTAAATACTTACATACATAAGTACATGTTGGTCTTCTGCAAAAATGTGTGTGTTTACACATATACACACACAGGTCTGTACACATTAAGTGACATCTTCCCAAATGAAATATATTCCCTGTGTTCTTGAATGACATGATAGAGTAACATCTGAATTTAGGATTGTATTATAATCAATACAGTTGCTCATCTGTGACAAAATCAATCTATAGAGTTTTCAGTATGTGTGAATGCAATAAATGGTTTGGTATACAGCAATGAAAACTGAAGAGCAGTCACCCTCAGTTTATGCTTACTTAGATCAACCTCTGCCTCAAGTGCTGGTGGCCTTCAGTTATGTGTTCTGGTGTGGTCATATTTTAACTTGTGGTAAATGTCAGATGTTATTGCTATGATTCATGTGAAATGCGAACGGCCAGAAATGGTAAACAGAAAATGGCAAAATCAGCAGGAGATTGGTCTGTGTTTGCAGTTGTGCTGCTGGTCACCACTGGGCTCTTATTTAACATGACACATTTCAACAGCACCTGGGGAGCAAGGTCATGGCAACGCAAACACACAGACACACACAAAAACCTACATTATCAGAGTCATTCATTTCATACTGCACATCCCTGCTGCTTTCTGAAAGAAAGACACTCCTTTTCAAATCCTGAAGGGCGACATGTTTTTAATTATTGACATTCAGGTGAGGATTAGCATTTTATGCTGTCTGACCCTGCAGACATGAGTGGCAGTGGGTTGGGAAAGGAGAAGGAAAGGCTGGGGATTTTCAGGAACAAAGAGCCTAGTGAGGAGGCAGAGGAATGAGCTGGGGAAGTGGAAGTGCAGTGATTCAGATGCAGTGCAGGAGGCCTCTCAGTATCACCCCACCCTCCCATCCCCCAAATCCCAGGAGGGCAGGGGGGGAATTGATGAAACGAGCAGGAAGGCCTAATTAAAGGCTCTCAGCTCAAACGCATTGATGTATTACATCTATTATGCCACAGTTCGATAGGTCTGCCAGGCCAGGGCTGCTGTGGCTACTGTGTCCCGCCAAACAAACTGAATAAATAATAGCAGCTGAGAGGGAGAGAGAGAGAGAGAGAGAGAGAGAAAGGGAGATGAGTTCAACAGGCAAAGTTGTGATTACGCCTGCTATAGCCATTGGCATGTCAAACAGGCTCTGAAATTTATATTATGTCTACAAAGCTCCATTTACTATGTATACAGCAGGACTTGCAAGCAGTGAATGAGAAGAATTTTTATAAACAGTATCGATATCCAAAGTCAGTGTGAGCAAACTCATACATAACTCTACTGAAATTGAGCATGTACAATTTATTAGAGATAATATTGTTTACAATCAGCATTGAAAAAAATGCCATTGGTAATGACTAATTGATGGACAAAGCATTAAAACTCAATATCATACAAATTATGAAAAAGAAAGAAAATTAAGACAACCCGTTTGCCCAATTCACACTGCACTTCATGTCTCGTTGCCTAATGTGTAGCCTTGATATTTTAGTTGGTTGATACTTGTTCTCAAACACATGGTTACCTTTGAGGTCAAAAGTAAAATCCAGCAACTTAACTGCTTATGAATATTAGTTTGTCACTTAATAGTAAGAATGTAGCAGATAATGGGGCTAAGTTACACACTTGTGTTCATTAGGGAGAGTGTGCTTTGATCTGTTTGTGGAGGCGGTTGTGCAGCAGAAGAATATGCACATATGGAATATATGGAAAGAGATGCAGTGCAGTGATGAGATGACAAGAAAACAGTGCATTAAATTATGTATGAATTTAATGTAGATTTGATTTGGGGGGTTGAAGTCGGAGGGTGAAATTAAACTGGTGTGGGATACTTGTAAGGAAAAATGAGACTACATGCAGAACTCAGAAGTATTCTACTTTAAGATGTAGCCTGATGCTTTTATATTTCACTCCTCACTAAACTTGGTATCGTTATTGGCTAATTTACATGGCTAATCTACAAGATGAACAGAGTTCTTAATGCATTCAATCTCCAAAACCAGGTTTTTCTACTATGTTATGCTGATCACAAATTATTATCTTAACATGCCACACACGATTATAGTTTTCAAACTTGCCCTCAAGGGAAATTTGTCAACCATGTAAAACAAAGACAAAGACATGCATATAAGACACATACAACTTAAAAATACACATACGCCTAAACCTATATGAGCTCAATGTGCATAAAAGTGACACCACTGAAATAAAATAAAAATTTATAATTTTAATTATGACATACTTTATTGATCCCCTTGGGGAAATTGTTGTTGGACAGCTGCCAGACAGTACATGTCAGCGCTACTACAGGGTTTCAGTGTCTTGTCCAAGGACACCTCGACATGTAGCCAGGAGTAACCAGGAATCAAACCACTCACCCTGCGGTTCGTAGACAACTCTCTAACAATTGAGCTACTGCCGCCCCAAAACCTGTAGTACATCCAGCCATCACCATCCAACTCAATCACTGATGCTTTTCCTTCCTACTGTTCACAGTTTTGTCCAACCCTGTCTCCTAAAAGTGAAGTTTCTTCACGAATGAATGATGTTTTCTGTTAACATAATGATCATATGTTCACAATTAATGTAAATGACAAGTTCCAAATACATTGATACTGAACATATCAATGAAATTTCCACAGGCAATATATTTTTGTCCGCCAAAATATCCGATCTACAACATCCTGTTTTCTCTCCCACGAAAATATCCAACTTTGCAGTTCAGCATCCAGATATGTGAGTCCAGCATTAGAGTTTTATGGTTGAGTTCAGGCATCACAGTACTGGATTAGGATCAGAAAAGATATTAAGTTATAATTAAGTTCACCACAGAAAGTTTTGTTACAATGCATAGTGAAAAGAGGCCATTTGTACAGTGCAATATGGGACTGCATGTGTTTTGTATGTTTTTCTATGCACTGTATATTTTAAGTGTTCAAAGCTAAAACTGAATTTTTCTCCTGAGAAAGAACAAAGAACAATTCATTACAAAAAGAAAAAAAAAATTGATTTTATATTATTACCAGACTGAAATATCTCACATGGTCCATGAAGTTTCTATCCAGTAGTCTACATGAGGATATGTGGCATGGTGAGCCTTTAATGCTCAGATGAAAACATTAAGTCCAGGAAACATGGAGGACATTAGGTGGATTCTGTCAGTGTAATTCAGCAGCCAACTGCATAGAGCGAGGGATATAAAAAGCAGGACAGTGACAAATTCAGCAGGAGTGTTTTTTGGACCTGGCAAAGTGACTACAGAATTTTGTGTGCATTAGTCTCTTTGTGTCTGTGTGTTGTTTTGACGGTGTGTAAATATATTTCTTTGCTTGCAGAGCACACGGAGGAGCAGATTTGTGAGACAAGCTCAAGCAGTTGCCTTCACAGCAGTGGTGAGATTGGAAGCGAGTGGTTTCTGAGCCAGTGTGACTGATAGCGTCTGTTAGCAGTGCCGGCCGCAGAGAAGACGTCTTGTACTGGCGGCAGGGGGAAGCTAAAGCTTCCAGAAACAATGCTGTCCTAAGAGAGTATGCTGAAACGACAGGGTAAGCAGGGCCAGTGTTTCCATTCACAGTCCTCTCAACCTTCTGACACTTTTCTCGCATCCACCTCTCACTTATTATGATGCCCCTTAAAACTCCTTGCCTTCCATGTCTTCCTTTTTTCTATCACCTCCTTAACATACTGTATCCCTTCTACAGTAGCTGCTGCTTCTGTCACAAACAGGCGACTGTCTTCCCAGTTCTGCCTACAAGTTCCTGTTCTCTTCACAGGTAAAGCTTATTATACCTGTGATAGGTTCACATAGGTATATCACATAAAGACACATTTTTTCAATGAAGCAACTACTAAATAAGAAACAGTATGTGTTATGTTGTGCTAATCTATCTTACTGATTGTTGTCTATGAAAGATATAAATGATCTTTCCAATATTTGGTTTAGAAGGTTTAATTAACTAATGCAGCAACCGTGGCTCCTAGAAATTACATTTATGTTTATTGTAGAAGTGCATTTTTACTGCAAATTAATAATATTACTGTGGTCACAATGCTAATTTCCATCAGCATCAGCATCAATGGCAAATCCTATTACTGTATGTGTTAGCAAGTTAACAGACTAGTCAATAGTAAATTGTGACATTTCTGATCGATATTCTTACAATATCAAGAGTTACTTCAGCTGTATTTTGTTTGCTGAATTTTTAGTTTTAACTTGAAGTGATTGATGGCGATAAATATACAACTTGAATTAGAAACCCTGCCTCTCATTTGAATAAAATAAAGACCAACATTCAGGGAGGGCAGAATAGACTGGTATGCACAAAGTTTTATTTCTTCATTGAAAACTATGAGCTCATGTCCACCAGTAAAAGAAAAAAAGAAAAAAAAGAAGAAAAGTTTGTCATGATGAAAAAATAATAAGCCAAATATAATAAGCCAAAATTCTGACATTAAAAAGTTAAAATTATGGTAAATGGTGTGCACTAATATAGCACTTTTCTACCTTATTGGTAAGACCAGGGGCAACTTGGGGTTCTGTGTCTTGCCCAAGGACACTTTGACATATGACAGGAGGAGCCGGGAATCAAACCACCAATACCCTAATTGGTGGACGACCGCTTTACCTCCTGACCCACAGCCACAAATTGAGAGACAAAAAAGTCAAAACATTGGTTTTATACTTCCGCTGAAGCACACACAAAACGTCTTGTCTTTCAGTATTTAATGACAATTCCCTAATGTTAACATCACTATAAAAAATGTTTCAGTAGCTACCAGAAGACACATTGCAAAATTAAATATTGTACTGAAACAAGTGTGTTGTTTTCCACATACAATCAGTATCAACATTTTGTGAGCAGATGCATGCATCAATTGAAAACACTTCGTTGATATCAAACTACAAAATTAGTTGTATAAACATATTTTTTGTAGACAGGGTCATAGAGTGACATTATATGTAAATGTGGCAATGTTGGAATTTCAGTGACACAAAACATAACATAGTAAAAAAAACATATGCTTCATTAGCAACAGAACTGTAACTACAATATATTAATGAGGAAACAACACATGGGAAAACAATGACAGCTACAAATAGCTACCATGTGAGGCTACAACTTCTCATGTATTTTTATATTCATAAAGTGCAAAATAAACAAAACTAAAAGTAAACTAAAGTCAACATGCAAAAGAAAGTAGTTGGTTCACACCAGTACAAGACTGCTGAACCATGAAAAGTACAACTTTCGCGTGAAATAATGTACATTTCTTCACTGGCATTAGCAATACAGACAACTCTGCCAGTCTTTTTCTTCAACTTGTGTAATGTACCTCACTTGAGGTGTACATCACCACATGTTTACCTGTCAAAACATTTTTGAGGGATCCTGATGAAGCGGAAGAGTGGCAGTTATGGAAAACATCAAATCTATTTCCCATTGGGAAGCCAGTGCAGCTGGTGTAATAATACAACACATGGCACATTCCTGCCTGTGAAAGATTTGCTTCAGTGGAGTATCTGACATCTCCACAACTATTTCCTTAATTGATGTAGTTAAGTATGCACCTTCAGTCTCTGAATAAGAAATACCTGCTGTAATGTAGTGTAAAATTATTATTCCAGCATCAAGAAACAGCCATAATTTGCAGCTGTCAGTTACGCTGCATATTAATTTCTCAAATGTTCTGTTATTTAGAAGCAGTTAAGTATTGCACTGTTTTGTCACCATAAACCCTTCATTACCTCAAAGGTAAGTTGTCTGAATCCAGTGTAAGTTCCTAACTTTTAACTGTTAAATGATTTATTTTAACAAGGTTATTTTGGACATGTTATAAATCATTTCACAAGGGCTTTTTTTAAATTCATAAACAGAAGCACCTGGACATTTTTCACAGCACATTTAAAATGCTATAGTATAAAGTCTTAACAGACTGTGTGGACTCAATAGATTCAGTGTCAGTTTACTGATAGTATGTTAACCTTCAAAACAGCAGCCTTCTGTTAGGACAGGTCCTGGAAGGGAATGATGGAGAGGGCGAGACTATTAAAAATAGGTTAAGCTTGTCTCTGCACTATTTCTAACAGGCTCAGTTTGTTCCCTCTGGGTTCTTAGTGATTTGGAGTGTGACCCTGACCCTTTGCTTCTACACAAAGACAGACAAACATACACCCACACGGTTCTTCGCCCTGAAGATTGCTGTGCACTTCACTGGAACTAAATCACAGTGAATGTACTTGTCAGTTCCACTGGCCCTTAACAAGATCTGTGTAGCTGCTCTCATTGCACTGTAAAGTGCCAGACTGAACATGATTTAGTCTCATAGAAGCATTAAAGACATTCAGAGAAAGGACAGGTGTCACCTCTGTGTCATGTTGTTGTGACTTTTCTCTTTGGGCCCGCTTCACACTCGTGATCAAATAACAAGTTGAAGATAGTTAAATATTTGTTTTAAATATATAATTAAGCACCATTATCTGATTTATAAAGTCATACATTATATTAATGTATGCATGAATAACAAATGGAAGGATTACAGCATGTTACCTTCAACTTGCTAGCCCTAAAAATAATGTTTTTTCTATTTCTTCACACTATCAGTATTAATAAAACACCTCAGTTTAGACTGTAGATTTGTGACATCTATTTGACCCCACTGACAAATATCTCTACAGAAACTAATAGGAATAACATATTTGCATTAATCCAACCATAGTTTCATTACTTATGTCAACAAGAGGGGCATTAAGGATGAAAAGTTGTCTACTTTTCTTAAGAACACAGGCATGCACCATTACCGTTCACATCTAAGTGAATCTTGGCAGAAGAAACTCTTACTGCTGTCAGACTCCACTCAGCATGGGCAATTGAACTGCTTCATTTAATGTAAAAAAAATAAAATTTAGAGATAATGCCCCCCTTTAAGTGTGGTCCTCCTCACTCTTTGCAGTAAGATCTAACATCCGTGTTTGAAAGTAATATCCTTCTTCACACATACTTTACTTTTTAAGCCAAAGTAAATAGATAGCCCAGGGTGGTTAGAGGTCATGACACTTACCATAAATGCTTCAGAATAAATGACACAAGGCACTGAAATTATACTCCTCTTCAGTGAAGGAAGACAAACAGAGACAGCTTCTATTTTATTATTCTTTGGTGCCTGTAGAGGACCTCATTGACTTTAATACTGTGTATTTTCCTAGCAAACAAAACTGAACCCTCCACTTAAACTTTTCCTTCTTTGTCAGAGTAGGTCAGTTTTATTTTTCACACTCATTAGTATATTGTGATTAAAGGTCTTAGAGCCAAATGATATTCAACTAAATGTCTGAACAAGGCTAACACGGGACTTAGGAGTTTGTTTAACAACACAATTTGTGTGGAAATTGGCAGACATCACACTCGTCGATCTTCTGAACTAACCAAACGAACCTGCCGTAAAGTTTCCTCTTACATAAATAGATATTATTAGAAACAGTATGTTCACATTTGTACAAGTTAAGACATGTACCTGGTTCCTAGGACAAAAATTCCCTGGTAAGAATACGTTTCCAGCTGTACAGTATTCCACAATACACTTAATACCAAAAGATTCCTTATTGCAGTGCTGAAGCCCCTTTCATTTTATAATAATAATATGTTCATTTTATCTTAACATATTTAACCCTCACACAGACCAAACTATTCCCTGGTTGTTTTTAAAGAAACTTGTCTCATACTTGCACAAATGTGGTTTTGACATTTGATTCAATAGAAATGATACATGATGCATGTATTGTACAACTATTCACACTGCTGTGTGTATTTATTGTAGGTGCTAACAGCATCAATCTGTATCCAGGTTATGATCTTTCTCCACCACAGCAGTCTGACAAGTCATCCAGAAATCTTCTTTGTCTGCCTTGTTTTATAGTAAAATATGAACCACTAAACTGCAGTACTTACATAGATATGTAATGTATGATTTCCACATTCATATTTATAGTGAATGGTGCACATGAAAAGTCCAAACTCTGAATTATGTCCTTAATAGTCCTTCACAGGCAACCCTTTGATTTACTGAGCATATTAGCTCTAACATTACCAGAGAGGTTAGAGTATTTATTTCATCTATCAATCCACAACGAACATCTGATGAGACTAAAAATTACAACTGTAAATTAGTTACACACCAGTAAATTAGGTGCATACTGACCTTTTCATGGAGTGGTGCACGCAAACCCCTAGCTGCAACTGAAATACATCCTCCCTCAGACAGCAGCCTATAACATGGATCTGTGCTTGTGGAGGATTTTCAGGATCAGGTGTAATTGGCTTCAACTGGGGTGGCAGCCCAGTGACTAATGTACAGTTGCTGAGGTATATAGCAGCAATTGTTTATAGAATACAACAAATAGAATAACTGAGTAAAGTAAATAAATAAATACATGAATGATTAAACAAGAAAGTCAAAATGTTGTTTTGATTGTTTGTCATGCCTCTGTCCCAAATGCTAAACAGAAGATTATGGAAATTATGTTTGTGCGTGAAAAAAATGCACAGTTCATCTAACAGAAGCTTGGCCAGAAAGGGAAAGCTTGACATGTTGAATTTAAATGTTATTCTCCTATCTACTCGTTCAACCAGCTGATTGTTTGAATTGTTAATTATCCCACACTTATGCAAGGAAGCAGGTTTGTGGGTTTTAGTGTCTATTTGTTTGATTGACAAATGCTTATGGAAACAGACCAGCTGAACAATCTTCCTAATATTGTCTCTACACTTTAAGAACTTCATATTTTCCCCCAAAAAACACAAATTTATGTTTATAGTCATGTGCTGTAAATACTTTAAGCTTTAAAATCACTGAGAAAATCCACTGAGATCAATCTTGTCCTTTTTGTAATCGACACCACTGAAATTTAGTGTCACACCAACATCATGATATAACGTGGAGCAATCATATTCAAAAGATCTGGACAATTGTATTTGTTGCAAATATTTTAATACTGGCTTGTCCAATAATTACAGGAAAAGTTGCATCAACAAATATTTGTGTTTTTGTGCCAGGGTGATCAAAATGGCAAAGGCACAGTTACAAATCAATTAAGAATGAGTGAAATTCCACCAGCAGAAAAGACAGAACAGCTCAGTAGACTAAAAGGCAAGAACAGATGGGAAACAAACAGGCTCTCCGTTAGTGTTGCTCTGCAGACTGTAACATGCTCATGGTGTGTGTGTGTATGTGTGAGATGGTATGCGTGCCCAGCACATGGGCACAGTCCCTGCATTATAATATAATTTGCTGCAGAATCTTCTACACCCACTGATAGTCTGCTGAATTTGTGGAGGAAACTGTACAGTGATTGCTGACAAATATGTGGAAGATTAGTGCCCTGATCTGGAATTAGTTTAGGAATTGCATGTGATTGTTGCAGGCAATCATCATATCCTGATTACAGAAATGCAGGTAAGGCCTTATGCCTGGTCTGGGAAACTGAATATGCCAGGTGTGTTAAAAGAAACCAGCACATTGTGCTACTACATTCAGGCTTCTAATCGATGTCCTTGCTTCACTTGAATCATGTTATGGCCAAAAAAACAACTAATATGATGATTGCTAATGGCATTTTGATTTATGCCCTTGAGGATAAATTCATTATCACTTTTTTTTTTTTTACTAGTAATAAGGTCCAGTGGGCAGTGTCCAGGAAGCCATTGATAAAACTAGATTTATTATCAAATGTTGAGATAACTACAAAGAGAAGTTGGAAGTGAACTATCACAGTTTGTATTTTTCAATTTTGTCTGTTGTATTTTTGAGAATTTTTTTATCCATGCATTAATAAAGTATAGCATGTTAAGTGTTTGCATTGTACTCAAGAGTTCTTTAGACCTTTTCAGTTTGTGATATACAATATATAAAGACATGGTATCTGTAGGGTGTCATGTTTGGTAACTTTACAGTGGATTCATACCATCTGCAGATGACATTGTTCTTTTGACTCAGTTGGAGTTTAAGGTCTCATTAACACTAGACATTTTGTAACCAATTGTGACATGTTCTGCATGAATATGAGCAAGTATGAGACCATGATTCTGTGAATCTCAGATTCTGTTTGGCATTAATGATAATCCTCTTACAAGGATGGCCTTTTTAGGAGCACCAACTTTAGTAATAAGAAGAAAAGTAACTGTTATCAATTTATGATAAATAAATTTACTTTGCTTGACTTATTGAGCAATTTATCATTTTTGTCCCAATCCTTTTGTGTTGACATCCTTTGGGTACTGACTGAAATCAAGGGCTTAGATACAAGAAGCCTAAATTACATTTCCAGTGTCACAACCTGGTAAATTCAGTTATCAGTGAGGGACTATACACAGTTAAGAGGAGCAGGTTGAAGAGGTTTGACCCAGCAGTAGAGATGTACCAGGTACGTTCTCTGTGGGTGTGAGGTTTTTAAGAGATAATTGGACCCAGAAGAGCACAGGTGAAAGCAATCAGGACTGATTAGGGTGAAGCAGGCAGAAACAAGGTACTGAACAGACAGGAAGTGACCAGGGATTTCAGAGTAAAACAGGAAGTCCAGGTGTGACCATGACAGTGGGAAATCTCGCCGTATGGAAAGATTCCTCACTAAACATCACTAGTTTCATTATTTAAAGACTCATTTCTGTAGTTAAAGGTCCATAACTGCAGGTTTAAAAAGCTCTGGTAGCAATATCACTACATTCACTGGTAGCGATGTCAAGGCACTGTATAACAGCTGAGGCTAAGAGACTTGTCATTAGAGATTTCTCCAAATATTTCCAGTAGTTTTAGACATCTCATGTTGTCTGACCATTTTTTAATAACGTTTGAGTTTACTATATTGGACTTTATATTAATTGGAAAAAAATTCCACTATAGTAGAAATTTATCTGAAAATGCTGTTACCAAATTTAAGGAATTGATCCCATTGTCTTTTAATCCTGTGACATGTAC
>JAUMHL010000018.1:12383520-12398932 GCA_032362345.1 Sandelia bainsii
GCTCAAGTGGGACTGTTGGGTTTTCCACATTATTCTGTATATACTTATATTCTGTAAGGTCTTAAACCTTACAATGTGAAGTGCCTCGAGATGACTTTTGTTGTGATTTGGCACTATATAAATAAAACTGAATTGAATTGAACTGAAACCACCTATTCTGGTTAAGAGAGTGCCATGTTGACTTTTATTTGGTTAGTAACACCCTATTGTTATGCAGCAATGACTGTATGCACCTAATAATCGTTTAACATTCAGAACTGTGGAAGAAGTCGTTTTTTTATGCAAGAAGCTGTTAAGTCACCATTTCCACTTTTATCCTAATGCTTCCATAGGTCGTTAAGAGAGCCAACATCATTCTAATACATCATACATCACGATACTGATCTCCAATTAGCTTGAGTCCATTCAGGGAATTAAATGCTGAAAGGGGACAAAGATCAGCCTGTCCTTATGAGTGTGAAGCTGTCAAACCACAGTGCTCTAATGTCTTTGAAGTGAGTTGAAAAGGCAAGGACTGCAATTCAAAACTCTTTCCAGTCTACTCCTAATGAGTCCTAAAATTATGTCGCCCCTCTTATGTGAGTTTGACCTTTGGAGGCAAAAATGTCTTTTCATTTTGTTGAGCCAATAATTGTACCATTTGGGACAAGTTGTTCTACTGATATAATGAAATCCTTCTTACATATTTTGGAGTCTGGAGGTTTTTGCTGATTGATTTGTTCGAAACATAGATCTTGAAAGGCTATGCTTTCTGTAAAATTGGTCAATCATTAAATTAAAAACCCATTCCATCAAAACACCTTTCAGGTTTATAATCATGGAAATGCTGTTACTAATTGTAAACTTATATTTGTACTAGATTATTATGCTGTGAAGCTAATCTTTTGTTGCATCAATTTCTGTGGATGAACTGGGAATAGAAACAATTCAATTTAATTTCAGACTAGATAAAACTGGTGTTTACTGTAGTAATGCAGTGTAATGGTGAATAGCTTGTTATTTATGCAGTCTCCAGGGGAAATAGCAACAGCAACACAAGAAAACTAAGTGATGGAGAGCTTTACAGAGAAGTCAGTTGACTGGAATTAATTTCCCCAGCTGCAGGCATTCATAGAGCAGGATTACAAACACTGATTATCTTCAGCCATTTAAATCATCATATTTAAAGTCAACTATGAGTAAAAAAGTAGCTAATCTATAAGATGTTCAATAGGCTTAGCTATAAAGTAAGTGTAGGCAATATATTTTCAAGAGAAACAACAAGTCACCTATTTTTATCCCTGGGATGTCCATTATGACTGGTATGCGGATGAAAAATGTAAATGGCAAGACTTTTTACTCAGTATTTTAAAAATAATGACCAATAAAACTACCATGTGTAATTCATTTTACTGTTTGCCCTGTGAAGACAAACCAATTAATTTGACATACACATACCAAAGTGTTACTGTGGAGTTCTGACATGATTCTAATGATTAAATAATCATATTTTTTGTTCCTTACATGCCACAAAAAACTAATAAACGCTATAATTAGTAAAGAAGGTTTTTAACTAGAAATAACAACTTTTCCTTGCATACCCTCTACCCAATCACACACAAAGGCATTCCTCCAGTGTGACTGAATAAAATAAAACTATATAAATGCATCAATTTAGTTAGGTTTCTGTATATAACTAGAATAGATGAGAAGGGACAGAAAGATTGCTGGAGACTGGGAAAGCCCATCGAGAACATCACAACCACTTAATGAAGTCCTTGGCTGCTAAACAATTAATATGAGCCTACACTTTATTAAATATGCAATAAAGACTATTATGGCTAAGTGTGGAAATAACAGCCATTTTCACAAGCATTAAAATGTCTAGCTCCATTTGAGGCTCATTTATGGAACCTCTCCCATTAAGGATACATTAATACTGCAGGCACAGTTGAAGGGCATTGGAAAGCACTCTTCTAAATATTAAAGATGGCTGTCACTGGAAAATATGTTGTCAGCAGGCTGAAGAATTAGGGCTATGTAAATTTCATCACATCCCCTAACTTAATGACAAAGCAGAGATCAAAATGTCATGAAGGACAAAAAAGCTCTCCATATCTGATTTAAACAAAGTCAGACACAAGATGATTATTTAATGACTGCCTGCGTTCCAAGAAACACATGGCACACAGGACAGACATACACACTTTTACACATTGTCTGATATATTTCAACTTCAGAGAGCAAGTGCTGACTTTCTGGTCATTTGTTGAGCATATATATTCACTTCTTATTTACCATTCTTGGATGTAATTAGGAAATGTCATGATAAATGTAAAAATATTATAGTCAAAAGCTATGTATGACCTTATTTCAATGTAGTGCACATTTTATTTCGTCCACTCATTTACAGTTAACATGAACGTAAAGTAATACAGTCACCAATGCTGTAATATACAGATAAGTGAAAGCAACCACAGCAGCCGTTACAGCTTTATTACGTGGGAGTGATACATGAATAATGCAGTATGGTTGTCATTAGGTTATGGTCAGGTCAAAAAAAAGATCAAAAGCAAACATTTTTTGCAATGCTCTTTCAATCCAAATTAACACGTTCCATATGCAAAGAAAAGAATGTAAGTGTACGAAACCAACTAAATCAACATATTCATTCACCCATCCACCCACATTACTTTCAACTTTAATACAACACATAAATATACTGTGGGTTCTTTTAGACTGTTTCAAAAACACCTCATTCTGTCAAAGGTTTTTCACAAGAGGACCATTGAAGTTTAGTGATAAGTGCCATTAAAACACCATCAAAATGATTTTATACATATTCCATTTACCTTTCAGAACAACAATCTAGTGAAGTGCAGAGTTTCAGGATATTCTGTTAAACTACAAGCATTCATATTTGTGGAATAGAAAAACTGTATGGAATAAACTTAATACAGGTACAGGTAAGCTTTACTATCTGATGTTACTGTAGTAACTGTGAATGTAATATTGAAATGCTTGCCACTTTCACGCTGCATCTTAAATGATCACGTAATAGCTATTCCTACATTTTCAAATGTATTACACTAACTCTTTATGAAGAAAATTATGAATGTTGATTTTTGAGAGTTCTATGAATTTTAAAGCTATCGTTCAAGTTGGGTCCATGTTTTGGACTGATGTGAATGTAGACATCAAAAGGATGAGAACATCAAAAGTTTTTTTTAATTTGCGGGTACCAACTCTTTTTAAGTTCACCAGTGCTCGTTTCCTTTGGTCTGACATTATGGTTAAAATGTAACATGAACAGTAATGATCATTACCAGAATTTCATGTTCACCAAAGCTCTGCTCGTGGAAATATATCACAGAGATGTCAGGACGTAATGACTGCAAATTGTAATTGAATTCAATCATATTCATCTTCATTACATTAGACTTTGCCAAAGAAAGAGGAAATGTGGAGGCCATATTTCAATGTCCACCTAATATCCCCCCCCCAAAAAAAGACTGGCATTTGACTGAAATCATGATGTTTAAAAAAGGGCATTACACATGGAAGTACTTCATTTTGTAACCAGAAAATCAGCAAATTAAATTTATAATACATAACAGTGATATAATATAAAAGGTTTTATAACAAAGGTTAGATCACTCAAACCATTAGCTATGGTTTGTGGGGATGTCATTTTAGATTAGTGTGTATCTAATATTAATCCCTCTATTAGTGTGTAAAAATGGAGCCTCAGTGTCTTTGCCTTTGAATCAATGGTTTGACTTTGGTACCTGGTCCATCTTAGTGCTACCCATTTCCTACTTTTTAAGAAATAAATGTAAGGTAAATTTAAAAAAGAAAAGTAAACCTGGGCATGACTACTGGAAAGTATTTTACAAAACAATAATTTGTCCACAAAACTAGACTTGCCTTGCATCTTAATATTTTTTTCTTACTAAGATACAGATTTACGTTCATACATTCATTTTATTGCATTTAAAATTTCTGTGGATGCCTCTGCAGTGTTTTGATTTTGATTTATTTGTGTCACACACCACTCCAAGTCAAATCAAGATCCAGCTGAGATTTCATATGACACAGGAGTAACGACTAAGCATACACATGTAATTAACTATAATAAATGTAAAATGCAACACATTAAAAAGACTGTTAAGTTCTTATGCTCCATGTCATTTATAAACATGTCCTCCCAACACAGGCACATGGTCAAAATGATATATCAAAAAGACTTAATTGTTAATAGAACGACTATGCTAATACCTAACCTAAACGACCTGTAAACAAAGTTTCTTTCAAAACAATATTATGGTTAAACCAGATCATAAAAAATGTCTAAACTGGAGTCTGTTTTAAGGTGTGCTAAAACCTTTCTGTCAGTCACAGTGGGAGAAGGAAGGGTAGCAGAAAGGAGCCTCTGAGAGCCTAAAAATATCCCTGGTCAAGAAAGAAATTAGGTTAAACATGTAACAGCGGCAGGGGTATGTACATTTGAGGTATTCAGCAGGAGGTGAAGTGGATTATCAACTTGGTAGTATACCCCTATCAGATAATAAAATATATCATCAGAGATAATGGTAGCTCAAAAATGTATAATTGAAAAGAGCTGGAAAAGCACTCTTTTTACTAGAAGCATAAGATTTCGAAAGAACAAGAATTTTGCAATCATCAGTAATGGGAGATAAGTCAGTGTCAGTGTCAGAAAGCTTGTTGATGACCTCAAGTTAAATCATACCCGATTCTGGTGCCTTCTTATTTTAAAGTTAGTTTTGGCCTTTCCCCTGTTTACTTCCCCTGTTTCCACTCTTTACAAAGGCAGTGCAGGCCTGTGAGTCCATGATGTAGATGGACTTAATGACAAAGATGACAAAAAAACAACAACACAATTTTACTCAGCGGTTTAGATCAACATCTTGAATTCTGATATTTCTGTTTCATAGTTGGTTGATTTTATGGATTGGTGTTGCAGGCTGCTTAATTCAAATGTTACCAATGTAACCAACTAGCCTCTTGTAACTCTCAAGAAAACAAATTTAATCCTGCAGCATTCATTAACTGCCAACTCCTCAGTAAGGAAAGTAGCTATTGGCTGTCCTTAAAGTCACTAGAAGTTCCTCATCACCTAATTTGCATAATTAGCCATGTGTATGTAATTGTAATGTACACTGTAGAAGAGAGGAATAACATTGTGGGAGAGACAAAAAGTGAGTAAAAAACGCCTTAATATGTTTAGAACTACAGTACAAATTAACTTTCTTTCTTTTTTTTTTTTAGTTTAGTTTAGTTTTCTTAAGTCTGGTTTGGATTTTAACCTTATGTCACAACATTAGCCAGCGGCGGCTTTGCGCATACGAGATTTATTTACAGTCTGACTACAGCTGGGCCGCCTGTGAGTGCTTTGGGATGGGGGAAGGGTCCATGGCAGCACCCACAGCTCGTTGAGAAGAGTAAGATCGATACATGCTTTCACGTCTGAGTCTCCAACAGTCTCCAATAATGCCAGAAAAAGTCGCTACATTTGTCACTAGTCACTTTTTTTTTTAAAGTGTTGTAGAAAGGTCTGAATACTGTGATAATGTTATTATATAGCGGCAAAGTTGCTGCGCTGGGAACACTGGGATCGAATCCAAGACATCAAATCTCAAAGGTACTCCTCTTACTCCTTGGGATATTTGAAAAGAGACATTTTCTTAAAGATTCTGACTCTTTCTATTGGACACTGGACTGAAAAAAAATCAGTGGGTTACGAAAAACCACAAGCAGCTGAGGTTTTAGTCAGAAAATTCAATCAAAAACTGAATGCAGTGATTTGCAAATCTGATTAGCCCATATTTTATTCACTATAGATACAATTTCTTAAAATTGTACATTTTTAAAAATGACTCATTTTGAAATTGATTGCATATCATCAGACATGTTGATGATATGCCTCTCTAAAAAGTTGGGACAGGGCCAAGTTTACCACAGTGTCCCATTCTTGCCAGATATAGGATTCTAACTGCTCAACGGTCAATGTCAACAGTCCTGGGACTTCTTTGTTGTATTTGTGTTTCAAGATGTGCCAAATATTTTCAATAGGTGAAAGGTCTGAACTTTAGGCAGGCTAGTTCAGCA
Source organism: Sandelia bainsii (assembly GCA_032362345.1). NCBI lineage: Eukaryota > Metazoa > Chordata > Actinopteri > Anabantiformes > Anabantidae > Sandelia > Sandelia bainsii. The sequence goes on from JAUMHL010000018.1 coordinate 12,389,629, forward strand.
CCCAGACTCTTCTACAAAGCCATGCAAGTCTTAGATGCAATATGTGGTTCAGTGTTGTCCTGGTGAAATATGGAAGGCCTTCTTTGAAAAAGACAGTGTCAGAGTCATGTCCTCCTCTGGTCCTTGTGTGTCTTTCTTTCCATGTCTTTCTGTTCCTCCCTCACCTTGGCCACTCCCCTCTCTCCACTTTCACTCCCTAATGGCTCCCAGGTACATCTCGTTTCCCATTAGTCCCTTCACTATTTCTGTCCTGCGCTCTTCACTTTCGTTTGTCAGTTCATCCTGTTATCCTGCCATACTACCGGTTGTAATCCTGCCATTCACCCCTTGCTCATGTCCTTCATCATTTCTGTAAGTTGGTTTGGGTTTTAGTTTCTGCTCTGTCCTTTCTCTTTTCTTCACCTCTGTCATTCATGCTCTCCCCAGGTCTCCATGTTACGTTCACCCTATGTTAGTGTTTAGTCTCGTTTCCTCACTTTCCCTCTGCACCTTGTCTACCTCCCTGTCTTATTTAGTATAGTAGTTTTGCCTCCTCCTGGAGTGATTCTCTGTTCAGTGTTATATCCCTGTTTGCACTATTGTATTAAAGACTCTTTATGTTTGAACCCTCTCTTGTCCTGGTCTGCATTTGGGTCCACCATTTTGTACACGCTTCTGACAGACAGTGTCTGCATGGGAGAATATACTGCTCCAAAACATGGAAATATCTTTCAGCATAACACTGCGTTTCCAGGTGTGCAGGCTGTCCATTCCTTAGACAATAATGCATCCATAAAATCAGAAATGCAGGCTTTTGAACAACGTTGCGTTTCTCCAGATTCTTAGAATCATTTGATGACATTATGTACGGTAGATGATGATGATATATTAAGTCTTTGCAATTTTGCATTGAGGATCATTATTCTGAAATTCTTTGACAATTTGTAGATGTGGCTTTTCACAGGCTGGTAAACCTCTGCCCATCTTTACTATTGAGGGACTTACTCAATAACATGCTGTTTTTATACCCAATCATATTACTGGCCTGTTGCCAATTAACCTAGTTAGTTGCAAAATGTTCTTCCAGCTCTTCCTTGGAAGTACCACTTACTTTTTCAGCCTTTTGTTGTCTCAGTCCCAAATTTTTTGAGACATGTTGCTCCCATTAATTTTAAAAATTACCTCAGTTCTCAGTTTAAACATACAATTTCCACAGTGTCCACACTGTTTTGTGGGATGTGCCACATGTCTCCATTTCAGGACTGTTACTCTTTTACTAAATGCCTGCTCTAGAATGTTGTTTGTAATGCACAATATATCATGCAAGTGATACCTACAATATGTGTCAGTAACACTTAAAAACACTGTCGTTTAGGTTTCCCTTCAAATTTGACTGCACATCAGCTATAAACATTTTTACTCATACTTGTACTTACTTTGTACATAAATAAAACAATATCTCTACAGCATGCCAATGTGAAAAAAACACCCAATTCACAACTACAACAAGGACAGATAAGGTTAGAGAGAGCATTGCAATGCCAGATGATCACCCCTCTCTTAATCTCCAGGGACAAGGGTTTGAAATCGAAAGAGAAATGACATCCCTGAGTAGGATGCTAAGTACCTGCCTGACTAGGATGGAGAGAGACACAGACAGAACTGATCACCATAACTTAAAATGTGAAAAACTCTAGAGTTGCAAATGAAATGGTCCTTTTGACTGTGCATCTGTGCAATGTTTCTGTAATGTCTCCCGATTTAAAGATGCATTTAAATTGATTTTAAATTAAAATATACACAACTGTACAGTGCTGTGAAAAAGTATTTGCCCTGTTCTTGATTTTTCATTTTTTTTACATTAAATAAAGTGTGATTAAATGAAGATCACCAAACAAATTTTAATATTACACAAAGACAATCTGAGTAAATAAAAGATAAATGAAATGAAATGAATGATTTAATTAAGTAACCTGGACAGTCATCAACAACACCAACAGTCAAACATGGTGGTGGTGTGATGGTCTGGGGCTGCTTTGCAGCTTCAAGACCTGGATGACTTGCCATAATTGATGGAACCATGAATTCTGGTCTCTACTAGAAAATCCTGAAGGTGAATGTCCGACAATCCTCCAATATGGTTGAATTAAAACAATTCTGCAACGAGTGGGCCAAAATTCCTGGATGCGATGTGAAAGAAATTTATTGTCATCTCAATCATATATACAAGTACACAGTGAGATGAAATGGTGAGGCTCAGGGTCTGCAGTGTGACATTCATGAAATACAAATGATAAATTAAGAACAAGAGTGTACAAGAGACAAGACAAGAGATGTGGAAAGCAGCAAATCAAAATGAAAGACAAAGAGTATAGCCCTATGACATTGCAATGGATGGTGCTGTGCAATCTGTGCACCCATAAAAAATATCTTACCCATAAAATGTATTAAATTCAGCCTCTGTGATGTTTGTTTTAATTGGCTTTTAAATACTTTATGGCCGTGTATACCTTAATTTGACAGTAACAGTGAAGATGACAAGAGGGGCGGCAAAGTAGCTCAGTGGGTAAAGCAGTCATCTACAAACCGCAGGGTGAGTGGTTTGATTCCTGGTTTCTCTTGGCTACATGTCGAGGTGTCCTTGGACAAGACACTGAAACCCTCTAGTAGTGCTGACAAGTACTGTTATTATTAATGTTTTTATTTTTAATGATGCACCTCAGGTTCCCAACTAAAGTTTAACTGAGGAAGCTGTGATTGACATTTGGTGTCTTAACATCAAAGTCATAAGGATGCCCTATGTTTCTCTCTGATTTTGATCTAATAATCTAATATACTTTAATACTGTAATACTTTAATCTTAGGAAGGATACCCTTACACTTTAGGAAGAATAAACGTCTAACTTTTTTTTTCATGCATCATGACACTACTGTTTTTTTAATGTAATCTTTTTAACTTTTGCCACTTGTGCACTATGACATTTTATTTCATGTTTAAGGGATAAGTATTTTTGATCAAGTGGTATACGGTACCTTGACATTATGCTATCTACTGTTTGCAACTGTTTGCAAGTGTAGATTTAAACTGCAAAAATCATCTTCAAATACACCCAGTGCAACAGGTTAGAGATTTATTCGCAATGTAGCAGGCAATGGCAAATAAAACATAAAAGTGGAGAAGACATTTTGCACGTCTCCTGCATGCAACAACCAAACTTTAGGAGCCTACAAGGACAAGTAAACATACAAACAGCACTTTCATGTATCTATTAAACATAATGTATAAATATTTGAATGTATTTGAATACATTTTACAGGCTGTAAAGCTGTTAAAAGCTTACTCAGCAAATGTGGGGCTGAAGTTCTTACATTAAAGCTTGTCATGGGTTGTCAGTACTAAGGTTCAGCCTAGGTTCAGCCCCAGCTGCTCTGCATCTCTTTGATTATTCCCCAGATGCTGCTCATTGCTCCAGTGTATTTAATGCAGCAAACCTTTTTTAGTTTGTCAATTTGCCATCTTGCTCTGTCAAGGTTGTTATAGCTTGAAATTCAAACTTACTGGTACATTATTTAGCTGCTTGTCTCTGTGTGGTTTCTAATTTTCACTTCTCTTGGTCTGCTGTAGTCAACCAGTCTCCAGCCTGCTCTCTTCAGTCACCCACCAGTTCTCTCCTGTGGCTTACCACCAGCTGGTGTTCACTAGGCTCAAGCTTTCAATCTTCAGTTGCCTACAGTCTGTCCCAGCAGTGTCCCCACTTTTCCTAGTGTTCAGCCTGTCCCCCCTGCTGCCTGACGGTCTTGTCCTCTTTAGCTCAATTACTCATTTCCTTGAAAGTGACTGTTCTATTTCTGAGAAGCCCTTTCAAAGCAGTACAAAAATATGTTTCAATTAAAACAGTTTTACTCAAAAAAGCGTGTGCTCGGTATACAGTATATCATGCACAACCATCATATTGTTGGGCTTTTTTTATATCAAGGGACTCCTTATCCTTATTTCCTTAGGAGGAAGGTTTCAGCAAATCTACGAGTTTGGCAGATACTATTAACATTTTTTTTTTACCCATTTTTAACAATGTAAAGGCAACCCTTCCTATTACAGTCCCCTAATTACTAAGCATTTACCCAGTAAATATGTGGAAACTTATAGGGGGACAGCTGTGGCTCAGGAGATAGTTCAATTCGGCTGGGTGAATGAAAAGCAGTGTAAAAGTGCTATATAAATGCAAACCATTTATAGTATTGTAACAGGTACTGTATTTAGCACATGCAATAAGTTGGTAAGCACTAAGAATCTACAGCTGAAATACAAAGAAAAACCTTTAATATTACCCATCAACTCAAATTAGTACCTTGTAGTTGTGACCAGTTGTGTTGTGTTGTGTTCAGTTGATGGATAAAAGTGGAGTGAAGCGTAGTATTTCAGTTTTATTTTTTCTGTATTGTGGTAATGACCTGTTACTTTACTATTATTTATTATTTTATTTACCAGGTAAGCGCTTAATAATTAGAAGACTGTTAAAGGAAGGGTTACTCATGTGGGAAGATAATACAACATATTGGGAACACCTCAAAACAAAATAACATCAACAAAACAAACAAGAAAAGACAGCCAGCAATGGGCATTTCAAATCAAACTTGGAACCACAGGATTATTTTATTTATTTACTTAGTGCCTTACAAAATGTATTGCCAATTTTGTGAAGCACTAAAAACATAAGTCATGCAATGAACTACCTATTAACAATGATCAGATCAGTCGTGATTTGTTCCTTCGTAGCTACTCACATTTTTGTGTACACTACTGTAAAGTGTTACCTTTTTAATGCACTCCTTCTGACATTTCAGAAAGTCACAAACAGCTAAACCAATTTTCCCCCATTTGTCATCTCTTAGCTTTCAGCATGGAAAAAAAAGTTTAACTTACAAAATGAACTCATGCCTGTACGTAATTCATTTGAAATTTGTTCAATAGTTTCTGTTCAGAGTCCTGTTAGAGACCAGTTTACCAATGAAGAGAACATGTCATCACCACAGTTTCACCTTTGCAACTGTCACATAATAGTGTAATCTGTCCAGAGGTAGAGAAAGTAATATGTCCACATATCTCAGGAGGTTTCAAAATACTGTTCCTCTGAAATCCCAGAATTGGACTGATTTCATGGTGCGTCACCCCAGATATGCCAATGGAGCGTGAAATTGAGTCAGTCAATGTGAAAAATGAAAAAAAAAATCTTTTCTCTTCCCATTTCTCTGAAGAGGAGCATAGACTTTTTTGCTAGTATGCTGGCACAGTTTGGTCTTTCATTTCCAAAGCAACCAAGTGAAACAAACCTGTACATTCTAGACAAAAACAGTCATTTCACACCCAGGAAAGTGGATGAGATTTTGCAAATTATCAGCGAATACATGGTATTGAGAAATGTCATTATTCATGTAGTATAGGGAGGAAAGATGTCACAGCTGATAGATCAATTTGATAATGGAGGTAAGGTTTGTGCAACAGGTGTGATCAAAACTGCATTTTGTTAGTGAATAATGTGTTCTAATGAACCAGAATAAAAAAGCTACTTGGGTGCTGAATGTGTTCTAATGAACCAGACTTCATAATTTCTCTGCAAAAAGTAATCACACCCAGGTGTAGTAGAGCATATATTATCCTGGAGAATTTTACTCAGTGCTGTTACCTCCTACTGTTACACCTTCTTCCACTTTATATGCTTAGCTTAAGAGGGAGTGCATCTCATGAGAACCATTCATCTTTGAGTATTATAGTCCCAGTTGTATAGTCCCAGTTGTAGGTAGAAACAGTTTTGTAGCACCACCAAAGCTTATCCACCTTTTTTCTATCTAACCATCTAACTATAACACAAAGTTACAAGAGGTATTTTGTGAGGTGCATCTAGGTTATGTCGTCTAAGTTGCATATTGTAGCTTCTAATTATATTTTAATAAATATTAATGATTCCATGAAATGCACCTTTTCAGCAGTTAAAATGGGGTCCCTGGAGTCCTAAAAGTGTTCTGTGACATAATTAGGATAAAAATCAATCAGAGTCATCCCTCACAGGCCATTTCCCTTCCATGACTTTTGCATGGGATCCAGAAAATAGAGTTTTTGGGTGTGTTGCATTCCCTGTTTATGTATGCATGGTAACCATGCCCCCCTGCCAAGGGGTGTTCAAAGCCCCCTAATGTTTCTTCTAACTTTTCCTTATTCTTTGTTTTTCATATAAAGTTTAACTTTTCATATGCATTTATAAATTAATCAACACAAACATACCATTAAAATTCAATCATACAGATCTGTTAGTATACATAAATTTACTTGGTTGCGAGCTTCCATACAAAGTACTGGCACTGATCCATCTTTCAGAAGAAACTTAGGCCAGTCCTGCATCATGCTGTCCCAGGCTAGTGAAGCTGGTGGCAAAGTGCTTTTGCATGTACAAATAACTATTTGCCCACATTGTCAGAAACCTTTCCATCAAAAATAGTAAAAGTTCAACCGCTGACCACTTGTTCCACCCAAGTTTGGTGGTAGCTGTAGCAATTTGTGTTCTTCAGTGCAGCCAACCACACTACATTTCTTATGTTGTTGTAAGCAATGTTTCCACTGATGGTGCAATCAGGTAAGCGAGTAAATATTGTGGCATAGATAAAATAAACTAGGGTTAACTAAAATACTTGAATGAGTAAATATTATGTACTATACTCTTTTATGGTTGTACACATTTTTTTTAAATGAGGCACAAGCTCAAGTCTCCAGTGTAAAAGACATTATACGTCCATCCACAGTAATCTCTACATCTGCATTTTCACTTTTTTTGTATAAACAATCTATCACCTAGATTACCATGATCCATCATGTCAAGAGCTGCACTGCACGGAGGGGCGGTAGGAAACACAGGTCACGCAAGAGGACGAGGAGGAGGGGCACGGAAATATCAGATGTCTTTAATTTTTCCAGAAGACCTTTGAGTATGGCAGAGACAGAGGTTTTGGGGAAAGACCTGTCTTTTGTGCCATCCAGAAATACTGATCCTTTTACAACGAAGATCGAACTGTTTAAATTCTTTAGATCTATCAAATTGAAAGCCTTCTTCACATGTACGACCAGTCCTGCATCATTAACTCAGTCCAGAAGTGTGGTTAATCCAAGTGTATATACGGAGGGGGCTCGTTTTAAACCTAAAAGTAATTTTACCCCCCTGTATTAAACCCCTCAGTTCTGACATTTTGCCGACTAGTCGACCAGGATGTGTCTAATTTATTCACTGGTACAAAAGACAGACATTTCTACCCTAACCTTTTAACGAATCAGCGTGTAGCCTTACAGGAGCTCTGTGACGATGACTCCATTGTTATCACACCTGCAGATAAGGGCGGAGCAGTGGTCATACAGGACACAGACTCATATCGTGCTGAAAATTTGAGACAACTTGGAGACCAGGAATTTTATTCCCCTCTTATGACTGATCCTACCAGTCGATTTCTCAGCATGATAAAAAGAACTCTGAATAACGCAAAAGCGGAAAACTACATTACTAAAGATGAGTTTAACTTCTTACTACAAGCCCACCCTGTGCGACCTGTATTTTACACCTTACCAAAAATCCACAAGAAATGTGAAGATTCTGTCCCTGGTCGTCCGATCGTGGCTGGGTGCCATTCTGTAACTGAGCCCATCTCACAGTACGTGGATTGGCATATCAAGCCAATGGTTCGGACTGTGCCTTCATATTTGCAGGACACCACTGACTTTTTGAACAAATTAACTACTGTTCATGTATCTGAGACTGATTCACTATGCACTATGGATGTGACAAGCCTATATATGAACATGAAGCATGACTTGGGTTTATCTGCTTTGGATTACTATTTGAATTCTAGAGAGACTAACCAACCTCCTAAAACTTCTTGTGGGATTTGGCACACATAGTGTTAACAATTAACTATTTTAAGTTTGAGGACACTTTTTATCATCAAGTGAAAGGGAATGCAATGGGCTCTCCCTTTGCCCCAAACTATGCTAATTTATTCATGGGTAATTTTGAGGCAGACTTTGTGTATTCCAAAAATGTGTTTCATCACTTCTTGAAATGTTGGTTTCGCTTTATTGATGATGTGTTTTTTGTGTTCAGTGGAACAGTTGAACAATTACATCTATTTCATGAGTACTTGAACTCTAGGCTTGATTCTATAAAGTTCTCTTTGGAATATGACATGTCTTCAATATCCTTTTTGGATGTCATGGTGCACAGATCCACTGGATCGACCTTGCAGACATCTGTGTACCGTAAGCCTACAGATAGAAATAACTTTCTACATTTTAATAGTTACCATCCTCCCTCTATGAAAAAAAGTCTTCCATACAGTCAATTTCTATGAATAAAAAGAATTTGTAGTACTTAAGAAGAATTTGAAAGCCAGGCCAAAATTGTCTACGATTGTTTCCTTTCTAAAGGCTATAACTTACAAAACTTAAATTCGTGTTTAGACAGGGTCCGCGACACGCAGCGAGAAACGCTTTTTGAGAAAAAAGAGTCTAACCCTGCGGATCGCGTGGTTCTTTCTACGACTTTCTCACCCTTAGTTTGCGAGATTAAGTCAGTTGTCAGGAGACATTGGCACATCTTATCTAGTGATACACAAATTGGCCAGAACTTTAAAAACCCTCCCCTTTTTGCCTATAAGAGATAGAAAAGTATAAGAGATGAATTTGTTAAGGCAGACTCATTTACGCCTCCTACTAATTGGCTGTCAGCCCTTGAACCAGGCAACTTCCCATGCAGAGGTTGTATAAACTGCAATGCCATGATTAAAGGCAACTTCTTCTTGCATCCACGCACCGGCAAGAGGTTCTCCGTGAGAGGGCGCATTACTTGTCGCTCATCTTTTGTAGTTTATTTGTTGAAATGTCCCTGCGGCTTTTGTTATGTGGGTAAGAAAAAAAGAGATCTTAGAATAAGAATTAATGAACACAAAAGCAACATACGCAATAATGACATAAAATCATCCGTAGCAAGACACTTCAATGAGTCTGGACATGTTGTATGCACACTGAGATTTCAGGGCATTGAGCTAGTGAAAAACCTCAAACGGGGGGGAGATAAGGAGCGCTATCTACTCCAGCGCGAGGCCTTTTGGATACACACATTACAAACGGTGCATCCTAAGGTCTATGCAGGGGTGCTGGAGAAGAGAGTTCGATTGAAGGTCGAATCTCTGATTCAAGAGGAACAATGAGAATTCCGTCCCGGTCGTGGAACACTGGACCAGCTCTACACCCTAGCCAGGATCCTGGAGGGGGCATGGGAGTTTGCCC
>JAUMHL010000018.1:12402088-12460042 GCA_032362345.1 Sandelia bainsii
AATACCAATTCTGATTGAACCAGGAAATTTATTGGTCGATTCATGGATCAAACACCTGTTGTGAATTTTGCCGTTAAACTCCTTGTGAGAGAACAGCAAGTTGTGTAAAAAGTACTGAAACTGGTACATAAACTGCAGGACCTATTTAACCACTACATTATGTAGGGATGATGAGAGGGAACATAAAAGTTGACAGAGAAACCATCACATTGCCGAGCAACAAGAAAGTTTGTCAAGCTGTCATGTGATAATATACTGTTACTTTAAACATCTTGTGAAATAAATTTGAACCTGTGTTAATTCATATCTTGTGTGGACCGTGAACTAGTGACTAAGATGAAACTATGGACCCTGTGGATCCTAGAGCAGTTGGGAGTGCTACTCCTGTTGGGAAACTGCTCTAGATTACAGATAACTAGAATTTCAGATATCTTTTCCAAAATAAACTGCATTGACAAGTTAAAACTTAAAATAAACATTACATACATATTTTAAATAGAATAAAACATTATGTCACCTCAACTGGTAGCCAAGCAGATTTAAGTAACAATCCAGTGTTAAAACAGAAAAGATTAGGACATGTTAAACAGCTGATTCTTATCATTTATATCTACACTGCTCAACCTCTATCATGTCTGAAATCAAATAAACATAGCATTAACCTAGCCAGAATGGTTATGTCTCTATATGGGTGTAGCTTAACAAACTAATCAGGAAGGCTGATTCTGTGCTGGGGACTTCACTGGAACCCTTGGAGCAGGTGGTCGAGAGCAGGATGCTGAACAAACGGCTGAACGTAATAGAGAACAGCTCGCATCCTTTCCACAGCCTGCTGGTCAAACGGCGGAGCAGCTTTAGTCATAGACTTCTCCAGCTCAGCTGTCAAAAGGAAAGATACAGGAAGTCAGCAGAGAGCTCTGCTCCAACAGTTTACCCTCAATCCATACATTTACACAACATTCATAATAGTCTTTTTGGTTTTTCTGTAGATTTGTTGAAGTGCAATATGTATAGATGTATTTTTTCAGTATTAATCTGTATTATGTTGTGTATTTTCTGTATTGTTCTGGGTTATTCTGTATTACCTTCTGCATGTGTATGTCTTTGTGTTCTATTTATCTATCGTAAGTGACTATGTTTGCCATAACATCAGGTTTGCACAAACACAAAATATTAACAATTTACGACCAGTGTGATGTGAACCAATATTGGCCAATTTACTAACTATATGAAATTCAGTATTACAGGAAAATAACTTACCTGCACAGGCTTGCACAGGTTGAACGCAAAGTTTTTGTAAGTGGTTTATCTTTAATGGAGTATGGATAGTTTAGTTCATGGATAGTGTTAATTATTGACAAAACATTTTTCACATTTCTTTATTAGCATCTGCTGGGCCTAAGCACTAACTCTACCTATGAGTCACTGAGCAATGGCTATGTGTTGCTTCTAAGGCATTTTTTTGTTAAATGTGTAGTTTACGTTTTGCAGTTTTTACCACACGTGCTGTTAATTCAAGAGTGGACAGTAAAGGATCAAACTTACTACAACTCTCTTCATTGACTCCAGTTTAACTCTGTTTAGTCAGAGTTTCCACACCATGTACGAGAACACAGTCTAACATGGGCAAACTGATCATGAATATAATAATTTTAACTTTTTTTGTGCCGCAGCAGAGTAAAAATTACATCAAAAGAACATAATGAATCTATAACAGAACAGAATGAATCTAGAGCATTCTACAATAATCTGGAATATTGTATAGCCTAAGGTGAAGTGTGTGACTCAGTTAAAAAATGGGGAGCGGGGGCAGTTTGAGAGGCATTTTAAATTGTTGTGAAAATGTTATTACCAGGCTGTCATATTGCATTTAAAACACATGCATAAACATGCTGGTACACCTTAACAGCATTCTCTGGCATCCTCTAATTTCTCTGACAGACAGGTGGTATAAATGGAACATTTAGGCTATGTAGATGGATAGATGAAATGCACTTGACTTTCATCTTTTGCCAGTGTATTAATTTGACTTCACATTACACAGCACATTACACTTCACATTACTTTAATATTATATACAGTCTGCCACAAATATTAACTATACTGTATAGAAATTTAAATTCAGTGACAAGGTTGAACATAATAAGATTTGCTTTCTGGATTTACTATAGCTGACATGAGTTTCTTCTCTGGGTGGACACAGATTGGTGACATCTAGTTGTAAATCCTCTTTAAACATGCAAACAAAGCACACATACATTTTTGAATATTACTTTTTCTCATAAATAAATTAACAAAAAACAAATGATCACATCAAGAACAACAGCTACAACAAGAAAAAAGACATCTTCCCCAGTTGGTCTGTTCTGAATATTCTTAAGGTTTGACCTGGTGCCACATGTTTGTGGTTGTGACTTCTCTTAAGCCCTGTGAGAACACACTATATTCATTATGATTGATTACTGGAAAACTGAGAATTTATTAAACAATTTCTCTGAATCTCCTTAAAAGAGTAAATTGATTTTTGTAAGTAAATTGTATAAGTTATGATGGCAACACTTCTTGTGTGGTTTATTGATTTACATTGCATCCAATTGTGCTATTCAAACATGATAGTATGTACTTAGAAACAATGGAAGACTGACTGAAAGCAACAGGAAAATGCTTGTAATGACACAATCTACTAGACTTTCCGGTTGACAAAGAGAACTTTCAAAATCCTGGTAAGGTTCTAAGTTCTTCTATAGATACTGTATAATGGATGAAAGGGAGACTCAGGCAAAAATGGATCTAAAAATGTTTCACACAACTTTTTAAAAATTTGCCAGTGATTGATTGAACATTGCTGGTTCCATTCAGGGTCAAGGATTTCCATGTGCCTGTCCCATTTTAGGCTTGTGCTATGGATCAGCAGTACAAAAGACATGTATGACATTATAATGTCTAATTGGTCAAGAACTAGCAAATGCAATTTCAAAATAAATGATGAAAGTTCCTAATCATGCCATCTGCATTCAGCCAATAATTAAACCTAAACAAATTGTTTTATAAGGATGTCTGACAGAGTGTGCTGTGTGGTCATAGTACCTTTATCTTAGAGTAAAGTGAGAAAATGTAGTTTTTTTTCTGTTTTGGAGATATTTTTAATGTGTGATTCAAAAACTGGCAGGTACATGATCTGTTGTTCTACGTGAAAACAGTTTTCTCAAAACTCAGACAATACAATTTCCTGTCTCACAATTTTGATATTCTGCTTTCTCTGTTCAATTTGTTTTCAGTTTTTTTTTTATTTTTTTTTTTTTTATATATATATTTTTTTTTTCTTTTACCTGAACACAGAAGTGTTGCCATCCTGGACATAAAATGCAATATGGCTTTTCTTTTCAGTTGTCTATAGATGCTAGTTATTAGTTGACCCTAATATAATAATAATTTTGTGTTAGCTAGTATTTGGATGAATGTCTTTTTCGTACTCTTGGACTGATTCAGGATAAATCATTTATCATTGATCAGCAGATTTATATAAAGATAGGGACAGCACCTTTTCTCCTAAATCTTACTTGAACCTCCTTTGGTCTTTAATTTCTTGATCAGTGGTGAAAACTTCAAGCCATACATGATACTACAAGCACATCTCGGATATACTGTATCTCAAAATTCATTGTGAGTACTTCTAATCAGTGATTAGCTTTTAGGTAGAAATCCTTGATTTTTCAAGAGCCTTATCAGATGAGGAGAGCTCTTATCTGTGTGACTCTATTGATCGCTCTGTGCTCTAACAGAGGTGTATATAGAATGGCACTCACAAGCAGGAAGGGGGTGCTTGTATCTACAATACCCATACCAATGTGTCATCTGTGAAGCGCTGATGGTTATCAGTTTTCTATCTCATACTTTTGTTATACGGCCCACGTCCTTTTTATGCACTGCCTACAGGTAGTGAGACAGAACTGTGGAACATTCCTTAAATACAACAGACACAAAGAAGAGTCAGAATTTCAGCACTGTAAGTTTGTGCATTCGAGAATGCTTTGCAGAAGGACTCAACTTCTGTGACTTATATCGTCATGCTTAATAAAGAAAATGTCCATCTCTTTCTGAATTGATGATGACACATTCATTCTGTGAGTCTTAATCTTATAAGCGTATTACAGACTATATGCCCGAAGCAATTATGCATGATGAGAAAAGGATGTCTGTGTTGTGTCTTCTTACATTATGAAACTAATTCTTCACACAAATCATTTACATGTGACCTTACTGCGACCTATGTATCTCTTAAATGTTGCTGTTCAAGATGTACTGTCACCTCATGTCATGACATGTTGCTAAACGTATTACAGCTTCCTCTTTACAGACAGAAGTTTAAAAAAGTTAATTTCTAAGTGTTACAGAAGACAGGTGTTTTTTGGGAGACAGAGAGAACCATGCAAAGTAAATCTTTTCAGTAAAGGGGTTTTAACATTGCTGCAGGAGATATATATAGAAAAAAGCCAGAATTATAATAGCAGCTCTTGGGAATGACATTTCTGGCAAACACTCTAGTACTCTGGAAATACAGTACATCACATACCATATCAGACATCTCCACAAGGAGCCCTGTATTTTTGAGCTAAATGGCTAAGTTGCACTCACACTTAAGTGGTTTATGTTGGTACTGTACATAACATTTGAAACTGTGTTCAGAGCAGTGTGATAAATAATTTTTATGTGTGAAATATTTATGTACTTTCATTCAGTAAATATGACTACTAGTTTTAATGATACATGTACACCTCATCACATTTGCCAAAAATGTTAAATTAATATGAATTTGGTTTTATTCAGAGATTGTATGTGAATGATTTTTTTTCTATTCTTAAAATGAGCCTGTTTCGCAAGATTAGTCAACTGTGGTTGCTTAATAAATCCTTGTGCGTACTACAGCTCTTCTGCTTCATTCACCAAATCAATCATAATCCTAGTGTTCACAAAGGCCTCTCTTTTCTTGCCTAAATATTGTCTAGATACCTGATATTGACCAAGCTAGCTCCCATAATCCAGCACAGGTTCACTGAACCTTTTTAAGGATTCAGTGTGGATCAGCCCCTGTCACAGCTGTATAATATAGAGTATGATTAAGAAGTTAAAATAATGAACAGGGAAAAAAAGCAAATGGGATGGAGGTGGGGGGGGGGGGGGAGGGACTTTCCGCTCAATTTAAGAGAGACACTTTTGAGGGAAAACTTTAAGAAGACAATTATATCATGACGTTTCTGAATTGTTTATCAGAATGACTTGAGATTTTGTACGCAGCAGAGCAGATCAAAACAATTATTTCCTCAGTCACGCCACACTTGACATGACAATGCAGAAAGCCATAATCATTTCAGTCCTTAGCCACCATAATTAATAATAGTTCCCCTAAAACACATGCTTAGGAGTACTCTGCCCCAGAGGGGACAGGCATATGTAATTATTCTTCTTAATTAGTGGTCTGAAAGTGTATCTGATTAAGTTGTAAGACGAGCCTTTGACTAATTCAATTTGGACTGCAATCTGCAGCAGTTTGAGAGCATCATTGACTGAATATAACAATTCCTGCTGTGCACCAAAGGATCAAACACTCAGGCCATTAGGTCTTACGTGTGAGATATTAACTAGGTGATCATATTGAAGACAATGTTTTTCAAACCACGGTTGGTCAGCTAAATTGCATTCTACTTTTTCTCACATACAACATCAGTGAATAGCTTATTTCATTAATTCCACCACTATGAACTTGATTCAGTTTAATACAGCTTTATCCCTGTGAGGGCAACTGTGTACAGCACCTCACCACACAATCACAATTATACTCACACACAGCAGACAAAAAAATAAATAAATAAAGAATCATTGGTAAAATACTACATTTTTGTACCATACACATAATAGTTTTGTTGGCATATAATGTCCAAGTGGTTTTTCCAACTTGGACATTTTGTTTCTTTTATTTTTGTTTATTTTTATTTTGCTTTAGCATTGCCTTTTGGTTAAATATGATATTATTGCAGTGTGACTAGGAAACAGGAAGTAGGCCATATGATCAGTTACAAAGGAGCTCTCAGCAGATTAGCATGGTGTTCTGGCAGGGACGTGCAAGGCCAGGTTTGCACATGGAATGCCATAATCATAAATGACTGGCATAGTGTACACAAACATCTGTGCCGAGTATGGGCTGGAAGGCCCAAGGTCAAAATGGGATACACCTCCAAACGTGGTTGAGAATAAACAAGCTAAGATCCTGTGGGACTTCCAGATACAGACTAACAAACTGCTAGTGGCTAACCAACCAATGGCAACAACAGGAGGAAGGAACATGAGAGGCTTGAGAAATACGAAAGGCTGAAAGAAGAGTTAGAAAAGATGTGGAAGGTGGCAGGCAGTGATCCCAAACTGAGTGGCTCCAGCAGATTGCACGGGACTCTGAAGATCCCAGGCCTCTGGCAAGGGGATGTGTGCTTAAAGGACAAAGACCACCTGCAAGGGGGCGAGTGGGGAAGTTTCATTGATGGCATTACCTACAGAGCATTCAGAACTTGTAAAGCTTAAGTGAAAATTTAATGGTTAAGAAGCATGTATACAATCACAAAGTTTTTTTTTTGTTATTTACTGTGTTTTGCTACAGTTAAAATGGCAGATGTAGAAATGTTCAGTTATTGCATTACATTTCATCATTTCAGTCTTGGTATACTCTTCAGTGAGGACAGCTGTAAATTGTCAGTCTCAAACAGTAAGACAACAGGTTTCAGGTTTTTTTCATGGTGCCTACTTGTGGTTGGCTACTCTACTTCTTGGTGAGTTGACATGTTTGGCATTGTTGCTTCACAGGATGAGATGGCCCTTTAACAAAGATCTTCAATTGACATGTGTGGTGGTAGGATGGGCAAAAAGGAAACAGTTCCAGCAATCAGGTCTCATCAACAATGTATTTAAAGATACAGTATATTTCAGTGGTACTCTGAGCAACCTATGGAACAGGAGGGAAAAACACTGGAGCATATAAGACAACATGATATGTAAGTCTGCTCAATAATGAATTCGTCCACACTAGATTAAAATAAAAAATGCTGTTTCTTGTTAATCGTTGTGGTAGTTGAAAAAAAAGGAGATTGTTTATAGCTTTCACAGTTCAATAACATTCACAATTGTGCATGATTCCTCCACGAGAAATGGAATGAAAGTTGAGTCACCAAGACCAGTCACAGGTTCCTCCTCATCTTCTGTCAGGAACCAGTCTGGTAGTGGTGCTGGCTGAGCAGCTTTGACAGGGACTGAAATAATTAAGTCCACAGTGGCTGTCCTGCTGGCCTTAGTTCATCTGGGTTGATAGCAACATCTACTGTGGGTGGCTTGGTTTGGACACCGGCATGAGACACACACAATAGACACTGTTTCATTATTAAGATGTGATACAAATCAATATGTTCTTTCTAAGAATAGCAACAGCCATTCAAGTATATACACTCTGATGTATTTCAGTGTTCCCTCTGACAGCTCTGTCCCCACCTTCTCGTATTAACCAGAGGGAGACTGCACTAGAGGCCAATTTCACATGTGTGCACTGGTTCACTGTGACAGCTAATATTTGATCTAGTTGCAGCTGCCATCTTTATTATAATAGAAAATTGCATTTGTGAAGCCATTTTGACGCTACTTATTTTGTTTACAGTTGTTCACAGTATATTCATGTAAACTCAAATGAACTTGGCATAAAATTAATAAACAATAATGAAGTTGCTTCAGATTTTTAGTTTGTATTAGTTTATATTAGTGAGCTACTATTGCAACTGTACAGACATCACTTATTGTATTTTCTTGTCATAAACCGGATTTCATGTTACACTTAGGTGTTCACACATGTTTTACAGTAACAAATACCCTGCTAATGTTTTCCAGTCATGTTTATATATATAGGAGCTGAGCCACAATTTATTGTTGTGATTTTAGTATGTCCACACTATTTCTGTCCATGCTGTAAATAAAAGCAGCTGTTACAGATATTTGCAGATTACTTTGTGGCTGAAACACGATTTTACATCCAAATGTTCAGGACATAGCACGTTATGCATAGAAAGAAAACATTTTCATGTCAGAAAGTAAAAGACTTAATTTTTATGTTTGCTAAAACGCAACTTTTTACGTATACAATCAGAAACATTTCCATCCGTCCAAGGACTAATTTAAGAAGGCTTCGCTTTTAAATATTAGTTAAAAGGCTAATAAAGTACATACCAGGCTCCTGATTTTATCAAGCAATTGCTGTAAAAAGCTAACTTAAGTTTTCTTTTGTTTTTTTTACATGCTGACTCACATTACTTTCTGTTAACAGTCCCACAATGCACTGCTCCTCATTTTAGAAATATGAAAATTACTGTTGATCCTCTCAAACAGTCATTAGCGATGATGCAATATGAAGAATATTAGCAAGTGTCTGAAATCTGAATTTGCTGCCCTGAAAGTGTATATTAAATAGGGTGTAGTGAATGAGTGAACATGGAGTGATTTTGAACACAGCCCAATACCTGCTGAGGAGTAGGGCTCACATGACGTCGCCAACAGGAAACACTATAAAATACTGCTTACACTAATGAAAATAAAAAATAAAATTTTGGAACCCATGTTCCTGTGGTTTCTACTGGAACAAAATCAAAATTATCATCACTGCATTTCACAAAACTTGTAAAAGCACAGATTGGTCCTGTTCTGGACTCTGTTCTGGAAGAAGAGACAGCAATGCAGTGTCATCTGAAAATTTGAGAGGTTTCAGATGCCCTCCTAAAGTCACAAAATTATAAATTAAGTGAAGCATTAATGTTTCTAATATTATTTTGGAGATGTTGACCTTTGCTGCCATTGGATCATGGATACGCTGGATTTTTCCAAACTTTGTTTTGAAACCAGACTAACTACCAACAAGTCCTCCAAATTAAATGGCAAACTGCATTGCTATGTAATTGCCCATTAGAAGTGTTTTCTGATTTGACACACCAATTGGCACAGCCTCATCAATCTGTACCTTCAAATTTTATAACTGACTAGTTTAGTTTAGTTGAGTCTGTAGAAAATTATTTGGTTAATTGGTTAAGGCTAGGGAACGTTTTAGTTACAATGGTTACAATAGTAAACACATAAAAGCTGGATTGATCAAGTGTTTGAGTTTGATGTTTTACTGATCCATCACAAACTAACATCCTAACATGCCAATAACACTATGTTCACACTACCAGCGACAAATCTCTGAGCTCTGTTAAAGCTCTAGTTGTGGGGGTGTGTTGTGTTAAGTATGTTTATGTACATGTTATGTGGATGGTTGTTTTCACCACAGCCACACAGACTCACAGTGTCAGCAACTGGCCATTTTACAATTTGTTCTTTTTACAGTTTTTAGATAAGAAGATAACTTACTGCACTTTACATAACATACAGTAAATATCAGTAACTTTTAATAGCCTATATAATCAGAAAGACGAAATGATCAGATCTTCTTCTGCTTTGTTTAAAATTGATTCAGTTTACCCTGCTTCAGTTTCTGCTAGAATCAAGATCTCACTTGGCTCTCACCTGGCTGTCGCTGAACTTTTTGTCACAGCATGTTTGCATAAAGTTGTATTGTGTCGCTGGGGTAATTTTGTCTCTGTCACTCAAATATAGGTGCATGTTATGTGGGGGCACCTGCTGCAATCACCATTACAAAGCTGTAAGCATTAGATGCAAAAGCAGATGCTAGAGATGACCAGGTTTTCCTTCAGTCTTCTCACTGCGTGTGTTCTCAGCACAATTCCTAATGTACTGTAAACTGCAGTCATCATAAATTCATGCACACATTAAAGAGCTTCATATCTACATTCTGCCAGCCCCCACAATTATATACGAATTGAACTATACAGCCCCAGTGATAAAGCACAGAAGGCAGATGATGTTAAATTAGTGTGGGAGAGGACTGCCCATTGGGTCACCAATTTGAAGTTGGACTAGGAAACCTGCTGTCCAGTTTGTCCAGAGATTTAGCTCAAATCAGATGGAAAGCTTAACAGAGTGCTGTAGAAACACTCTAGGTTGATGATTGTTGTTCTACCAGCATGTCCTTGACTTCTACAGTATAGAAGATGTGAGAATAAACTCTAATAATAGCTTACAAAATGTGTACTGCAGTGCTTGAGACATCTCGTTCTGCCACTTTGATGCAGTAATCATTGTGCTGAAGATGTGCTGAAAATAAAACCATACGTCAAACACTGTCACCTAATGGGAGATGCACAAAATACATCTGATTAATGTTTTATATACCTATGGATGTAAAGATGTGTGCGTCTATCTTAAAGTAAGATACCTGTCAGTACTTAATTTGTTCAGGTGTGAAAAATCCAGCTTCACTCAAGCAGATACGACAGCTTAAGGGGTTTATACTTGACATGATATCAATATGCTCATAATATCCTTCTGTTTCCTATGGCCAGCGCTGTTTACTTCATGAGTGAGTCTCCCTGGTTAACAGCACAAATCTTTGGCTTCTCTTATCATTCCCATATTTCCTAAAGCATTGTTAACTTCATCTTACATAATCAGCAGAAACAGATAACCCGTATTATACATATTATCTGGATGCTGCTCAAGCTTACAGACCCTGCTTTTGTTTACTTTTGTGAATATCTGTGACTACTGGAGTGTTGGGACCTCTATTAACAACGAATAAACAAAAATGAAAAGAGACCATGAAGAAAGGCTCTTTCATGAAAGGTGATATCAACAGAGGCAGAGTTCATAAGGGTGCTTGACTATAATGGAGATAGACTGCAGATAGCTTCAGGGAGCTGTGATTTTATTGAAGCCATTGTGACAATCCAATATCACCTCTTCTTAGATATGAATTATTGCACCTTTGAGAGAAACTGGATGAGAAACATTTAAAATCTAGATGACAGCTTTAGCAACCATAACCATTTGTTTATATTCACCCATTGTCTAAGGAGGTTTGGGCTTTATTTAAATTGTCTAACTTTTGTGCTTCTCCACCCTAGCATGTGCCAGTGTGTGTGTGTGTGTGTGTTGGGTATTTTTTTCCTGTCACTGTTAATTAATTAGATTGTTGGCAAAAGGCCAGTCATGCTCATTTGCCCTGTGATCTTCCAGACGGATACCATTTAGAGCCAAATACCCTTATGCCCTCTATTCATATGTGCTGAAATTCAACCATACCTCAGCTGCCCAACACGGTCACAGAGGTCAAAGGTTAGAGACTCGATGATGGGTTAAACTTGCCACCTTTCAGTGAGCAATGTTCAGATAGGATCAACAGAAAAGTGAATGTGTAGTGAATGTTAGACTAGACCATGTGACAATGTGGAAAACATCACAAGGTCAGGTATCATTGCCTGCACTCTCCTTGTCAACACCTTCAAAAAAAAGGTTGTTTTTCATGCTGTATTCTTTGTTCATGTTGATAGTACTTCTTTGTAGTAAGCTGCACAGAGAGTAATAAATATATAATTTAGTATTTACCATGTCTGATCGTGTCATGATCAAGTGTCAGTTGTGTGTCAATCAAGCAGTAACCAGTAGCATAATAATGAAGGTCAACAACTGTTAAAAGGTCTAGATTTCTACAGTAACTGATTTTAGATTTAATACATATTTTAGATACACAGATGGACTAAACTACACTTACTGCTCTAATGGTTAACTTTGCAGATGAAGAAAACATCTAGATTATTATAGCCATCTAGAGTAACCACAAACTTTGGAATGTTGGGTTCAGAGACCATGAAGATATTGTACTGATGGCACTTCAAGATATTGGACTGTATTTCTGCAGGCTACTTTGAATTTTTGCCAAAGCTTATCAGTTAACCTTAACTCCTCTTCTTAAGAGTACAACATGTTACACAAGGAAGATTTTTTTTTTTACTGTCCATGAATATTTCAGACTGTGAACTGTATCTCAACTCTGTGCTCTGTAAAGACTGGAGAAGAACAAATATCAAAAACACTGAGTTTTAGAGATGTTATTTTTTTAAATAGCCATAGGAACTATGCTAATATTTTGACGATCAGACTCATTCAGGGTTGTGTTTTTAGACATTCAGGAAACTAGGTTAGGATGCTGCTGTATAAGTACTCATATTTTATGGTGAAATCCAATTTAATTCCACAATTTCTTGTGATTCATTAAACTCAACTGAAACTTTTTCCCCTTTTATTTCAATCTATCCACTAATATAATTACCACAAAACTTGTAATATTTTTTACATCAGAGTATAAAAGTTTGACCTCATATTCTGCATTTCCAATTAATAGTAATGTGTCAGGAGGATTACTTGCCATTTCCATAAAAGAAATGAGAGCACGCTGGGATTTTACTGTTCTAGCTTTCAAGGTTTAATGTTTGTAATTCTCAGTCAGTGTGACCTTGGATTCCTCGCCTTTTCATGTCCAACCTGAAGATAGAAAATACAAAGCAAAGTAAAGCAAAACAGATATGGAGAGGACAGATTCTCTGCTAGAGTCACACTCTTTATCTTTCACTCATCTGTCACTGACTGTTTCTCCTCCACCTCACTGGCAAGGCAAAACACGGCCTGTGGTTCTCCATTCCCTCGACAGGGGCCCTCGCTGACCCCCCAGCAGTAATTTTAGACTTCATGTCAGCTGTGCCAGAGAGCCAGCCCCAGCTAATTCAAGGTCATCCTGGTTTTTATAATTTTATTTTGGAAAATAGAAGTCAACCTGTTCCCAGGCACTGTGCCATGTTAGAGACAGCTGAACCATTGCATTATATTTCTGTAATCATTTCGCCAGTGTCTGTAGGAGTCTGTTATCCATATGTCCATTTCTGTGTGCTGGTTGACTAGAATATTTCAGCATTAATTTTACAAGGTGGGCTTGTTTTCCAACTGAATTAATGATGGCAAAGGCCCTTTTGTATTTAAAAATGTGTGTAAATAAAATCCTGTAATGAGCATGAAGTGGGAGGAAGCAGCAAATGCTGCCTCAGTGAGACAGTCATGCATGACACATGAGAGATGCAGCAGTTGGACACTAATTGCTCCCATTCTGATGAGCAAAATACTGGTCACTTTTATTGAATTGAATAATGAAGTTGTCTGACTGTTACTAGAGTATTGGCCTTGCAACACTAGTGCTAGTTATCAGTCATATTCTTGTACTCAGTCATGTTTGAAAGTTACAGTCAATTTTGAATAGATGTCAGATGTCTCTTATTGTCATGCTGTGTCAGAAAAGCTGAAGTGTTACCCTGAAATGTGTTTGGACAGTTTTGGTGTTGCTAACCATTCCAGGGGACATCATGATTGCACAGACAGTGCAGTCAAAGAGGTCATTTATAAGACTGACATCTACATACAATTACATCACTGGTTAAGAGCGACAGGTCACTTTTCTACACTAAAACTTGCCACTGGCCACTTTGAAGCGCTTGAGCTTGATCCAATGGAGCATAGCAGCATGCACTTTACAAAAGAAACATAGTTCTGTAGACTGCAATGAAAGCATCACAGTGCTTC
This sequence comes from Sandelia bainsii, assembly GCA_032362345.1. Taxonomy (NCBI): domain Eukaryota; kingdom Metazoa; phylum Chordata; class Actinopteri; order Anabantiformes; family Anabantidae; genus Sandelia; species Sandelia bainsii. The sequence continues at coordinate 12,415,634 of JAUMHL010000018.1, forward strand.
TGTACAGCACCAATTAAACCTAAAACAACACTGTACTGTTTACCTATTGTTCTGTTTTTTTTTCATGCTCATGTCATTTAAAAAATGAATCTTCTTTGATAGATTATGATGTTTATTTTCTCTAGCTTATGATGTATATTTTAGCTAACATTGTTAGTAAAACTACATTTTTTATTAAGTTATTTTCTTGTGGAGTTGAGCAACAGACTGCTTTTATTTACTTAAAATGAAAATGCTGTTTCTGAATGATTAATGCAGGCTTGTGGGGCTTGCAAAGTCGAGTACTGTTAAACTTCACTCACAACTTTTCGAGATCGATTTCCTCCTCCTCACTTCCACAGGATCACATCATTAGATTTGCCTGGTTAGGTGACACCTACACGTCTGATAGGTGATGGATGTTTTATATATAGAGACCAAATGAAAATCCCCCCTCGCCCCACTATTTCCACACACCTCCCTGTCATACACACACAAGTCTGATGTTCCTCCTATCATCTTCTATCAGAAAGGCAAGATAACCTCAGAGCCAATGACAAACTTTGACAAATGGCTTGTCTCCAAGCACCTGCGAGAAGATGGACCTGACAGACTCCTTCACCTTTCCTCTTCCTCCAAGCCTTGGGCTGTGCCAAGCAGGCATAAGTGATATACTGTAGGACATGGCTCGATGTAAGTCATGCTCCTTCCGTTTCCTCCAGATTGTGAGGGTCTCTATCTATCATTGTCAGTCACATCTCTCTCTTCGCCTCTGTCTGTCTCACCCACTCTGTCTGTCCTATGAGCCTTGTCTCTTTACTCATTCACCCAAAGGTCACTCTTCCATTCTTCCATACCCAATGTTTCCTCCCTCTGCCACCGGAGCAGTCTGCAGATATCTATAGCCCTGTACAGATGGCTAGTAATCTGGCCTGGGGTCATTATGAATTCTAGCCAGGGCCCTGACCGACAGCTACTCTCCCCTTCTGTCAGTCCATCTACACAAACGTGGCTTAAAATAAGGCATTCATCTGAATTTTCAGACATTTAGCTTTTCTACCTAGAGAATCTAAATCCATACACTTTATTTATCATTGCAGACAATGATGCATATGAACTCGAGTTACAGATAAACGGCTTTCACAGACACACACCCATCAGTGATTACACCACCAGTTCCATTTTGTGAGCCAGTTTATCATAAGGTTCTAATTGAGAAGAGTAGTGCAGTACTGAAACTGTGAACATTAAATATTTTACATACCACCTGTTATGTAAATAAATTATTTAGTGACAGAATTTTTAACTACTATTTAAGATAGTAATAAGAAGTACTATCAAAACAAAACTAACATTCAAAGTCATGTGAATAATTCATTTTAACTGCCAGACAGAGATCACATAATTCCAAGCTTATAATTTTCGTGAATCCTCACCACTGTCCCCCCTCTGCCTCTACGGTGTATCTGTACCCTTCATACATCACTCACACTGCTGCATCCTGTTTTCCCTTCATTATGCTGTCATGTGCTGTGTCCCCCCACCAGCCTCAGTCTCTGTTTAATGTAGTCACCTGACAGGCTCCCATAGTCTCCACCCTCCTTCCTTTTAATGTTCATCACCATGTGACACTGCTGACCTTCACTGGACAATGTTTCCATTAGTTTGACAAATCTGGTGCGTCAAAGCACCTTTGTTGACATGCAGGTGTAGAATTACTACTGAATGGATTCCTCATAATGAAAATGCCAGAGGAAGTGATGGTGTCTAGAAGGGGTTGGCAATTAGGTTTGTTCAAGGAACCCTGTTTTCAGCAGACCAACACAATTTTACAGGTGCAAGACCATTTTTAGATTATTTGACAACACATATCACACATGGGCCCTGATTTAGTAAGATCCCAAATAGCAAGCACTAAATTGTGTGCACAATCTTGGAAATTGCACATTGTGGGCATTTTGCAGGTGATCTACAAAGTCAAATTGTGTGATTTGAACAGGTGCAAACATGGTGACAGCAGCTGTATTTAAATGAGGATTTTGCGTGTTTCACTGGTGTCTGTCATGGAGAGTTTAGACAATGACCAGAGTAAACGCAAGAGGAAATTCAATCCAGAGGAATTAAAGCTGTTAGTGCGAGAGGCTAATAATCACTTTGATGAGCTATAGCAACAAATCTCAGTATTACAGCAAGAAACACTTTATGGTAAGAATGCTCCTATAACTCTTGGGAAACCAGCTACCACATAAAAGTCACATTTGGCCTCATTCAGTGCATCCTGATTGCGCAGAAAGTGGAGTCAGCAGATCATATTGGAGGCATAACAGATACATACATTTGTACAAATCCTCTCTTGCCCTAAGAATTAAACAAATGGCTCAATTGTATCCTCCTAAGAACTGTGTCCTTCAATTCAGCTTTGTGTTGTTTTTCGGGTTAAGTCCTTCTCAACAACTAGCTGATCCAAATCGAACTTTGTTTACTGGAACATTGCGTGTCTATAGTACAAAAATGTGTTTCCCAGAGTGAAGAATGCATGTGTCAAATGTTAAGGCATGATGATGTGCTGTAATTAATAGAAGTTCGGCCTGTGGTTGAGGGGGCACAGTAACTCATTTAAGGGGGATGGTCCGTGAATGCTCCTCGATAACAAAATCATCAGTGTGCAATATTTTGCTCATTTCAAAAACACAGTTCTCATTGCACACGATTAGTAGATCAGCTCGTGGATGTTATCAAGTTTGAACTGATTTAGTACACACAAACCTTTAGTAAATCAGGGCCATGGTGTGAATGATATCTCCTATAAGTTAATTAATTTGCGTTGGAAAGAACGGGAAGCACAATGCCCCTCAAATTTTATATATGTCATAGCAATTTACTGTATGTTCATCTGTGACATTTTATTCTAATGCAGGAAGTGTGACCTTACCATACAGCAGAAAAACATCAGTCTTGAAGTCAGCATTGCCTGTTTTAATATTTAACCAAGACCACATTTTCCTGACCTCAACCAAGTATTTGTGTTTTGTTGAGTTTCTGCAACATAATTAAACATTTGAAACAAACAAAAAAACAGTTTGGGGTGATACTTAAAGTATGAACATTTAGTGTTTTCATTTACATTCAGTGTATCCATGTTTGCTTCCTAATACATATTTGTAGTTGTATATAATTGCATTCAATATGAAATGTTACATTACTGTACAAATAAACTGAAATCAGAAGTGAACATAATTGAAACTGGACTACCTTTTCTGCTAACATAATAGCATACAATTATGTGTACAATTAACTTCAATGGAAAGTTGAAAGAAGTTCAAAATATCTGATCCTTACAACCACCTTTCTTTTCCACCAAATTATCCAATCTTACAGTGCAGTATCCAGTTTGACTGACTACAGTGTTCTTAATTTTTTTATGGTTGAGGTTGAGTTCAGGTACTCATAGCATTTGATTAAGGTTAGGAGAAAGTCTGAGGGCTGAAGTAATAGAGTAAAAATTCACACTTACTTCACACAACGGGTTAACGTTTAAATAAAACACAGATCTTTTTCTGACTTTAACCAAAGTGGTTTCTCGCCTAAACCCAGCCACACTCTGGACTCTGGAGTTGATCTTGGATCTCTGGCACACCAGTCTTGCACATTATATGCCCTATATCCAGCCCAATCACCATCTGGGCTCTTGCTTTGTGTTTATAAATGCAGTGTTTCATTGCATTGGAACGTAATCCTAATATGGTCACATTTGCAACAAAAACAGAATTGCTTTTAATGGGACTGTGAGAATACATTTTATTTAGTGTCTTATGGTTTGCTGCTGTAGAGTAGAATCACTGCTTTAATTCTTCCTTGGCTCTGAGCCGTTTTCTGTTCAATTAGTTTTATTTAAATGTCCAGAAATTCGGAAATTAATTCAGATTTAACATCTCTAATTCAGAGATGTGTACATATACTTTATGCATTCCATATTGTGAGGTCCTGCTCTTGAATACCATAGCATCATCCTTACAGTCGTAACTTAGCTGAAGTATAGACAGCTCTGGGCATTTCAGAAATGTTGTGTGTGTTTGGGTGTGTGTCAGAGAGAGTGTGAAAGAGTGAGTGAAACAGATTTTTACAGTTTGTTTTTCTTTGAGTCTTCGGGGTACTGTGTTTTAAGGTTCATATCCCCCAAGTGTCTCACAGTATGTCCTTTTAAGTGACTGAAGAAGCCTTTTCTCATGATCCATCCACAAACCACAAAGGGCAAGGTTGTGACTTCTGTATCCCGTTGCCTATCCTTCCTCCAAGCATGCACTTGATCTTAACGTAAAAAGACAGAGCAAACAGCTTCCCTCAGATCTGAGGCAGGGTGTGCAAGACTGCCCTTACTCTTCTGCCACCACCCACAGAAGTTGACTTCTTTTGTGCAGTGTGTACTCAGACCATAGCCTCAATAACACATACCAAATCTACTCTTTGGCTTCTTGAAGGACAAGGCACATTTGCTCTTTTGCAATAGATGCGCTTCTCAAAACAGCAGTCAGTGGAACAACAGCGAAGTATGCCCTTTCCATGACAGAAGCCTCATCCATCATGAGGACAAGCATCCCAAGTTTATTTCCACTCCACTTCTTAGTTTTACGTGAGACGATTGCATCTTGAAGTGATTGTATACCCTCTTATAAACCATAACAAAATCTTGGATTCTGATTCTCACCTACTTGTTATCAACCAGTGATCCATTTCATTCAGACCGCAGAGCTTTATTGACAGTTCATGACAGTCACAAAAAATTGTTTACCTTTCGATCAGAACAATTTTAAATACTTGCTCTTAAAATTAACGTGTTTAATTTGACCCCTCATTATATAAATTGACCTCTCATAATGTTCATTAAGACCTGCTGCTTTGAACTAAGATATAACATGGTTTATGATTGTAATCTGATTTTCACAGCTGCACATAAATCCTGGAACTCATTTGGGACTATACTGAACATTCAGTGCCTCATGTGGCTTTAATCAATAACAGACATAATAAGTGGTTTGTTTCACTGAAACAAAACTTACTACATAGTCTTTCAATAAGAGTTAAAGATCATTTTGTTTTATGTTTTAGCTCAGTGTGGACTAGTTGATTCTTGGTGCATATGTCTTTGTTCTCCTCTGTTCTGTCCAAGAAAACAGTAAAATACATCTTATTTTACAAGGGTCTGATCTTCAGGCTAAATCAATGCAATTTTGGGGCATCCAGGTATGTATACACACACACACACCACTATCATCACCATCATATCTGATTTTTCTATGCTTAATAGCTTTTCAGCGACTGTGTTTACCTATTCAGAGTGTGTGTTGCTGATAGATGACAACAGCCAGCAGGTTGGGAATGGTGATGAGGTTTTGTTCATGGTATAATGCAGAGCCAGGTATCAGCAAATACAAGGGACCTGTCATCATCTAAAACACCACATTTCTCCTGAGGTACTCTGCACACTTGCAGACATGGTTTCTCTCTCTCTGTCTCACTCAAATGCTCCTACATTACACACAATAATTCATTTTGCTGAAACAGTGCTGCATTATTTGTAAAGCAATGCTGCACTCTGAACTGAATGAAAAGTGCATTTCACATCTCCAGGGACCTTGTTTGTTATCTGTGTGTGCTATTAGAGGTATGTCCTCATGAGGATTGAAGATTGCCTGTTTGAGTGTGTATTTCTGTACTAGTGTACAGAAATATACATACATATTGTACCTGCTATAAGGGAGTCTTCTCAATCATTTCAGCAAGTAAGCAAGTAAGCAAACCAATTAATAATTTACTGTGTGGAGTTATGGATAAAATATGGATTCACTTGACATGACAGCAGAAAAATAGCTCCCACTGAGAGTGTTTAAAAGCAAAATCTGACATGTCACATTAGGGGGATTGTTAAAGGTTCACAGACCAGCTATTTTCTGTGCTAGCAATAATATGGTTCTGTTTGGGATGCTGGTTTTCTTTCACCCATTCATCCCCTTCCCCTCTCTCCCTCTGTGATCCATATCATTGTTCCCCGGAGAGGGAAGAAAGGTGACAAACAAACCTATTCATCATCAGCAGGTTCTCCTGGCTAAACTGTTATCCGAGCTGAACTCTCTAAACTTTTCCCAGTGGCCTATTGTTTACGGCTGCATCCTCTAAATTTACACCCAGCGTTTGTTTTATGAAGTGTCCATGGAGGGTAAGAAAGGTAGATAGAGGCCTGATGTCAGCATATTTCCCTGTCCTGCATCTATACTATGATGTATGGCTGAAGAGAGCCTCTGTTTGGGCACTCCTTCTCCATTTTTTACATGGTGCTATTGTTTTATACCACCTAGTTTTAGAAATACAGCATCATCATATTACTAAGCTCTCTGAGGGGGACTTATTGTAAATGATTGGAGGTTATTCACAGGACCAAAAGGGAGGGAGGGAGTGGAGGAGGGAGCAGTGGGGAGGGAAGAAATGTAAGTCCTACAGTGTATTGGATTCAGAGGTAAACAGTGGCATTATATGAACAACAGCCTATTTTCAGACTGAAATGGCATTCAGTATAATGAAGTCAAGCAGCTATGTAACAGCTTCGTTTTATGGTGAGTTCATTATTTGTAATTGTTCCGTTTTATTTTTTGAGCTTTTGTTTCTTAGACACACTAAAAGCAAATGTAGATCAACTTGAATTGTTTGTGTTCCACTAATATTCAACTCACAGCGCGACATCAGCATTAGTAGTCGAGGTTGTTTACTGAAAAATCATGCAAAGATCTAAATTTTAGTCAGCGAACCCAAGTGCACTGACTACCAAGCAGACTTGTCTGTTTTTAACTTGCACTCAAACAATACACATTAGCACCAAAGCCATTGTCTGCGAGTCCTTTTTAATCAAAGTCCGAAATGTCAGTGTGACAAATTGAATTAATTCCAATTTTGCTCCCTCTGAGTGACAAGATTCTATTATGCTCACAGGCAGGCTTTCTGTGAATTGTATAATGACCTGATGTCTCCATGTGTGTTTCTAAAGCACCCTTTTAAATACAGGCAATGGTATGACTGAACGACTCATTTTGGTAAAGGAAACAATGTCCTGTATTAATATTATCTCCACTATTTTAAAAAACTTCTTAACAAATTACTAAATAAATAATAATTTGTGAGTAAAGTTTATTCTACATTTGTTATATTGTTATGTGTTGTACTATTTTACAATAAAGCATTTTCAAATACAGTGTATTTGTGAAATGGGTTATTACTCAACATCAATTAACTACAAACTTGAAATTGCAGCATGAAATGAAACTTATTACTGTGTGCACTTAAAAATTAGATATAAAACATAAACTGACTCAATTTCCTGAGTTGTCTGTGAATTTGGTGGATGGAAATGTATCAAAGTTCTGTGTAGTATTTGCCAAAAAAATGTATCTATTAATTCCTTATGCTTTTCTTCACACTCTTACCCAGCTGCCTTTTAATAAATGTGGTGCTGGATCAGTGAATGACCTTATCCAGCAGAAAATCACCAGGCAGCGATATCTAAAGATGCTTGAAGACTAAAGTCTTTCTTTCTATCATCTGCCTTTCAGTCATTCTTCTACTTTATACCTCTGGAGCATCAGGCCGAACGAGCTCAACTGAATAAAATGATCCAGCTGCAGTTTCAATAAGTGCTCTTGTTACCTGTTTAGGATATCTCTTCAGGTGTCTTTCAGAGACAGCAGGTATGCACCATATTCACAAATCTTTACAACAAATTAAATAATGAGTTGTTTAGCATGTACTGTACCTTCCATGCATTTAAATCCTGACACACAGAGCCTAATTTTCAAAGAGTGCCCTCAGTCTAAATACTTACTTTTGATTTTTCTCTTTACTTTCAAAACCCCAAACCGAGTTTGCACAGATGACCTCAATCACTGCTGTGAGGCTGTTAACTATGGTGATGCAGTGGCTGTCTTTGAAAAACCTGTTCTGCATACAAAATCACTTTGCTGGACATATACCTTGTGCCAGGCTTTCTGCTGATTTAGTAGTATTGCAGACAGATGCAGGGGTTACTCTACTCAAACAGGGTCAACATCTCCCCTATGGTGCTTTGGTGTCTAGCTACCAACTGGAAACAAAGAGAAAAAGAAATGATTGTGTGTCTGTTTGTGTGTGTGTGTGTTTGTGTGTGTGCGCAACAGATCAAGGAAATACATTGTAAGGCAGCCTTGCCAACATGGCTGTGTTGCAATTAGTTCTCAAAACACACTTCTACTGCACACACAGTATTTGCAGATATTGAATGGAACAGTACATTTAATCTTAACTACAAAAAGAAATGGTAGAAAAATATGTGCATGTCCCTTGTGAATGAGAGCCAGTTGGTGTTGTGGGACCATGACCTTTTGCTGACAGGGTAGGAAAAAAATTTTTAGTCCCCAGCTGCTTCAACACAGTGATGTCCAAAAGGCCTATGCTATTCAGCCTGTGGGATCCAGCAGGGGGCAGGGCAAAGGGGTCCAGATGTGTGAAAGCCCTAGAGTGATGCGCCAACCGTGGTTGTGGACGACATGACCTACCCTCGGGGCAGGACACAAGTTTTGTTCAGTGTACTGCTGTACAGGGTGGCACTGGTGGCTTTGAATTGTGTGTTTCTGTGTACAGCAGAGCAGTCATGTATGAGACATCATATATTGAAGCGTAAAGAAACAAAGAATTTTTTCATGTGAAGCACTTGTGCAGACCTTGAGATTAAATTTCTCTGGATGTATCTAGATGAGATGTATAAAAACAAGTGTGGTTTGGAGACAAAAGTTGGTTCATCAGGATGAAATACTGTCAGGTGAGTGAGTACCCATTTGACAATTTTGAGTCTACTGTACCTTATGAACTACAGCGCACAGGATGCCATTAGAGAAGGAGATTGCTTTTTAAGTGCTATCAGTACAGAGTACACTGTTTAATCTGAGGAGATTTATGGAAGGCAATCACCCAAGTAAAAATTGTAGATGCCATTTGTCAGGCAGAATGGAAATTACAGCCATAATTTTCACAACCGGACACAGATGAGACCTTATAACCACATAAACCCCCCGCGAGGTCCCTCAGCTCGTTTTTAATGTTCCTTTTCTGTGTTATTGTGACCTGGAGGACTGACTGGCTGACTAGCTATCCTCATCCCCCCTAGGTCTGCTCATTACCCAGCCCTCCCTTCAGACTGTCACCACGTGAGAGGGACTAGTTTATGAACAGGAAGAAAGGCTGTCCAGGCTGCTGTGATTGAATCAGGAGAGAGGTGGCATGGCAGATTAATTTTTCTCTTTCTCTTTTTTCCAACAATTGACAAATGCTGAATATTTGTTGTTCTGCAATCTCATAATGCCTCCCCAGTGCACTTTCAGCAAGGTTAAAAATAGAGGATGTACGGTTACCTACTTACTGCTGTAAGTATTAAGTGTCTGCATATCTGTTTTTAGGAGGATACAATCAGAATGACAGAGTGAGGAAAATTTGAGGTTTTGAAGGGTTTGAGGTGTGGTGGGGTTCATACCTCTCTCCCACCTTCCTGAAAGCCTCGGTGCCTTTGAGCCTCCTCTCTGATGAATAACCATGTCAAACAAAAATGGATGTTTCAAGTAAAAGCACGCTGAAATACAGTTTAGAACAGCACAGCAGATGAAATAGGCTGTAAAATGGACCATCCATCATATTGTCTAACAAAAAGTGACACATGGGGAAGGGGTTTAAGGCACTTTTCATTAGGCTTCTGCAGTACTGGCTATCCAGATCACAAGACTAAATAATGACCTCTGCACCAAAATTGTTTTCCAACGAACAGAAGACAGAAGACATACTGTACTCCATACTCTCTCCATCTTAAACTCTCTCCCTCTCACTGTCTCTCTCTCACTGCAGGAAATAAAATGCCATCTATTTTCTCTCTGCCTGTCTGCCTGTTCTTTATATAAATCCCTGGTCTCTGGCCGAAGACAGTGAATGATATAGATTGTTCTTGGAAATGTACAGAAGCAGAGCCCTGGAAGAGGCTGTGTTGGTTCAGAAGATAAAATTATTTTAGGGGTCTGGCAAAGTTCCTATGAAAGGAATATATCTGATACATCCTCCAGTATACTGCAGACATCTGAGTTGATGAATGCAGTGATTTGCATGTATGCTGCTGATATATAATTATGATGAAGTGACAGAGGATTAACCACCATATGCAGAACCTTTGAAACAAGCTGGGTGTGAATGAATTGCAGTTTTATTTAATTGAATAACTTCACCACCTGTCTTGTTTATACACTTTAAGCAGACATGTGCATGTAACACATCATTTAGGGATAAACCTCATTTGACAGTTTTAACAGCTCCTCTTTTTTAACACTTAAAATGTTAAGTGAATAATTAAGTATAACCTTTTACCTCTCTTGCATGAATTATACAAAAAGGCTTATTTAGTTTGAAATGCCTGATTTAAATTTCTCTAAGCTCTTCCTCTGTTTTTGAAGTTAATTCATTCTGATTCTCTCAAAATTAAAAGACCAGGACCAGGAGATTTGCACTTTATTTAAAAAGTCTTGCCAGCATGAATACCGCCACATAAATAGTTTTGTACCCAAAGTAGTTTGTCTGGCTTTTTGTAAAAGCTCTCAATTAGTAGTTCAAACACACATCCTGTGAACACTATCATGTAGAGATATATACTGAGCAGCTACAACAGAAAACCACCTGCCTGTGAGAGTGTTAGTTTTCTTGGACTCAGAAATAAGAATAACAGATAAGTTTTAAATTATTGTAAAGAAGGTGGCTGAAGAGTTGAGTAGGTGAATGCAGAAGATGATGTTCAACAGAAGAGCAAGCAAATGGCAAGGTCAGCAGGTGAGTCTGCCAGGTAGACAAGATGGTTGTGACAAGTCTCGGCATCTACCATTGGTCTATGTGTGGTATAGAGACTCAGTGGAGAAAATAATGGGTTAAAGTTTGCATAACCACTTGACCACACAGCAGCTCAGGAATCCAGAATTCAAAATCCTTTCCTCAGCAGAACAGAAACCTCTTCTAAAACAATCCTACAAAAAACATATATCCAATTCAGTTATCAAATATCCACAGACAAAAACCAGAGATTAAAATCCAGAGATCCAGAGACTGGGTCATCAGCGGTCAGAATCCAGAGATCCAGAGCCAGAGATCAGATAATCAGAATTCAGGGTCAGAAAACACAGTTTCAGAGACCCAGAGCCACAGTTCGGAATCACAGAATAAGAGTCAGGAAGATAGGGTCTATACAAATGGTATACAAGAGTATTTTGCAGAAGCTGTGGTCTGCAAGATGTCAGCAGCATCTTCTTTAAATTTTTCAAAAGTTGCAAGGTGGGGCCTTGATGCATTGAATCTGCATTCTAGTGCCAATATTAATTTCTTCAGCAAGTTGAGCTACAGTAGCTTTTCTACAGACCAGACAGCCTATACTTTGCTACCAATGCACATCAACACATTCCATGACCCTGACAGTGGTTCATCAGTTGTCCTTCCTTGGACCACTTTTGGTAGGTATTAAGGAACATCCTCCAAGACCTGCCATTTGGAAATACTCTGACCCAGTCATTTATCACAATTCAGCCCTTGTCACTCAGGTCCTAACCCTAACTTGCCCAATTTTCCTGCTACCAAGACATCAACTTTGAGAAGTTACTTTTGACTTGCCTGATATATCCCACCCCTTGACAGGTACCACTGTAACAAAACTGTGTTTTGTCTTACATTCATTGTTAATTACTAAAAAGAATGTTAAGCACAAGGAAAACCAGGGGAATTTTTATCAAAAGATGAAATTAATGAAGCTATATCATGTCTAGAATACATCCCTCATAATCACAAGGTTTCATGGGAGTTACTAAGATGTTAGCATGGTAGACTTTGCCTGCTTTAGTTAAAAGTCTTTCAGCTACCTCCATGATTTTAAAAGTACAATACAGTGCAATCAGCAAAATTATGACTATTAAACTGAATATTTATTCTTATATTAACCTTGGTAACTCTTAATTCAGTTATTTATTTATTGACACTCCAAGGTCATAAAACTTTTATTTCTGTAAAACTTGGTTGTCAAAGACCATTGGAAGATTCTTCCCTTATTGATTTATGAAATAGAACAGACTAATTACATACTGGATAAATGAACCATGGAAGAAGCGTAACATTTGCATTTAGCTACGAAAAGCAAAAAGAGACGTGTGTGTGTGTGTGTTTGGGAGTGTGAGGAAATATGCATGCTACTTCTTGCATCCTCTTTGTCTCACTCTGATCCATTTCAGGTCCATTGTATTGTCAGTTTGATTTATGTGGCGCCACACTTGCATCTCCCTACAATGTCAACCCTATGAAAAATATATGCAGCTGTTCATATAATGTGTGATGATATCAATGCTCTGATGAATGCCTTCAGTTCGATCTCGCTAAATAAGATGACTCCCATCCAACCCATACCACCAGCCATTAGATAGCCAGTCTGCATGCTTGGAATGTTAATAGGATTAGCATTAGCATTTCATTCAGGTCTCCTACCTGTCTAGCATTAATGCTTTGATCTGCTCACACAGAAAATAAATACTAGGCCTGTAACAAGGGCTAACACATGTCTTTGCTTTTTTCAGTATTAAGTATAACAAGACAGGAGGACAGGTGGAAATGTGTACAGTTAGGGTTAATTCGTGTGTATAAGAACATAATCATCATGTGGGTGCATAAGAGTTGAATTAAGGTTCAGTGGTGGTTAACTGAAGGCCAATTTTCTTCTCTGGATGCCTGCTCAGAAACACATACACAGACACTACTCCAGCTACAATAGTTTTTTCTTAGCGGCTTAGCATGGCAATGACAAGTTCCTTTGATGGTAGGTGAACAATTATATGGTCTCAGTGGTAAAACCCACTTACATCTGCTGCTGAAGACCCTAACTTTCATTTAATGTTTATAAATATTCCATGTATCTACAAAACGGCGAATAGAACACATTTGCAGGTCTGTGGCTTATCAGCTGGAAGAACAGATGAATACTTTCATCTGTGTGTTGACTGTTGATGCTGCTCTGGACAGTGGCTGAGAAGAAGCGTCAGTCATGACATTAACTGCAGCACTTTGCCAATCCACTTAGCTGAAGAGAGCTTGAATCTATTGAAGTGGTTGCCAGGGGTTGTTAAGACAAACAGCTCAGGGCTGTTGAAACTTGTGCACAGTGTCTCTTGTCAGGCATTTTGCGAATGTGGGGTGGCCTTCCCAGCACTTGTCTAAACAGGGCAATGTGAACAGTTCCAAGGTGAGTTTTTAGGTCACTTGTCAGTTGGAATAACACTGGAGGAGGAGATGGGGCCACACCAGAGATTGCTAGTTGACTGTTTGTACAGAGGGCAACTTACGGTAAATGACAGCTAGTCATCCTCTCAGACTCAACAGATTGCAGATAATTGCAGAGAAAAAACTAGAATTATCTGTAGTTTACAAGCATGTCTATCCAGACTCATATTCTAATAAGTTCATGCATGAGTCCAAGAGGATGGTTGTCCCATATGTAATGAAATTCCTTCCAGGCATTTCTGAGATATAGCACTGATGGGAATGGGACATACAGGATATCACAGTGAACTTGAACCTTGACATTTGACCACAAAAAAATAATCAGTTCACCACTGACTCCAATTGAGCAGCTATACCAAATCTGAAGAAATGCCTTCAACGTGTTCTTCACATATCACGTTCACAAGAATGGGCTGCATTAACTGGATGAACGTGAAGCCAGTTTGACCTTGACCTTTGACCACCAAAATCTAACCAGTTCACCATTGACTCCAACTGTACATTTGTATCAACTTTGAAGAAATTAATTCAAAGCATTCTTCCCTTTTTGCATTTACAAGAATGGGCCACAACAACTAAAAGAACACGAGGTGACTGTGACCTTGACCTTTGGCCACCAAATTATAATCAGTTCATCACTGAGTCAAAGTTGACATTTGTGCCAAAATTGAAGGAATTCCCTCCAAGCGTCCCTTAGATATCATATTTACAAGAATTGGGTGGTCGTACAGATTGATGGAAAGACAACCCATAAACATAATGCCTCCAGCCCTGGCTATCACCGGCATGGAAGCAATGGGGAAGAAAAAAAGAGGGAAAAAAACAGGAGGTATATTTCGTTAATAACAGACAAGATAGATTAAATTAATATGAAAGTAATGGTCCAGAAACATCACAGGTTAATGTTGATCATGGGATGTAATCACATTAGACCTATCATGGCACTAGATTAATTTGTGTAAAATCCAAAATGAGTGGAAGAGCTGTTTAAAGGTTAAGTCTGGTGACATTCTATATTTTTCTATTTGTCAACCAATTCCATTAAAAGACCAAAACCAACAATGAAATGAAGCCACCACTAATAATATAGATAAACATGTATCATGGTTAATTTTGAATTAATTGCCATAAAAACTTATTAATGCACCAGATTTCATGAAATTGAAAAGTTGTGTATACAGCAATGCAGTATACGCAGTATTAATCATTTTTAAACATTCATATCTTTAATGTGAATCAGGTATAGGAACTGCATATGGTTTTGTTCTTTCTTGGGATTTGTTAATAGCAATAAAGTATTGACTTATTCTTTAAAGTTGATAACTGACCTGATTGTGCTGCATAGAAATTAGAGCTAAGCTGTGGTTCCACCTCTAACGTCCTTGCTATTTCCTTTGTATTCGATTATTTGTGCCATATACTTGAAAGCATACTGTACATCTATTCACATCCACACTCCACATATTACATTGCACACATTCACTATCTTGCTCTCCCGTTCGTTGCTCCATCTCCCACAAGGGAACACAGCTCTTATTCTCTCTCCCTGATCTCATGCCTGCTGATGAGGGTTAGAGAAGACTGAGGAGGGGTAGGGGAGGTGGGATGATTTGACCTGCAGGTGTTTCCCCATGAGCACAAAGACCTCTCCACAGGTCGATAATGCACACACTAATGGCTGTGAAGTGACTGGCCAGGAATGAGAAATAGCCCTCATCAGTTAGGGTAATGGTGTCCCAGGGCCCTCTCGGCCTATTCAAGGGGAATACTGTCAGATCTTCTGGCTTTCTGTGTGTACCTGCTCATGTTAATTACACACAGTGGCAGACAATCTCGTGTTTCATTGGGCCAATCCCTTGGTCATATATCATCCTTATGAAGGTAGCAACAAAGAACGAGCATTAATAGAATAAGAGTAAAACTCTTGAAAGTGAAGTATATAGAAAAGCACAACCACTGTGACTTATTTATTGATTAATTTTGATTTTGTGTGCCTTGTAAAAAAAAGATAAGTTGGCTTTTTGTTTTAAACTTAGACCACTAGTGTATCTAAAACAATCTCAAATAAATTTCTAGGTTAAGTAGCATAAAACTGATTTAGCAGCTAAGAAAAGCAATAGTCATTCAATCTCTTCATGTATTTAGTTTTTCTACAATCAGTCAATAAATTTAAGTTGACATTCACCCACTGGATTCCACTGTGTTGTTATAATTCTCCAGCTAGCAGTTTGTCCATGAGGATAACAAGAACAATACCTAACAACTGAAAGACACTAAGAAAGCTGCTATCCTTTTCATGCAGTATTGCTGACTCATGCTACAGAGCTATAACTCAGTTCTAGCCCATTGTACTGAGACAGAGTACAGGCCAATCTCACATCACACAGTCTTTATTCTGTTTCTTTTATCATCATCAGATGAGCATTTATGGACTTCCTCCAAGGCTGGCATCAATGGGTATAGCATTTATAGCAAACTGTGAAAAGTGTATTGGCCAGACTGAAACCTGGGAGTTGCACTACCAGCCAGTGTGCAAGCACACTCATTCTATGTATAACATGTGCCCGCCCAACTTTACAAAAAGAAATATGTAACATCAGGACACAAAAAGCATAATATGACCTCTTTAATAATGGCTTAAATGTAAAAGCTGTAGAAAATTCTGACATCAGCTTGATGCAGAATTTTACATTGGTTTAATTTCAAGACATTTTTTTTATCAGATTTTCATCTGAAGCCCACTATGGTCGTGACTGCACTTAGTGAATGGAATAGCCGTGATATTTACTTCAACAAAATGGCTCACCTCCTTCACCTCCAGTTCAACACTGAGAGTTGCCAACAGGCAGGACAGCTTGATGTTGTTCTAAAAATGGCATGACAGGTTGCGTCCTTGTGTCTATCTACATGCAAGTCTGTGTATTTAAATGGCTTTGTACAGCAGGGTGTGGTGGCCACGTGAAGCATGATATTACTCTATTTTTGGAAATGGAGACAGATGCCTTGTTGACACAAATCAACATGACACAGAAATATGAGGGTGTTGGACTAATGTATATATTGTATGTCTTTGTACTTGTACTTTGTTCATATACGCATATATAGAGGACGATAGAAAAATGCAGATATATCAGAATATACATACAGTATGTATTATGTGTAGAAATTGGCCCACATGCAGCCCTGAGCACAGTTGGAGATTGAGTGGCTTGGTGAGTCAGATAATTGAATGAGTCAGCCGTGACGAGGAAAGCACATGGGATGAAGGAATAAGAAGAAACTTAACTTTAGATAAAAGGAAAGGCAGGACATGCACAAAAGGCATGTTGTTTATCAAAATGTTGGAACAGTGAAACATTGTTTTGAAGTATTGTACTTGCACTTATGTAGTAGATAATCATAGTGTATCATTCATCAGAAGAATTATTATTGATTTAGGAAACAGATCATAGTTTTAACAGGTACAGGGACCTATGGAACTACATCATGTGAGTCTTAAAACTAATGCTGATCAATACATTAATTTCTTTGGTTTAATTGCATCTATTTAACATGCATGACTTTCAGTAGATTTTTCTCCTTTAATTATGTCTACCCCTAAACAGCCGATATCCACTCGAATTTAATTAGTGAGGAACAGTTAATTTTGTAACTCTAACTTTAAAATTGCATATTCAGAATCGGATGTTATTCGGAATTAAAGAATTATTAGTTATTTGCTCTTTCCCTCTTGTTAGCAAAACTTCTGACAAACAAAATTATATGAATAGAAGTATATACAGTTTTTCAAGCTGATATTTCTCCAGGATCATGCAGTCACATTTTGAAATCCATTTCTAAATATTAATTTTTGTCCAGTCACCCACCACATGTCCTCCAACTTTCACCATTCTGTGTGACTTCAGTGTGCATGCAGGAGTGGCGGCACTGCAGGGACCCTGCACCTATTCCAAAACGGAGCAACAAAGTGAAAAGAATTTCAAAGACACTGTGGAAGTGCTTCAATTACTAGTCTGTTTACCTGTATCAAAATGTGAGTGAGAGAGGTCAATTTGAAATCAAACAAATAAAATATTAACCAAGAACATCCAAGAGTAAGAAACTGCTTTTGGCACTCTCTTTGATGCCCGCTGAGTCAGAGCTGCTGAGAGAGTTGGGTTTTTTTTCAGGACTTGATAACCCAGTTTGCAAAGGCAAAGTCAAAGAAGGAGAAGTTATTAATGTAAGGATCATTGTGTGTGTGTGTGTGTGTGTGTGTATACCCAGTACTGTTTCATGTGATTTCAAAAAGCTGATTTCCAAAGATCTGTTGTTTTTGGTATGTCCTCATTAGTAATTTCCTGGTGCAACAGAAGCACGCTGTCTTATTTGATGGATGGATTTGACAGTAATTTGTTTCATTATCAGAGGCTGTGTTGTTAGATCACCAGATGGCATTCTTATGTGGTGCACTTTGTGTAGGTTGTATTATGACCTTGGTGTAGCTTTGTCTGGTAAAATACTCCACTACAAGTAGATGTACCCTTTAATTTTTCTACTTAAGTAAAAGTACAAAGGTACAACGTTTCTTAAAGTACAAAAGCAGTTTTTCTACTAAGAAAACAGTACATTTTAAACAATTTAGAAATTAATGCTAGTGATAACATGAATGTAGACGTCTGGTCAAAATTTGTCTGACACATTTTCAAAGGTGAAAATGTGTTGTTACCTATAGACCGTGGAAAAAAACGGTAAAGGTTGGTAAAGGTCCATCCATCCATTTTCTTAACCGCTTGTCCTTGTAAGGGTCGCGGGAGTGCTGGAGCCTATCCCAGCTGTCATCGGGCGAGAGAAGAGGTTAATCCGTGAATGGTAAATAAGCATTTTATTAATATATTCTTATTATAAGATTTAGTTAAAAATCTAATCTTGCAAAAGTAAGTAGTAGCTAATGATGTTAAAATGAACATAGTAAAAGTACAATATTTTCATCTGATATGTAGTGGAGTAAAAGTAACATAAAATGGAAATACTCTAGTAAAGTACCATCAAGTACAGTACTTGAGTAAATGTACTTAATTATTTACCACCTCTGGGTATGACATACACCAAATGTTCCGACATGGTTTCAAACCAGGGACAATGCAATAATGTGACATCTGCTTTATTCATTTGGCTACCAGGGTGCTCTGTTTGATAGAGGTTTACATCCCACTCATCACTTCTCCATGGGTCTAAGTAATGTTAAGTAATGTTTTAGCATATTGAAGTGCATTGTTTTCCTTTTAGAGCCACAACGGTTCGTGCAGTTTGCAGCTGATATCACCAAACAAGTGTTAAACTGGTTGAACGCTACCTGCCCATTATCCTGTGACAGAAAGACATAGTTTGCAATAATATTATTAATAATACTATTATTAATAGTGTAGCATTTAGCAGCTAAAGTAGCAAATATTTCCAAAAGATCAAAAAAGGCTAAAAGTGAGTAAATGATGGACCAGGTGACAAGTCAGGTTGATGCAAGCCAAAAGTCCAAATGGCTGCCAATGTTGTAAAATGTCTGTTGGATGTGTAAATAGGCAGCTACTGCTAACATGTTCGCTATGTCAACTTTAATGATAATAGATAGAATTGGGTTAACAGCTTGTTCTTCTGCCTCCAAGTGGCCAAAAAACGCCAATTAATAGTGGTATACAGTAAGATCATTCATGCACAATGGTTTTAAATGTTCACAATTACTGTATTAGTACATATAAACAAATGTACACATGTTTAGTATCATTTAATCTCATGTACGCCCAAGTGGTTATTTATTTGTGGACCTGCACTTGCAATTATACTGTTATATATAATATGCATACATTTAAAAAATGTAATACATGTGGGTGGGTTAGAGCCAAATTGTGTGTGTGTGTGTGTGTGTGTGTGTGTGTGTGTGTGGAGCCCTTGAACTTAAATATCTAATAAGCAACATTTCAAAATAGGAATCCAAATGGATGACTGCCAAAGACACTGTTAAAGCGAACAAGCCAAAAAATCAAGGATGGATCATCATCCATCAAGGATTAGATGGTTACTTGGCTGTGGAAAATAAAACCCCAAGATTTATTACAAAAACAATCCAACAAACCCAAACTAGCTGGCAGAAATATATAGTGCCATGATCTACTAGTATATTACAAACAACAGAATGGTTGCTGGTGCAGTTAATATTATACTAGACTATCACTTGTGTTACAGAGCGAGCTGAAAAGCTACAGAGCCCATCGCTTTCTAAAGATGGATTTCCCATGTTTGATTTTTTTATTTAAGTTTCCTACAATATATTCATGGACTTAATTATCTGGTATAGGCCTGTGCCTTCAAAGAAACACTTGAGCCTACAGTACCTTATTTGTCACAGTGCCACTTGCTGTTGCAATGAAGTACAGACTTTGATGAAAAAAAAAGTTTCATGGTTTCATTACCTTGAGTACCTCAATTTTCTCAGGAGTTTGATTGATTAAGATGATATGGAACCATTACAGAAACTGATGAAAGATTTGATTACCTGACATAATACTTAATGTACTCTCCCTTGCTTGTCAAATTGATAACCCTGAACAATGTGACTTTAAGCACATTTCGTTGTGAAGCTCAGAGCTGAAAGATGGTTACAGTGCTGTAAAAAAATATTTCCTCCTTCCTGGTCTTTTATTTTTTGGCATATTTGTCAATCTTAAATGATGATTTGAGTTATTAAGAGAAAAAACCTGTCCAAACCTGCAAGGCCTGTGGCTGGCCTACCAAAATTACTCCAAGAGCACAATGGTGACTCATCAAGGAGGTCATAAAAGAACCGAGAACACCATCTAAAGATCTGCAGGCCTCACTTATCTCAGTTAAGGTCAGTGTTCATGATTCAACAATAAGAAAGAGACTGGGCAAAATGGCATCCATGGGAGAGTTCCAAGGCCTCCTGAAAGAGAGTTTACAGCCATCAGTTTGTGACCTCAAGCTCAAATGCACATGATAAGTCCACATCCGAATGGCTCACAAAACAAAAAGGAAAAAAATCCAATTGAGATGCTTTGGCATGACCATAAACAGGCCATTCATGCTCGAAAACCCTCCAATGTGGCAGAATTAAAATAAGTCGACAAAGAAGAGTGGGACAAATTTCTCCACAGACATGTGAAAGACTCATTGTCAGTTATCTTGAACGCTTGATTGCAGTTGTTGCAACCAATGGTGGCACTTATTAGGTTAAGGGGCAATTACTTTTTCAAATAGGGCCAGGCAGGTTTGGACAACTTTTTTCCCGTAATAAATAAAATCATCATTTAAAAAAGTAATTTCATATTTACTAGGGGTATCTTGTGTAATATTAAAATTTGTTTGATGATCTGAATCAATTAAGTGTGACAAAGACGCAAAAAATAAAAAAAATCAGGAAGGGGGCAAACACTTTTTCACAGCACTGTACAATACTGGATGCACAACATGATCTTGTAAGTTGTGCTACTTGTCCTAGGAAACACTTCTCAAAGTCAGTTTTTCTGTTTACATAGTTTTTTTCTGAATGATTACACTTCCATTATTTCATACAAACCAACACAATGTGATCCATTCTGGTGTGTCTAATCCACGTTTGAGTTTATTAGAAATACAGTAATTTTTCTTCAGTTCAAAAGCAGTCCAATAATAGAGAATGATCAGCCAGACATGGCCCAGCATTTTTAGAGTGATACATGCATGAAATTGGATCCGCTTCTCATGCTTTCATCCCTGTCCATTATTAATATTCAATATTATCCACATACTTCCTGTGCTATAACCCATATCATTTAGTGGCATGCAATTAAAATGCATTTTATCATATACCACATAGCATAATAGGAATATAATGAAAATCTATTATTTCTAATATGTTTTTAAGATCTTAAAGGTAGGATTTCACAATTTTAAAACATAATGAAATTATTTTTTTACATATGCGCCACTGGTATTCATGTACATCTTTAATGTTGGGTGTACAGTACTTCCCACATCTCAAACTTTTCACAGTAGATGTAGGCCATCTAACCACTTGTGGCAGCCTAAAACATAATTATTTAAAACAGGTTTGCTAGATAGTTTGAAATCTACAGACTCTATAGCTGAGTATGTATATACATTATCTCAACTTCACAGTCACTTTGGAATACATCAACAAATTACATTTTATTTTACATACTTTTTGAGTAGTTTTTAAAAACTGTCATTTTACTTTTGCTTAAGTATGTTTGTCTTCAAGTATTTTACTTTGCTGGAATTTAAATCGTCTCCATTACAGAGTGGAAAAAAATTTCTCCATGAAGCAATTCTTCAGGTTCTGCAGCAATGTTGGGTTTTAAGTTATATCACAGCAGTCTGTACACTGATAATCCACCTGGTTTAAATATTGTAACTGAATCCTCCAGACCAGAAAACTGCCAAAACTTCTGCTTTCATATGATGATCAATTAATCAAGGGCTGATGATCAGCAGCACCTGACTGTAACTTACTCTCTAAAATCCTATGGAAACAGTAAGGGAGTACTTAGTAATGCCCACATGTTTTTTTTTTAAATTATTTTTGGCTTCATTTATGTTACATAAATAATGTCATGATGAAGAAAAGTTAGATGTTGTTGTTTGTCTGAAGCTGTATTTACCTAACACTAAGACCTGCTATGATCAGAGGATTTTTATTATGTTTATGCACACACAGCTTAGAATTTAAAGAGGGGGTACTAACCTTTAGACACAACTGTACCTGTTAACTAGACTAACACTAGAAAAGACCCTCTTTAAACAAGCTGTTGCAGCAAATTTAATATTATCTTTTTTACATTTTGTAAATGTTTTTCTGGTCATTTAGTCATTTGCATACAGGATATTTCACTGTGTAAACACTGTAGAATTGTATTGAATGCTTTTAAATAGAACAAATCAATTGAATGCTGTCAGAGTTACACTGACTGGCTTGAACCACAGGTGACAATGACTGATCTTTTACATTTTTTCAGAGTTTTGTTGGTAGTTGTGCCAGCAGATCACATACTATTTTCCAGGCAAACAAATGAACTGTTCCCACAGTGCCCACTTGGTTGGTACCTAGCCAATTTGAAAATGGTTAAATAATTACAATGAAACTTAATAAAGAGAATGTTTAAGTAATAAAAATGTGTTTTCATAATGAATAGACATGAAAGGTCCCAGTCTCTCATCCCCATCCCCATCCCCATTGTTTACTTAGTGACTGAGGAGACAAGGCAGCCAATTACAAGGCCTGTCAAACTGTCAATCATTGTGAGGCAATTCATAGAAACCAAACAGTAAACTGTCACAGTTACATTATCAGGTGCTGAGGAGAGTGAAAAGAGGATGCTCAAGCACCTACTAAAGTGGCAGGATGTGTTGCTAAAGATGAATGCAATCAATGTTGACTTTGAAAATTGAGGAAGATGGAAAGAAAACTAACCTACAACCCAATGACATTTTCCACATATTAGCTTCTCATTTCTTGTTCCCCAGTTTATTCGGAAATCTTGCAAAAAAGTAGGTTATCATGAAATTTGTCACCACCTGTTGTACTCTTTACAAGGAGATACTAGCTGACAAAGATCAGCCAACAGCAGAGTAATGTTGTAACAGCCCTCTTTGAAAGCTGATACAGTATTTTTGATTTCAATAAAACTACATTTCTACATTACTGTGCTGAAAATCACAGCTAATGCAGCTGAGGGGGGAAAACATGGACAGACACAGGCCAGGACAAGGTACCTTGAGATTGTTCGCAAAAAATAGGATGTATCATCACAGACCTGGCCCTAGTTTGGTTCATGGAGGACCAGATAACCTTAAGCAGAAAACTTTCAAAGACTAGATGAAGATCATAGATGAAGAATACATGTTGAATTATTAAATGGGTTGTCTCTGTGGCAGTGGGTAGTTTGGAGAAAGAGATTTTTTCTCTTTAAATCCTTCACCATATCCTCCACCTCTATTTTGATTTTTCCATCTGGTCTGCATCCAGCATCCAGCAGGTCCAGCCTCTGTATGGCTTGGTCTCTGCCCCTCTTTTAATCCGTATTGTGATTTTGTTGGCAAGCAGATTGATCTGTCTGCTTACCCACATGTTATTGACTGTTTACTGTCACATCTACAACTAACTGACTGATCAGCTCTTGTGTTTTTACTTTAAAATAGCAGATACTCATATTGCCAGACTGTCAAATCTATCTGATTGACATTATGCTTCTGATTACTGAGTTCTTTATCTGCTGTGTACTGGTCTCTTTATGCTCTTATCAATAACTGATCCCTGGTCTCTGTGAATCTGGTGATGTCACATCAATTTGTCTGTAAACAGGTTCTTGAACAATGATACAAATCAATTTAAAGGTTGACAGGTGTGTTTATGATTGCAATCATAGCTGTTTGTTTGCTGTTATTTACAAATGTAGGAATCATCTGGATTGTTGTCAGTCCATGTGGCATGGTGCTCTCATTTGTCTTGATCATCCATCAAATCATGTATTTCTGACTGACAGCTGAGTTGTGTACTACAAAAGGATCAAAGGCAGTGTGCTTTGAAATTGCAGTGCAGCAGCTTTTGTAAATCTCCCCTGATGTGCGTAAAAAGACTATGAGGGAGTAAAAAGGGTCAAAAATGGAAATGTGAAAATGTGTTGGATATGGGAATGTGTGTTTCCTCGGATGGAGAATGCATGCATGTATGCGTGTGAGTTCATGTGTGTGCTTAAGTATTGTATGTCCTAATGCTACTCTGGTGTGACGATTCTCTCCAGTGTATGTACCCTGTTTATTTTGTTCTTCTCTCAATCTTCCCCGTGCTGTGTTGGCTGCCTCTCAACTGGCAGCTTTCCAAAAAGAACAGCTTTCAGTATTAGTGTGCTTCAACGTGCACGAACACACACACACATTCATACACATGTATACACACACTCTTTGAAAATGATCCTTAGACAATATTACTAAGTCTGGTAAAAGTGAAATTGGCTTGGATGCAGCCTTCTCAAAATTGTTGCTCTGCCAATGAAAGTTTTACCATTCCTTTCCAAACTTTTTTATTTTTAAGTGAAATAAATACTGATTTTGTGAGTAGCGCCAATGTTACTGCAAGATGGAGCACCCTGGTAGCCCATTGTTTACAGGACATGCCACATTGCTACAGCTTCCATGAGTTGAGTCTTTCTCATGTTTCCTGTCTTCGCAATGCACTTTGCAATGCAGGCCAAATAGCAGAGATCTGTCAATGCAAGGAAAAATCTGACACCCTCTGTATAATATAAGTGCCCTGGTTGTGGTATGGTTCAGAGCAAATTTTAAAAGCTTGTAAGTAATGTTTGTCATCTTATTTAATGTCCATGTTGCTGTGCAGAAATATGCATTTACAGAGATACTGTCTATTTTGGAGCAATACTAAAGCTCTGTTGCTAGCTTGTTGTTGCAGCAGAAGTGTCATGGTTGTTGAGGCATCCATACACAAGCTTCTGCCTTCAGGTTTTCTGGATTCTGTGCTTTGTGTATTGCCAACATGCAATTCTGCATTCACCTGTCACAGCTCCATCTAATTAGTTACCATGCCAAGTATATTTATGTTTTTCTTTATGACCAGACAAGGGAAGTTAGAAATGGGAGACATGCCAATACCAAACTTTGTGCATTCCTGCTACTAGACATGAAAGACATGAATACCCAGAGTAGTTTTTATTTGCCTGCCTAGTAACACCAGAAACATGAACAGAGATAGTACTTCACCCATTTGCAAATAGGACAAAATGCAAAGTTGTCTTCAAAAGTCTCTCAGTGATATGTCACCAGACAGTCAGAACTCTTCTTAAGCAGCAATAGAATTCTTTTAACAAGCCTTTTGACAGCATGTTTAAATCTTTGCCATATTTACCTGTCTTGTACTAGAGGTGCTGTTTTGGGAAGCATATACTGCTCATGTATTGTATGTGCAACCCAGTAAGCCCTGTTCTAGCCTGTTTTTATTCCTGGTGCTTCATGGCATTTCATACATGCTCAAGGTATATTTGGGTGTCTGTGTAATGACAAACAGGGTTTTCAGTTGACTCCAGTTCAATTACTTCAGTTTGGTGTGAGCAACTGCTCCAGCTGCATTGACTTCAGTGTAAACATTCCCATTCGAGAGACGAGGTTAGATTTTCAGTGGGATGATCTGTAAGCATATTCTCTTCTGTAAAAAACATGTTTAAAATGTTCTTTCAGTTATACTTCAAATATTTCTTAAAACACAAGAGTCTCTTTAAAATTTGTTATATAACACTAACATAATAGGATAGAAATCATTTAAACTGTTCTACAATAAATAATATATAGGTCATTTATTTTTCAGTGACAGCACTGAGTTGTGTAAATGACCAACAAGACCAACAGCCCAATTCATTTCTCATATTTTCAGTCCTTTGTGCTCATTAACAAACCATGTTGAGTTTTTGCCAAACTCACCAAAGTGTCTCTTATTAGGAACAATTAAAGACACAGCAAACAGGGTAGTGGTCAGGACCTGAAAAATGTAAAAGCAAAAAGCTTTAACTAGGACCACGTAATACTGTTATTGCACCATCAAAGGTTCAATAAGGATTTAATAGGTCCTATTAAAGCCTATGTACAAGGCTCAAGAAAAAAAAAAGCATCATTATGAAAGTTTTTTCCACTGTTGTCAGTATTTTCAACAGTGATACTTTTGTGCACTGTGTCTATAATTTAGCACATTAACATAAAATGACAACTATGCTGAACTTCAACTTAATGTGAGTGTTTTCATCTGATCAATACAGAAAATTAGAGTCATGATGTCAAATATTTACTGTAAAATACTTGACTGGATGAAATTATATATGTACAGCAGTGGTCTTCAACTGGTGGACTGGTGGTGCAACTATCTGGACCGTGGAGATACATGTTAAAATAATAAGTCTTATTTTAACAAGATTTTTTTTAACAGGCACAGCCTGGCCTTCTTGGCATAGGTATTGTGATGCTGTGTCTTATCCAATCGAGTGAAAGCAGACAGAGCAAGAATAGACTTTAGTCTCTGAGTTTTGGCAGTAGGCAGAGGTAACTAGTTAAATTCAGATTTAGTCAAGGGGAAATGTATGTCACCAGGAAATCAGATTTCACTCCTTCTGTCAAGCATTGGGATCTTTTCCGATCTAACTCCCTATCTACACAGACAGCATAGCATGAGCAGCATGTTAGCAGAGCAAAAGTCGCAGCATCTGTGCAGCATGTGATTACAGTTACCTTAAACACAAAGGGTCACACAGTGAGTGAGAAACAGGTGGATTGTTCAAAATTCAGCAAATATTTTAAGTGTTCTGAGATGAGTAGACACACAATAATGCCTTTATTCACCCAACAACAAGCACGGTAAGTCACTATGCTTTTGATCAAGATTACTCATTTTATCACTTAAAAAGGCATCAGCGTAATAGGAAAAACAACATTTTTGTTGAAGGCAAAAAAAAAACTCTTGCCTAACAGTCCAAACATAGACCTGACAGGACTTAGAAGTAACTGGTGCTCTTGAACTTTTAGTTGAGGATGTACAGTATACAGTAAAGTCATGAATGAGTCTTCTCCACTTCTTTTGTAATGAACATAAGATGCTAATTTCCATGCATACTCAGAGTTACAAACAGATGAAGCGGAGGGCAATACAAATATGGAAATCATTCAATGTGCTCAAATTGAGTATCTGTATAAATGAGTCCTGTTCCTATTATTACGATTATTACAAGCTCTTTTAGTTTCAGAGTCAGCATTTTAAGCATAAGGGTACCTTCTGCATATCTTCAGGTTTGGCAAAGCATACAGTATGTATTTGATGATCTGGGAATGACAAGGAGAATCACAACAAAGAATCATAGGACCATTTGTATTAGGAATTTTACTTTGCCATTTAATAGTCATGAAGTTGTGGGGACAGGTTGGTATAGGTTAATGTAAGATCTAAGCACAGTAATACAGTTCATGTATACATAGCCTTATGTTACACTGAATGGTAGCTGTAAGAGAAAATTGTTTATATGTGCTTGTACTATGCCCAAAGCACTTGTCTTCCTGAAACATTAAGGAAAGCTGTCATCACAGTGTTACACAAACCAATGTGCAATTCATTAATGTATGCCATCTTTTTCCTCCCTCCTTCAGTCTCTGTGCTATAGCCTCTCCAGTGAGCTCTTGGGGGAAAATGCAGTTTGCAGACTTCTCATTGTTAAACCACAACTCATTTAATGAACTGTAAGACTCATATAAGGCTCACTTGTAGCAAAATAGTCTATTTCTTTGGATCCTTTGTAATTCTTCCTCCACATTTGGTATGCAGAACTCACAGCGCAGCTTCGGAGAAACAATTGCAGGAGGGGATTATATAACATTTGTTAAGGGTATTAATCATTTTCTTTAAACCCCCGTTGTGCATGGCATTGATGGGAACCCTGTCTTTTGCCAAGTAATAAGTGATGGCCTCTGTACTCTCCTTGTGCCTTTGGGAGTTTAACAGACAGAGGGATATATTAAACAGTGTCTGTTCTGCGGTTTGGAAAGTAATGAAAGGAGAGTGTGAAAAAAATGAGGCAACAGTTTTCCTAGTTTTTGTATGCCTCAGTGTTCAACGATCATGTGTATGAATATTTTGTTCTATGAGACATTATCTTACTTTTGTTTGGGTAAATTATTTGTGTCCTTCAAATGACTACCATGCCATGTTAATTTTGTTCTTATTGCAGTGTTAACTTCTTCAAGTAATGCATGTGGTCATGATGTCTTTATTTATTCTGATAAAATAAGGGTAAATAATAACAGGACTACCTATAGGCTCTGCTGGCATGCTAATATTTGCTTGGTCTTGCAAATCATGAACCCACAAATATCCCACACACAGTGCTGCTTATATTCACCTCTGTGATACCTCACCCATGAACAGCAAAGTGTGCAAGTTCAAAGGCATTTACCTATACCTAAATCACAGGATTTCAATGTGAAAACTTTAACTGGTTTCACACTGTTTCTCTCTGTTGTCCATGATCCCCTGTTGTGACACCACCAGGGCTAGAAATGACTATGAATCTGATGATGCAAGAGCTGGACATTCTTGAAAGACCCCACCATAGCAAGGATGAAAAGACAGATTGGGCGCACTCAGCGCAGCCTGACTGATCACACACCATAGGCACACAAGACTCATCCATACTCAACAGTCTCCATAAGAGGGAGGGGCTGCACCAAAAATAAAGCACATAACTAAACTATGATTCTAACATAATAATCTATGTTTGTTACTTTCTGACAATGACATATAGCACCCCCCTGGAATAAAGTTCCACACTATGCACCCTTCCTAATTTACCAGTCTAGAAACAGGTGGGAGGCAACATAGGCCTAATTCCCACCTGCTTGGAACACTGGTAACAACCATGTCAGGTGAAATGTGTGCTACATGAGAAAATCTGTAGAAAACCAGCCCACCTGAATCTTTACCCAGTTAATAGGGGGCAGCACCCATCAGTTTAACAGCTTAGACCTCATTGAGACTGCAGTGCTTGAGGTGAGCATGGTTCCCAGATATACTGAGACTTTGAATTAAGCTACAAAATCATCTGATGTTCAAAAGTATACATAAGTAGTTCAGAAAAAATGTAGCACCTTTCTGTGGACCACCAGAGTGCACAGATCACTCGCTTGCTTTGTCAAAGTCAGAGCTAGCAATAAAGCTTAAAAAGAACAGCTTAAGAGAAATCTCTTCAATGAACTCAAATGGCTCACGAGAGAGAAACCTGGGCACCACAAGAAGCTTCCAGTGGAGGCAAGATGAGTGAGGAGTCAACTCACTCAAGGCAGAAACCATTTCTGGAGAGGGTGACTGAACAATGGCCTCTCAGTAAAACTGAAATGTCAGAAGGAAAATCATTGATATGTATGGCTTAATGACAGCAAGCAACATTCCTCTATCAACAGAAAACTCATGAAAAAAATAAGAAAGTGCTCAAACAGCACAGTAAGTGGGGCTTCTTTAACCCAGAATGTCTGAATCACTACAGTTTTAACACTGAAAATCAGTGTCATACAGCACTAGAAATCGTCTCAATGCTGTGTTTTCTTTTAGTTTTTCATTTAATTGTAAATTTATGCTTACTAAAATAAATGCTAAGAGTACTGTTTTGAATAAATGGATCAATATTTATTCATAAAATTAACTTAATAAATACATGAAATAATTATACATGGTATGGCAGCACAGGTAACACAAGTATATTACAGATAGAGAGATAAAGTCAAAATAAGGAAATGCAGTGAACTGTCTGGCTCTGATAATATCAGACATGAAACATTGACAACCCATGGTATAGGCAGTATACTGGAACTTTATCACCACTGCACCATGAACTGAAATGAATGAAATCTCTTGGATGTGGCCTGAGGGCCTGAAAAACAATCTGGACCTTAGAGGTGACAGCCCATGGATAAATAATGTAAATACTAAGGGACAACCTTTTATTGAAGTTTTTTGTGTGAGGGGACTATGAATGACTATATTGAACAACCTTGTGCTATGGGATAAAACGCTGTCACCGCACTGTGTGTGGAGGGCCTCAAGTGACATTTGTCAGTGAGATTGTGTTCTAAATTAAGCATATAACCTTCATGAAATGATAATCAATCATGTACAAAACCACAACCATCAAAACATAACACAATACTGAGTAAAAGAATGTTTTATTTGTAAAAGTAAAAGCATAGTTGTTGTCTCAGTTAATTCCATTTTGGGTGCCATTATTCTTTTGAGAAGTTGCTGTAGTTTCTGCACAGCATTATTGTAGCTTTTGTCCACACATGATCAAATGTTGAACTTTTTCCAATTAGTCAGATAAAGAAGGAGAATTCACTCACTTTATGGCTGCTAAAATAACCTTTGTGCACTGTAAATAAGTGTTTGCAAATTACACAACACTGATAGATTATGAATGTCTCAATTTAAAAAAGAATTAACGATAACCTAGCTCGACAAATATTGGTTCAGAAGTAAAAGCTACAAAGTACAAGACCTAAAACAATTGCAATTGTGATTGATGCCTAATTTCACAGTAAGTAACATCAGCTACCAAACTCACTTTGTTTGGGGCCTGTGGGTGTCCATTCACTGCTTGTGGCTCACATTTTTAAGAGAGATTTATGAGAGAAAAGCTATGCCCACAGCACAAGTAGCCACTATGGACACCAGCCACAAAGTTGTACTCTACCTTTTTTGATGAAGTCATAAGAAAAGTAAAGAGTAGTTAAGAAATATGTGGAAACTATTTAAAATGAAAATATAACAAACTTGTACTTTACAATTGTATATAATAACAAAAGTAATGTTTTTATTCATTAATCATTTGATATGTAGTTTGATAAAAACCTAAAATTGTAAATGAAGAACCCAATCCTAAAAGACAGTGTAGTTTTCAAAATGTGTATGAATATTTGTCTAAGACAAAATACAGATGTCATTCTGCAGCTCTTTCCCTTTCCCTTACAAATGTAACTTTTTATTTATACGTGTGACGTAGCAGAAGTAAATGTCAAATTTTAATCATACATGTTATCTGAAGTTAATAGCTTTTAATTGAGATGAAGTTAAGTCTGTTTAGTGTTTCATATACATCTTGTCTTAAAACCCTCTCAATGTTTTGCGTTTAATAGAATCACAAACATGCGTAAACAGAATATGAACATAGCACAAGGGTTAATCACAGTAAATCACATAAACACATTATCAAGTTCAAATTCAGTGCTATACATAACATCCTCTTATTTTTAGTTTTCTGCATTGTGGTTGAGCATAATTACTTGATATTTTGCCAGTGACCCACATAATGCACTAAAAATTAACAGTGCCTATATTAAAATAAATACTGCTTTGTTGATTAATGTTAATGAACATAAAATTTTGTGCATGCACTTGCACAGACTAAAGATTTCTCAAGCAAATCGCTAACACACAAAGTTTCCACTGATGTCCAAAGGGCTGATAAATACAGCATTTACATATAATCATTTTATATAGGATGCATCTACAAATATATTATCAAAACATGACCTCTTTGATAGATGAGTTCTGTTGAGCTTATAATTAATTTCTGTGATTAACTTTAATCGTAGGAGAAACCATGACCAGATGCAATTTATCATAAACGTACAAAACTGGCTACATTAACACAGATTCTGCTGTACTACTCTCAGCCCCTTAATATTTAGTTTCATCATTAGGAGATCATTGAACAATATCACTCACTGTGCTGAGTCTAATCAACATCCTTCCTTCTCCCTTTTCCCCAACAAAAGCTTCAGAAGACACAGGTTCAAACAAGAAAGGACATACCATTCTACAGCAGTTTATTGCCACCAAAGATCCCATTCACCCATCAATTCTGAGAGTCACCTTCAATACTTCAAAAAAGTCTCTAGTGAAAATTATTCTGTGCACAATTGAAAAGAAAATATCTCATGTAACACTAAAGAATAACAAATAAACTATCCATCTTGATAAATGGACTCTCTAGTGAATTCCTCTCCAAGTAATTATACTGGAACACTTATTGTGATACTAACTTGTTCAGTAGGGATTTGGCTTAGTTAGAGAGATACCAGTGATTCAAATGAATCCCCTTCAATGGCTGTCATTCATTTATTTACCCTGAGCATGTTATATGTGGCTTTTTATTTTTTTTGTAATATCACACAATGAGAAGCAATGACAATTCATGTTTATTTACATGTACATAAAGCATTAATTTTGCAGCTCAACACACGTATGCAGGCAAAATAATTCAGAGAGTTAATTTGCAGGCTGGAAATGCTCACACACACACACACACACACACACACACACATCAGCCTTGCTCTTGCTTACACTGTAATGAGACTGGATTTGACTTTTTTTCTACTCAAGCCATGTTGACTTATTTTCTTCTATTTGACAGCTTTAGGTTGTAATGCCTGGTCCAAATGAGGTATGTCTATCTATCTATCTATATATATATATATAGATATCTATATATACCTGAAGGTAAATGGTTCATTCTAATATCATAATTTGCACATTGCATGAGCTGCCTGCCTGTGTTACATTTTATTAATGTCAGCAGTGTTCAGGTATATGTGTGGGAAGCAGTCTGTCTGAGAACATCAGTTGGGCTCAAACTACAAGGACAGAAACGAAATTAGCTATGATTGGAGGTGAGCAAAAAGCCTGATGCAAATGGCTGGTGAATATATTAACTTTTACCACCTTAGACTACTAGAAAGCTTTTAGGAATAACAGCTAGCGGCAAATATAGCTGTCTCATCTTTGTCTTAATATGAAACAGAGTGGCTCTAAAGCATGGAATTAGTCCATTCACTCATTATGGCTTTTAGGGACAAACCCCTGGAAACATTGAAAGTGTCTCCAGGACAAACTGTATCAAGGAGACAGGATGGGAACAATTGAAAGTCATTCGGGTGCCAGAGTAGGGACAGCATGATTAAAGGTCTAGATCATTGGTGGCTTTCTGGAGCCCCAAGAAAAAGACAGAAAAAACAAGTTTCAGCTTATCAGACAAACTCTGACAGTGAGGCCATTTAGCTTAGGGTAGGCTAGTGGGTAACCTGTATTGCTTTGAAATAAACTGCCTATATCTATAAAGAAAAGAACAGTTAACAAAGTGCTTTAGGCTTAAGCCCAAGAACTGTGGAAGTGTGTTGTAAAAGTACCAGGTTCAGGCTGTACTAACTTGTTAAACAAAAATCTTAATTCCTTTCATCACAAGACATCAGTAATGCCTGCTTCTGCTATGTGCAAAATACAAATATACTGTGCAAGAAAAGTCAACTATTTCTTTTCAGTCTACCAAAGCTGCCAAGTTTTAATTTGAGAGAACTTTGATGACACTGGTCCACAGAGCTTTCATTGAAAGCATCCTTACATTTTATTTTATCTGTTGGTTTGGCTCTCTCGGTGTTAAACAAAAAAGTTCACCAAACAGCATAGTGAAAGTTAGTAATAAGATCATTTGAACTTGAGCAGCCTGTCTGACCTCCACAAAAAGCAACTGCTGAACAAATTACAGTCCATCCTGACTGATAGCTCCCATCCCCTGCATTCAGAGTACCATGTGCTGCCTTCAGGTCTTCGCTTTAGGCAGCCATGAGTCAGAACCAACAGATACAAACATACTTTTGACCCTCTGTTATCAGTATGTTGAATTTAGAGAGAATACATTGATACATTTTTTTAGGTACTTTATGTCGACTGTGCTCTTTGTGTACTGCTATGCAAACAATTGCTCCTTAGGGGACAATAAAGTTGTTACTGATTGATCGATTGATTCTCCAGTGCATATTAGGATGAATGCCTTCCACTTAGCCCAAGACCCTTAAAAGCACATTTATAATATGTTACCTTTTTTCCTCTGTTCTTTGTATCTGTTAAGAATTTATAAGTTTTCCGGTTTTCTGGTTACATCCAACCAAGACTATTAAATTGTCAAACACTGTTTTGCCTTGTAACGAGACCCGTGTAACACTATTGTTCTCTATGCCCTTATGACACATACGGCTGCACTTAGCTTTTGCTTACAAATTGTCAAGTTTAATCCAACCCTTCTTTGCCTGCAAAAGTTCTAAGTACTAGTCGCTTTTGACGCAATCTCTCACAAAATTCTACTTGATCGGTTAGCTTCCATTGGCATCACTGACATTCCTTTGTCCTGGTTTAAATCATATCTCTCAGGCCGCACTCAGCAAATTCAAATTTAAACCTTAAAATCTCAGTCTTTACCACTAACTTCCGGAGTTCCCCAGGGTTCTGTCCTCGGTCCCCTCCTATTCATCATCTATCTACTTCCACTCGGCCACATATTCCGTAAATTTAACATTAATTTCCATTGCTATGCAGATGGCACCCACCTCTACCTCTCCACAAAACCCACCTCTCCCCTACCTCCCACTTCACTTTCTGACTGTCTAACTGAGATAAAGATATGGTTCTCATCAAACTTTCTTAAATTAAACAGCGATAAAACTGAGGTTCTCCTCATTGGCACCAAATCAATTTTATCCAAAACCAACAGCTGCTCCCTCAATTTTGACAATTCAATTGTTTCTCCTTCTCTCCATGTTAAGAGCTTGAGTTTCATCCTAGACAGCACTCTTTCATATACAGCTCACATAAATAATATCACTCGGTCTGCCTACTTTCACCTACGGAATATTAATCCTCTTCGTCCCTCCCTTACACCCAGCTCCACTGCTATTCTTGTCCACTACCTGGTCACATCCCATATTGATTACTGTAATTCTCTTTTGTTTGGTCTCCCTCTCAAGTCTCTACACAAACTTCAACTAGTTCAAAACTCTGCTGCTCGAATCATCACAAAAAAACCCTCCTCCAATCATATTACTCCCGTTCTCCAAGAATTACACTGGCTTCCCATTAATTACTGCATTCAATTTAAAATTTTGTTACTCACTTTTAAGGCAATACACAATCTTGCACCTCTGTATTTATCTGAGCTCATTCATATCAATACATCTTCCCGCACACTTAGGTCTTCCTCCTCCATTCACCTCTTGATTCCAACCTTTATCTCACCACTATGGGTGGCAGAGCACTTAGCTGCTCTGCGCCCCGGCTTTGGAACTCTCTTCCACCAGATATTCGTAAGATCGACTCCTTAGGCACTTTTAAATCTCACCTTAAAACACATCTATTTAGATTTGCATATGCTTTATGATTCTTCTTTAAATACCTTGTATTTATTGTTTGCTAACCTATATCTAGCGTTTTAATGTTTTTTATTGAATGTTTTTTGTCTTTTACTGTATCATGTTTGTAAAGTGACCTTAGGTGTCTTGAAAGGCGCTTATAAATTAAATGTTATTATGTTAATGTTATTATTATTATTAGTGAAAAACTGTATATTATGCCGAGAAAAAACAAAAGTTCCTTAAATATATTGTAGATAAATTCCCTAAGCAGTGGATAAAATATTGCCCCATCTTGCTAGTAACCCTCAAGAGGTTTCCATTTTACATCCACATAAAGCCATAATCTCTCATGCCTCCAGTGAAACATCAGACTTTGAATTGTAGCGCATCATAAACTATGGTTGGTTGGTGAGCACAAGGGAGGTGCTGCCCTTCTTACGCTGTGTCTACACAGAAAGCGATAGAGAACATGTTTTTAAATTTTCCATTTCATACACATCTGACAGAACAGATATGCTTCTATTTTAACCCATCAGTGCTATACTACTCATGCTATACTGAAACTGCATTGAGCCAAAGATATAAACTCCATATTGCAGTGCATATGACCTTCTTTTCCTTGTTCCCCCTAAAACAGAACTCTAACCTCTTCACCTGCCATTATTCCACTATAAAAAATAGCAGGACAGCAACTGATGACACACAGACCTCTTTTTGGATGAACCATGCTTCGTGGTTCCAGGAAATTAAATTGATTTAAATTGAATTAAACTGAATTAACCAAGTAAATCAGTTATGCAAAAAGTGTTTAAAGTTTGCACAAACTCTGACAGAGATGTCAGTAAAAGCAGAATTTGATGTATTGGGATGTTTTGTGCAGGTTAACAGGTTAACATCACAAAGGTTTGGTGTTTAAATGATCATTTGTATTTCCTCTATATTAGATGGACATACTGTGTTTGGGGTCAAAACTTAATCAAAAGAACATGTCTTAATAGAGTCATAAATTTGAAACTTGGCAAACCATTTGCAAACACTCAAGGATGTGTGTACAGCACTGAAGTAGAAAACATTTAATAGTTTATATATTTTATAACATTTTTATAATTTCAAAATAAAGCACCTTGCTGGAACCCTGAGAAATTACTATTTTAGAAGTGAATCTGTTATGTGAACCCTTTGCATTGCACACCTTTTTTTAACCACATACTACAGTTTGGTTGACAACTCTGGCAGCTAATGTGACATATATTCACTTGACAGTAGTCAGTGACTTTAAGTGATAATGCTGAACGAGACTCTACACAAAGTTGGCTCCACGAGTAGAGAGATATTACCTGTTTGTGTCCAAAAACATCAACTGACAGCATAGGTTTAACTCAAAAGCACAGAACCCTGCTCCCTGCTTATTATATGTGTACCCATATAATATATTATATATTAATATAGTAATATAATAGTACATTATATTGTTTTACTATAGATGAAAATTCTGCTATCTTTTCAAAATATATCAGGAGGAGCTTTGCACCTGACAAACTGTGTCAGTACATGATTTAATCAGTATCACTGATCGGCCACAAAGGATCATGAAAAGATATTGACCTGTTTAATTTTGTTTCTTTTTGTCTGGCCATCTATTGTCTGTGATCTATTCTTAAATTGAAACTTTAAACTCATGTCAAACTTAAACACACAATCCTACATTTTTAGTGTAAAACCATTCGCAGTTTTCATAAAATCTAGAGCTCTTACCGCATTTCTATAGAGCCTCTCATACAGAATCATTATTTCTCTGATGATGTTGCTTGGAAGGTTGTCTGTAAGTCTGCCCCAAGTCAAAGGTCAAGTCCCTGATTGCCGTGCCTTTTAACCTAAAACTTTAAGTGACTCAGACAACCTTTTGTCCGTTCTCTTTTACACTCTTGTGCTCTCATGTTTCTGCTTGATACTGCATGTCAGTCCACATGTACCACTTCCGCTTAATCAAACTTGGGAATTAGAGATGGAGAAACAAAAAAAACTGTAACTCTAAGGTCTGTGCTGTGTCTGCTACTAATAAATACGTAACAACAACAATAGATTCCTTATAGAGGTTTTGTATGTTGATAAAGATTTTCAGTTGAGGATGTTTGGAAGTTAAATCACGGCAACTGGACTTCTTTCTTGTTAACTTAGATGTTAGGTGTAATAGTTACACACTAACACTAGTTTAACAATAGTTAAACACTAACAACCCTTCCTACTCCCATTAAAGTGGGTTGTTGACTATTTCTCAGACTTCTCTATACCAAATGTGTACATCATTGTGCTCAAATGAGTCTCCTTTGTCCTGGTAGGGGCACAACTGATTATAGTCCTGAGGTGTTGTTGTTGCACCTAGGGTATCCACAGAGCTGTCTTTAGATGCATGACTTCTATCTTCTAGGCTTCCATGGAGGTCTTTTATTGTGCCTTAGTGGCACTGATTACAATGCAATGTGGGAGGTGTTCATTAACTTGCAACGTGACCAAACTAAATGTACAACATGTCATCTGACTATTTTATGTTTTAGCTGCAATGGGGAATGAAGAATCTGGCACCTGTATCAGCTGTTCCTGTTGTCAGAGACTTAGATTTCAACAAATTCAGTATAGTACACTGTATAATTGTTAGCACTGCAGCATTAATGTGGAATACAAATAATTACTTAACCTCACATGTGTTTAAGCACCATTAAATAGGAATAAATACACTGTACATTCTGGAGTTTTCACAGGACTAAAGGGAGGTTTATTCTAATGCAGAAAACTTGTAGATAAAGTTGGTTCCAAACAAATTTAATAACACCAGGAGAACTTTGGAATGATGGATAGGTAGCGGAGACTTTATTCCATAAACTGAAATTTTTTTCTCATACAAAACAGTATTAAGATTTGAATTATACCACAGTGAGAGCGCTCAGGAGCACCAGAGGCCAAATTGTGTGGATTAAATATAATCTTAAATAGGTCAGCCCTTGCCTTCTAGGTCAGATTTAATCAGTCAAGACTCACATTTTCATAACATGGAACATTATACAAAATCGGTCTAATTTAAGTTCTTCTCATCAAGCTCTGATCAATTATTTGCTTTTATCAATATTCCCTATCCAAGTTATAGTGCAAAGCCTTATTTGAATTTCATAACCAACACTAATATTCTCCCACATAAGGTTGTCAGGAGATTATGTAAAAGGCTCCAGGGATCACACTGCACTCTGTTGCTTTCCCTGAAAAGGTAAAATGCTTGGAAGGTGCTATGTTTTTTCCCAGAAGTAAAGAGACCAGTAATCCTTTACCTTCATTATAACAGAGATACAACGATAAACTCTTTGTCTTAGAGGCAAGTCATTTAACCTCCTCTTACAGCCATGCAGTTTGTCACCACACAGTCATGCTATGGCAATGCCAAAGGAAAGCTAGATGGATGAATGTCATATGAAGGTCAATGGACCAAAGGGAATTAAGATGGCAGTTCACGACAAATTTTCTATAACAGAGCTTGTGATTAGGAGACACAACGAAGCACATGACCACTGGGGACTTAATTGTATGGAAAATATGGTAGAAGCTGATGAAGATTAAGTTAAAAGTTAAAGTATAAAATATAAAAGAGATGAAAGAGAAAATTAAACAGACAAAGTTGCATGTTCAGAATGACATGTGGAAATTCAATGCTAGTGGAAACACAGAAGCATTGTTTTTGCATTTGTACCTTGTACCATTATCATTTTTCTCACTTGTAGACCTCAGGTTTGATGGGGGTGAATGGCATATGCAGACACAAGTGATAACAAGAGTAAAGTACAAATATAGCCAGCCCTGATCAATGATGCTGGCACAGTTACCTCTGAATATGAGTAAGTTTGCACAGAGAATCAACACTGTCTCCTAAAAAATAATTTTCTGTACAGCTAACTGCAACCACACATAGTTTTGTAGGTAGCAGATTTGCAACTGGATTCTGTTAACATAATGAGGGTATCCTTTTTATCTTCATAAATGGCAAGTCTTACATGCAAATATATTCATACTGAGCATTTCAGTTAAATGTTCCAGACAACAAATTTCTTCTCCATCAAAATATCAGATCATGCAGTACAACATCCACTTTTTTTAAAGTCACTTCAGAAGCAACATGTTTATTTACTTTTAAATAAAGTAGAATATGCTTTAGTTTTTACTGAATGATTTCTGATATGGGGAATTGTAAAGAGAAATATAAAGAGTTTTTTTCTCAGAGTATTTTTAAACCTTGTTCTTATTTCATACATTTTTTAAAACACTGAGACCACTCTTTGTCATTTGGATTGTACATCTAAACATTCTGAGATTTGTAGAAAGGTAGTATCAGCAACAAGCAATTATCAGTACACTTGCTCAGTGAGAGTAGATGTGAGAGAATGAACACATTAATCATTGTTATCATGACTGGTACTAGTATCAGTCCAGTACAGTATGTGGGTTGCATTAATGTGAGTGGGACTGCATGTGCATGCATAAAAAGGACTGCCCAACGTATCAAATGACCAGGTCCACAAAAGAAGAGGTGCATCTTTGTAGGTGTGCATTAGCCCATTATTCTGTTATCACGAAGCTACGTGTGAGAGAAGAAAGGAGAAAAAGACAGAGAGAGAGAGTGCAGGGAGGTCATATTGTAAAACAAACAGAATTATTTACCATGATAATAATGATGCAAGAGGATAAGTTATAAAATACTGTGGAGGAAAATACCCTTACTGAGGACCTCAGCTCACCAAAGTGTTATTGAAGTTATTCCACACAAGCTGGATGCTTTGATATGTAATATTTTGTGTTTGTTTATTTTTTTTTATCATCAAGCTTTCTTTCTAGTATATTGACATAAAATTTAAAATTGTTACAAAAAAATATGTGTGTGACAATAGGATTTTCCAGGATGACAGGAATGTGGTCACTTACCAAAATGCAGGTGACCAAATTTGCATAATCCAGATTTTTTATCAAAATGTCACAAATCTTATAAAATAATTATGTTTCTTCTAAAATATAGCAACAACAAATGGAAACAATTTAGAGACTGCTACATTGTTGTTAAAGCTTGCCAGTTGCTGTGCTTTTTAGCAGTCACTTACTGTACAACACTGCCATGATAATTTCTCACTGACTACTGAGTGCCAGCAGGTCATATCTGGATACAGTAAGTGGTTGAGTCTGTAGCACCTCTTGGATTTTGGTCTGCATATTTTATACATCATAAAATAAAAATGACGAGGGGCAGAGACTCAATGAACAACCACCTTCTTGTGTCTTCCAATTAACTAAGGGTGGCCTTTGGTTCAGGAGTTAAAGTGGGTTGTCCACCAATCACATGTCCAGTAGTTCAAACCCCAGCTCCCCTGTTCCACATGTCAAAGCAACCTTAGGCAAAACATTGAACCCCACATTTCTTCTGTCAGCTTATGAATAACTAAGTTATATACTGACAAACATTTTTAATCGTGCATGAAAAAGAAAGGGAAAGAAAAGTGTTCATCTTCATTTTATTAAATTTCTTTCACTGAAAGAAATTCAAAGTCACACTGAAGATGATGTCACTCATACAGATAGGGATTCTTTACTCATTATTCACAATAATTACAATCAGCTGCAGCATGAGCACCAAAAACAAACGCGTGTGTTATTTTGTTTAATGTTATTTATTATTATTATTAAACAAGAAATAAGTAGGATAACTTAGAGAGGAAGAGACAGTTAAATGTTACATTATAGATCAATACACCCAAATGCTAAGTATACCCTACAAATTTGCAATATTTTGATTATATAAATATGTGATAAAGATTTTTTGCACCTTTGGGCTGTCATGTGAAATCTATCATCTGATAAATTCTGATGAGGTCCTTATTAAGAGAAACCAAAATGTGCAAACCACCCAAGGAAGAGGGAAAGTAAAAAATTGTATGACTATGTACACTGTGTAATGATTGCTCCAATATTTCCTTATTACTACATATAAATGAACACAAATAAATGGTTGAAAAATATCCATTTTAAAACAGCCAATTATCCATTTCTCCATTCTCTGATATTGGATTTGCAAAGGCAACAATGCAAAGATATAAGGAGGCCATCTGACAATGAAGAAATGAATGGCTGAGTGGGTGTCAGTCTATACAAACTGACAAAATAAAGCAAAATTAACTTCAACAAAGGGAAATGAGACACATAAACTGCACAGACAAGGACAATTCATGAAGATTGTTTGCATACAAAATTGCCAATAATATATATTTTATATCATATATCCATTATAGCTCACATAGTCTGTGCAGGTTGAGCTAAGCAGCCCTAATGGCAAAAGCTCAGGCTTAAGATAATATTTTAAGATTTATTCAGTCATTAAAATGTATTTGCTGGGGGGAAGGTTACTCTTTTCAATATTCTCCAGTCTTGAAAAACTCTTACATAGGTATAGGGTCATTAAAATTTCACCATGTCTCAATTCCTGTAGGTATTACCAACGTCTTATTAACAGCCCCATACCATCTGATGTGTTATATATCATAGATAGCAACAAATCGCTTAACGAAATGTGTCTGAATCAAGCCATTCTGCATGTGTCTATTGTGAATGTAGGTACCTGCTTACTGTCAGAAGCCTGGTGCAGGGCTGTGCATCTGTAATGAGACTGTCCGCTCTGGAGCAGCTTCCATGTATGAATGTGTGTAACTGTGTAAATATAATCAGGGCGTTCCTGAAAAAGAGAGGTGACCTGTCAGTGAATCATGCCTGAAGAAAGAAAAGGTAAAACAAAATATTATTGTCAAGAGCAGCTTGAACAAATCCTTAGCCAAAGATTAGCATGTTAGAGAGCACACATAGTCATTCTTGCAAGGTAACATGGGTGAATGCACTGCAAACAACCTATTTTGTTGTCTGAGGATCTGTTTTAACAGAAACTACAGGGCTGTTTAAATATTGTTATTAGTTTTCACTTTTATACAGAAAGGATAAGTATCGCATTGAAGTACCTACAGCATATACTGTATTGCTATATACACTAAGTTGCAATGTTGCAAAGGCAAGTTCAGCCAGTCAGTACAGTGAGGTTTATTCTCAATAAATTAATAACAAAAACCTATCCAAATTCTGTCACTGGCTGAACTTACGTTTGCAACATTTCAACTTCTATAGTCAGTTACAGAAAAACAGGATGTGTCACAATATTGACTTTAAAAGATAAAAAGGAAAAACTTTAAGCATGAATGTTATGTCCATGATCAGAGTAAATAATAACCATCTGTTTAATATGCACAAGTGAGGCTCAAGCTCACTTTTGAACGTTTTTCTGCTCAAGTCTAATTGGGTTAATTAATCTTGCTGCAGATCCAGAGCATAATAAGATTAAACATTACCTATGGTAGTGGACTTTTCCAGCCCATCAGATTTAAACTCCGGTCCCAAGAGAACTGTTTATTTTCAATTAGGTCTGAAATGAGAAATGTTCTAGCAGAGTGTGGGGGAGGTACAGCACCTCTCTGAAAGTCTGCCATGGCCTGCTGGTCATGTTCTCACTCATCTTCCGTGTCAACTCCTACTTTCTAAGCTTTATATAAACATACACACACACATACACAAATCTCGTAATTATGTTATTAATTATAATATTTCTGTGCTGATGTTTAGGCACTCACAGCACTTTAAGGTCAGACTGAGATTGAGGTCCAGCTTAATTCTTCTTTTCAGACACAACATGTTTTGTTCACTTTTAAACAAAATCTCTTTGTGTTGTGTCATTCCAACCACTACCACTATTGTTATTAAATGTATTACTACATTCATTATTAAAATAGCATCAGTAGCAGTTTCATTGAACAGCAACATATTTTTAAGAGAGTGTTGCAAGTTGACATACTGTCATGGTTTTAGCCTGTCTTCTGGGCCCCTTGTACTCTCAGCCCCAATCAGAAGTCCAGACCTTGGATTGTGGACTTGTTCGATTGGATTTAAGGATTATTGTTGGAAGCTTTTGAAGCAGAGTTTGAATGGACTTTAAGTTATGGATGTGACCTTTGTTCTTTGATTCTAGAAAAGTGATTCTGTAAAACTAAGGATTTTTATGCTTCTTAAAACTGTGTCCCTTATTGAGTATGTAGTCTGCAGACGGGACCATGT
This sequence comes from Sandelia bainsii, assembly GCA_032362345.1. Classification (NCBI taxonomy): domain Eukaryota; kingdom Metazoa; phylum Chordata; class Actinopteri; order Anabantiformes; family Anabantidae; genus Sandelia; species Sandelia bainsii. The sequence continues at coordinate 12,458,912 of JAUMHL010000018.1, forward strand.
GGAAGTTGCCATTCTCACTGGGTGCCGTCGTCTTGTCTACTGGACCATCCTTCATCCCGTTTCCCAAATTTTGTACCACTAGGTTGTGATACTCATTTGGAGGTTATGCCACTAGTCTTCAGTGGTTACAGCTGCAGAGTGGAGACAATATGGTTTCCTCCAGGGCAACCTCCACAAAGTCAGAATTACTGAGAATTGCGACAAGACAGGTCATCAACTGGTATTTCTAGGTTCAGAATCAGGTTCAGAGCCAGAAAAAAAGTTACACACTGCAGATTACCAGATTCAATACTTAAAAATCCAAATGACAGAGCCAGGTCAGACTGACAGGTCCAAAACAGGGTTGTTAACAGGAAGAAAGAGGGATATCCAGAATACAGGTCCAAAATCAAAAGTTCAAAACTCAAATCCGATCCAGAGCCAGGTCAGAATATTAATCAGAATCGATAAACTCACTGAGGCAGCAGACTGGTTCAGGTCCAAGACAGGTTCATTACCAGATCCAAGGAAATAAGGCTGGAAAGGAAAGGGAAAGAAAGAAAGTTCCTCACTGCAACAGGATCGCAGACGATCTGGCAGAGTACTGAAGCTGGCAGACCTGCTTATAAAGATACTGAGACAGGTGTTACTGATTTGGCTGATTAGATGAGTTGAGCAGAACGGGAAGAGAAATATGTAAGGAAATGACCATATAAGGCATACACCAGAAAGCCAGCCTGGAAACCGTGACAGCAAGATCAGATGTTTCTGCTGAAAAGAAATGTGTTATCTGGGAACATTTTCCTGTTGTGCGCATTATCAACATATTTGCAACTGGCCATTTACATAAATGAACAACATATTCTCATTATGTTAAAAGGAAATGTAATCTGGTAGTAGTTACATTCCTTATAAAATATATTTGCAACTGCAGTTAAATTTTTTTTTTGTTAGACAGGGATGCACACAAAATATATATATTTTTTAAATATAATATAAATATTTGACACACACACACACAATATAATAAATAATAATTCAAATCAATTCAATTCAGTTTCAATTCAGTTTTATCTATATAGCGCCAAATCACAACAAAAGTCATCTCGAGGCACTTTACATTGTAAGGTTTAAGACCTTACAGAATATAAG
>JAUMHL010000018.1:12471228-12486513 GCA_032362345.1 Sandelia bainsii
TACAGTTATCGTCACATGACCAGCATTTACGTTGCGTCTCGTCTCGTTTCTGTCACGTGATAAAGGTTCGTTGACGATGATATTTAGTCATAATTTTCGTTGACGAAAGCAACACTACTCCTGACCACATGTCGAGGTGTCCTTAGACAAGACACAGAAACCCTGTAGTAGTGCTGTCATTTATTGCAGCTGTGCAAAGGACAATTTCCCCAAGAGTATCAATAAAGTATGTTATTAATATTAGTAGTAGTAATAGTATTATTTTTGTTGTTGTGTTGACTGAAAAAATGACTATTAATACGGGATGATGTCCTTCTTGTAATCCGATTATGGCATATATTGTTAGTGATGGCAAGTCATCCACCAGCAATAAATAGTGACATGAGCAGTAGCTTTACTTGTTGTCATTGCATTACATCCAGGTACTGTTGTTTTATAATAAGGGACAATTAAATTGGTCTAGTGGAAATTACATTAAGGACTTTGCTAGAAATTTAATATGCTTGTGTCAACAGGCATAAATGTGATTGTAGACCTGGAGAATCAGGTCAATGAGAAAGCTCAAGTCAATTTACTACATTAGAAAGTGGAAAAACTAAACATGCATCGTCTGTGTAGTTTGTAAAAGTGAAAACAATAAGAACAATGACTTGAACCTATCAACCTAAGTAGCAGTGCAAGTGCAATCCTTTAACAAATAAATCTATTTATCATTACCCAGTGCCCAGTTTGGCTCACTGTCTCCTTAGTATAAAGCAACATTAACCTTAGTTAAACAAAGTCATCAATCAGCCTATTACAGTGCTGAGCAACTATGAGCTCCGAGATATCTAATGGAACATGATCAAATCTGCAACAGTTTCCATTATATGTGCATGATTTCATCTAGAAAATTGCCCAAGATCATTTATCACAAATCAATTCATAAACAGTTAAAGACTAAAAGTAATAACGATTAAAACCACTGACCACAAACTTGAATATGGTAAAGCCACCATGTTGTGCATGCCATGCTAATTAACTGATTAATGAGAGCCAATTGACAGCGATTTTCCACCAGGACCAGCTGTGACAGCTGTGACGCTGTTTTTTTTCCATCCTCTGCACAGTTTCATACACTACTAGTAACGTTTTACAAGTGGAGCTGCTAGTTCTAAATGGTGGTTCTGAATTTGTCTTTGCTTATTACAAAGTTAAAGGCCTTCTTTTTTGTCTGATTTGTGTTTACTGTTGTTATTTTCTACTTTGTTGTGCTGTAGCCTACAAAGTCTACAGCTAAATTGTTATAAACAACATGGATCAAAGACTTAGCTGTGTTTTAGTTTAGTTTTAGTTGTTAAAAATTAATGAATTTATTCTCGTAATTATTTCATATCTAACTATATTTCACATACAGTTCATGTTAGCAGGTGGAAAACCAATATTTCTCCTACTTGAAAGGCAACAGAGGGGAACAGAATGAGGAAAGAACTACCTGATTGGTGGATTTGACTTTGTTTAACTAAGCGTACCAGAAGTGGCTTCCATCAAAAATAGACTTGGCACATATCTTCAGCAGTGCGGAGCAGAGAGCCACTTCTGGGACGCTTCTGAGACGAGCCGTAGCATGCATGGTGGAAAAAGGACCACAGGGCAGAGTGGCGGTGATCAGCACCGGCTGCTGCAACGCTGCCATTCTCTGCCACTGCCGGCCCCGGTGGAAAATAGCTGAAGAATGAAGGACGATAACCCTATTTTCCAGTAATCTTTCCTGGTGCACTCATGTCTTTCAATTGACTCCATAGGTCTGAACACACTTTAGCTGTATCTGTGTTATTTCTTTATTTGCACTTCAGTCAAATAGTGCAACAGGGCATTGATTTGAACCACTTAAAGCTATAATATGCAACTTAAGCTACCGGTAGCTTGAGACTCAAAATCAATTCACTCTGCTCCGCCCACTGGCCCTCTCCCTGCTCTGCTTCTGCCATCTGCTCTGCGGTGTTCTCCACATCTTTTCATGTATTAGTCATTGTCGGGGACCAAGCAGCAAGGCTCAAGGAGACTAGGTGTAGAAAGAAAATAATATTAATAATAACAAAAATAAAAAACAACATACTAGTTAACGGAAATGCAAAACCAAAAAAATTTAACCCCCCAAAAATAGTTTACAAATTAGGTCCTTATAACAAATTAAGGTCAACTTAACACTAAACCAAACATAACTGACCTTACTAGTGAAACAAATTGGGGTTATATAAAGACAAATGCTTAACAGACAGGGGACAGGGATGAACATTTAATCTAATACGAAACACCAAGTTCAATACAAATACAAAGTCAGGTAAAGAACATATTTACACAAGAAATCCATCAAACCAAATACAACAAACAAACACAAATTCTCAAAATAAGTTTAAGTTCAATCACAACTGGCAGATTTCCCTCCTGGACACACAGTTTGTTCCTTCCACTGTTGGCTGTCTATAATAAGCCTTCTCAAAAAGGTGCCCTGTCTTTTGGCCTGAAGGGGGACTCACCAGGCAATGGAGAACAAAAGAAAGGCAAAACAGATTAATTTGAGAGAGAATTTTATTCACAATGCAATTAGTAAAATTAGATAAGAAACTGACTAAATAAAGGGTGTGTTGTATGAAATCAAAAGACTGTGTGTGGTCATTACTTGACATGTATTATTGTCAACTGTACTGAAAATGCACTAACACTGTGATGGTGTGGCCATCCCAGTCACCATCAAATTATAATAAATATGAAACTGGAAAACATAATAATCAAGCAGAAAGTGTTGAAACTCTCTGATTGCTTAGGAGAGCCATTCTCACACACACAATAAAACCTTTACAAGTAAATATCTCTGCACTGCTGCCAGGGTTTTCAATGAGTCTGATTTCACAGCAGGTTTGAACAGCACCTCTCCACAATAAAATAAGTTTTAGAACTTTCTGCTACTATATTTATTTCTACAAAATAAAAAATAAAAAAGTTGCATACTGTAGCTTTAAGCCACTATGTGTACATGCCTTTATTTACTGTACATCTATCACTTAACTGTCAGAAGTACAAATCATTTATCACTTTGTGTTCAGCAATATGCATCAGAAACATATGTAAATGTATTGGTAAACCATGGTACCATGATATCAGCTGTACAAAGCACTGCCTTGCTGGATATTTACAACAGTACAATGTGTGAAATGCAGGTCACAGTTTATTAACTGGCTCTAAATACTGGTTCAATGCTACAGGCTACTTAAAGACATTGTCACTGAAGAGATTTAAAGTAAATCTGTAAACAGTGTGGTGCCAATGGAAAATTACGTCCTGTTTATATTTGTCAGTCAGTTTGACCATGGGGAGGCAAGTGTGACTGCTGCATGCAAATGACCAGAATGTCTCTGTCTGGGCTCCATGGAGGATGCTAATGTGAGCATTGTACTTTCTTTAAAATGCAACTCGGGCTCAAGTGGAGTGCACATAAACATGAACTTATCCCTGATGAGGTGAGCACTGCCATTCAAATAAATCCAAACCAATCAGCACATGACAGGATTACTGACCTTGCAAAATCAGGTCCACTGTGTTTAAGGCAGCTTTAGGAAAAACTGTTTTCTCAGTTGTTAGACTTTGAAAGGCAGCTCATGTGTATTGCTTTCACATTTGCATAAAAGCCATAAATGATATTGTCTTAAAGCATTTTCACATTGCAGTTTGCATTAATGGGCTTCATGACTTTGATGTCCATTGGACATTCCATTTAGATTTCATTTTAGATTCTTTCGAAGACCACTGTGAGTATGACTGGGTTTTGAATCAGTAGTATCAAGCTGAAATCAATGAACTTGTTTTGCAGTAATGTAAAGTGGTGCAATATTACAAATATTTCTTGCTGAAACACATTACTTGTTTAATTGGCCAAATATTAATTTTCACCTTATTCATTTACAAACCTCATTTAATATTAATCAATGCATTAATTGATGATGAACAAGAGGGAATTTATCAAGAAGAAGTTCAGTGGTTCTCAAACTATGGTATGCATACCACTTGTGGTACGCAGGTTCCCTCTAGTGGTACGCAGGAACACCTGAGAATTATTTACGAAAATTAAATAATAATATTAAAGACATAATACTACTATAGTTTACCGGTGAACTGCCTCTGCTCACTGAACAACGTCTGACCGTCAGATTTTAATACACTTTACATCTCCATAAACATTATTAACCGCATTAGAGTCACAACACCGCATCCCGAATTACAAGTGTTAGTTTAAACTATACAGTGTGTTGTTCATTCACATGATGTTGTGGTATCTAGATGTCTGTCAGAAATTAGAACCATGTCTAGTTTTGTTGGGGATGTTTAATTCAGACACATGTGAGCAGAAAAAACACAGGTCGGTAACGTCGCGAAGTCAGACAGCTGTGTTCAGATGCGCACACTTCACCCGTTTGATCTCTCAGGCTGTTTTTACGCACGGTCACATGGACACAAACAGCCTTATTCACAGACATCGCTGAAGTCTAGTCGCTGAAGTCCGTTGGTTGATCAGGATGTAAATGTAAATCACCTATTTCTGAATCCAGAGTGAGCTAACGGATGATCTCACGGGTGACGTGCGCATTTGCGCACAGCTGTACAGCTGTCTGCTTTCTGTGTGTCACTGGGAACCAACTTCAATCAATTCAGCGACGTTATTACCGGTGGTAAAACGGAGTCATGTGATCATTGTTGATAGGTCTGATTGGTGAAATAAATGTGTAGAATAAATGGTAAAAAAAAAAAAAAGTAACGAGATGCCCAGTGTAGCGGATTAAGAAGCGTTTCTTCTTCACAATACTACTCAAGTAAAAGTAAAATGTATGGTGCAGTAAAACTACTCCTAGAAGTACATTTTTTCAAAAAGTTAGTTAAGTAAATGTAACGGAGTAAATGTAACTCTTTACTATCGACCTCTGGTCCTAATGGTGGTACTTGGAAAGCCAAATATTTTTTGAGGTGGTACCCGGTGTAAAAAGTTTAAGACCTCTGCTATAGTTAATTCAACACGGGTGTTACAACAGAATTAAATAAGACTGGAAATTTAATTTTTCTGTCACAATTCTCAGTATCCTACACACCTTACTGCAGATGTTCCATATGCATCACAAAATTTACTAATCCTACATGTCTGTCACTATACAAATCAACACACAACAACACTGAAAGGCAAAAAGGTGTAAAATGCAGAACTTGAAAACATCATTAGTACAAAATTCCAAGTGAGAATTTATTGAATTTTGTTCTTTGCTGGGTTCTGGTTGAACAGCATGTACATGTAACCCAGTCTAAAATTGCATTGTGGAAAGTCACGCACAGACATTCACTCACATTCACAGTTGTGAATTCAGTAAATAAGTTAAAAAAAAGGTGTATTTAAAAACTGTGTGTTAATGTTAAATGAACATTGTCGAAAAATACTGAATATAAAGATTATTGAAAGGAGATGTAAATTCAAGAAGGAAAACTTAGTGCATTATTTTTTACATTTTGTTTCTGTTTATTTTGATTTCCATACCATCTTGTTATTTATTGTATATCACTGCAAGTGTATTCTGAGTTGTGTTAGTGACAAGCAAACAGTGGATGGTTCACTGTAAACAGCATTTCTTTCATAGGACACAAACAAAAATGCCACATAGATGCAGTCCATTTAAAAACAATGTTGGTCCAGACAAATTTGTCTTACATGAGCTATATGATAACTCATACTCTGTAAGTCCGCTAATGACTTCATTCTATTCTTTGAAAATCTGTAAGAAGTATCTCATGCCTTGACCCTAACTTTGAAAACACTAAAGTTGTTGCAGGTACAAGAAAATGAATTACTAACCAACACAGGTACAAAACTTGATAACACCAATAATTCTTTCCAAAAGCAAAGGTTATTCAATAAATGCCTTGGTGGGCTAAGAGGCCATCTTTGTGGCAGAGCTCCTTTGCTTTTAGCTGATAGAAAGACAGAGAGACAAAGATTACTGCCATCCAAACACCTGGCTTCTCATTGTAAGAAGAGATGCTATAAATCAGCTGAGGTCCTCATTTGCCTTGCTCTCCTGTTTTCATCCCTGTCATATACTCCCATTCAGTTAAGATTGGTGTATTGAGTTTGCACTTATATTGAAACAGTTAACTATGGATTGGAAGTGTGGAGTGTGTGTTTATGTGTTCCATTTTCTTCTGTTGTGGATCTACTGCATGCTCAGGAATTGTGGTAAAAAATAAAAATGGTTTATGTAAGACTTGCATGCTATGCTATACTTTCCTATATCCAATATAAAGACTGGAGCTGATAGTCAAACATTTTGGGTGAGATAAATCCTGTGGCACCACCCACTAATTACTGAGGTATCATCATTCCTTTTATTTTAATTGTAAATGAGAATAAATGTTAGCCTAATGGCAGATACAAAAAAGCCAAAAAGCATGATTATATTAAAGAAATGTAATTTATGCCAGATTTTTTGATTAAATTTGAATAATTTTTTAGATTTAATATACTTATATGGGTTTTAGCTATTTGTGGGCATATAGAATGGAAATTTCCAAATAGATAGATAGAAATACATATAATACAATACAATGAAAAATAATGACCCACTACAGATAGTTAAACTGTTGGAGCAGAGCTCTCTACTGTCATAACGTCAGCTATAGATGTGAAATGATTCAATTTTGGAACTAAAAGATCTTTAATTGGTATCTTTTACATGTGCCTTAATTGGTTTGTCAGATAAAATCTTTGTATCTTTTCAAAATAGATGGCAACATTTCTGATACACAATGCAAATGATTTATAAAGAAAGGTGCTCTAGTGAGGTGTGGTACTGACCTAAACGAACATATAATTTGATGCAATATATCTCTGTTGTAGAGAATTTAACCAAAAGGCAGTGATGAGGTCAGTGATGAACTGATTAGTTTTTGGTGGCCAAAGGTCAAGTCGTAGTGTCCTCACCTACATGCAATCCTTGTGAACTGATATGTCTGGAATGCGTTGAGGGAATTTCTTCAAATTTGCCACAACTGCCCACTAGGACTTTGTGATGAACTGTTTAGATTCTTGTCACCAACGGTCAAGGTCACAGTCACCTCGTGTTCATTAAATTCTTGTTGTGAATGTGATGTCTCAGGAACACCTTGAAGGAATTTCTTCAAATTTGGCACAAATTGTCCATTGGGGCCAAGGGTGGACTGATAAGATTTTGGTGATCAAGGGTCAAGTTCACTGTGCCCATATGTATGTCCTATTCTCATCAATGATATATGTCAAGGAGGGATTGCATTACATCTTGGCACAAATGTCCACCTGGACTAATGCGTAAGCTTATTAGAATCTGAGTCTGGACAGACATGCATGCAAACTACAACACGCTGCAACACTGGTACATTACACTGTAATTCTGTTGTAATTCGAACTACTTTGTGTGTAATATAAGAATATTATGTTTGTTAGCTTTGTTACCTGTTTTAACAGATGCTACAATATTTATGGTGTTTGGCAAGCTCATGTGGGTATGAAATATATAAAACTATATGGAACTATACATATATAATAATATACAATAAGACCTCTCAGAAACAAACTAATTTTAATAGCAAAAATGTCACATTAATTTCACTGTAATGACAGTTCCATATTTAATATGTAATTCCAATAAAAGCCAGTACATTGTTCATTTGTGAGATTTCATTCCATTCTTTTATTTTTTATTTTTTCCTTTTATATTTGTATGTCTGTGTTTATTTTTGATGACAGATTAAATCCTCCTGGGTATGCATGAAACCAGTGAACAAGTGTTCTGCCATTCTTCATAGGTTTCAACTTTTCAGTTGCTCTTTGCTGCATGAGTTTTGTTGCTCAAACATCTGCTTTAAATACACCAAAGGTGTTCTGTTGGATTCCGGTCAGGGGCATACTTGACCGGGTCATTTTCACTTTTTTTTGTCATGTTGTAAAATTCCTCTTCTGCCAAGCATCTTGAAACTGTAAGTGATCTTTTCATTTAGTATTTCACTTCACAAAATTGCATTCATACTCCATCTATAAATGTAATCTTCCCTATAGCTTTTGCTCTCATGCAATCAAATATCTGCACATTTCCACCTCCATGTTTCACAGTCATCAATCAGTTCTTCAGTATTCAGTCACTGTGGTAGTCCTGGCCAGGTCCATCTAAACATGCTGGACCCCTTTTGATCCAAACAAATATATTTTAGTTTCATCTGACCAAAGAACATTGTGCCAATAATTCATGAGGTTTCTTTTCATGTTCTTTGGCAAAGTTTAATTTTACATTTTTGTGCCATAGAGGCTGACTTCACACTGTCTGATCAGTCACTGACACACTAATTTCCACAGATAATCCCTGTGCCAAGTTAGAAGCATTTACCCATCTGTTTTTACTGCAAGGTTGTGTAAATAGCAAATTTGGCGCTGTGTCATTTTTCAAGGATGGCCACTACGCCTTCTGCTGTTGGTAGTATGCTTCTTCTTCCATCTCCTGACCCCCACTACAGCTGTGTTTCAACTTGTATTCAGCAGCCTACTGATACCTTCTTCCATCTTTATGAAGTCTTACAATCTGGTGATATTAAGTAGTCTATTTTTAGTATACTGTCTATGTAGCACATTATGAATTCTGTTAATTTAGGTTTAGTACATAGCTGAAATATTTTGGCTCAGTCACTGGTGAAAGTTATGTGTGTGCACTTTAAACTCTGATTGTCTGTGATAGTCTTGAGATCATCTATGCTGAATATTTTTGGATTTGTGCTCAGAAGCATCTGATTCAAGTAGGAGGAAACTTCGACTTGAAAAAACACCTTACACACTTAACTTAGCCCAGATCATGCCCAAATCAATACTGGAGTTGTGTGTAATAGACAGACTTTCACATTGATTATTTAGTAGGTCGAAACCAACTTCCCTTCTCTATGTCTCTATGTAATCACATTTTTTAATTAAAACCACATTTTGTGTTTTGTTTAGCCTTGCTGGTCTGGTTTCAGGAATATTAATCTGAATACAGGAAAGAAGAAGACATAATGAATATAGCGTGGGACTGATGAGAAATAACCCAGGTCTTTTAGCCAGAGACTCTAAAGGGCTGACTGACTCTAATGGGAAGTGCCCTTTAATGAGAAGTGCTAGTGATTGTAGGTGGTAGTATTAAGAAAAGGCAAAGGAGGATTGAAAAGTCAAGGGTCGCACCCGCTCACCTCCCTGAGCTTTGTTCTCTATTACCACATTGGTATACAGTATTCACAGTGCTGCTTACATTATGCTCCAACATCAAAGAGGACACTCATTTTCTGCCTCTTTAGCGGAAGACCTGGGGAAACAGAGATGCTGAACCGAAGTGTGTGTGCATGTTTTTGTGAGGACTGTGCTGAGAGTGTGAGGGGATGGTTTTGTTGAGGGATAATGTGTTTTTGGTTGCTAAGGAACTATCAGGCACTCAGAATCGAAAGAAGCAGAGATAAAGATCAACATTTAAAAAACAAGACCTTTTAGGTTTTTCTTTTACAAAGTAAAAGAAGATTCTGAGTTGAACATGAAAGAAGGGAAAAAACCTTATTTACTAACTCTGGGTCTTTTGATTTGAGCCTGCTTTTCCCATTGTACAGTATGCAGTCCAATAAAATTTGTTGTCCAATGTTCTCCTGATAGTGGACTCAAGAACAGTGATAACCACAGCAAGAGAGGCCTTTAGCTTTCTAGATTTTACACTAAGGTTCTTTTTTGACCTCCTGGACTGTTACACACCATGCACTTCGACCATTCCTGGGGAAGGTAACAATGGTGTTGTTCTACCCCCGACTGTCATCCCACCGATTAAAACACCTAACTCTAATTACCCCTTCAAATTAAATGATAATCTTAGAGGTTTGCATACTTCTTGCACACATGTTTGGACATTTCTTGGGAGATTTGGATATTTGTAAGACCTCAGTCCAGAGGTGAGAGAGCGTCTCAAGACATCCACAATTATTCCTGTGCCCAAGAGTGTAGAAGCAAAAAGCATGAATGACTATTACCCAGTGCCTCTCATTCTGATAGTCATGAAATGCTTTGAGCGGCTGGACCCACACCATTATGCCTACAGGAGGAACCATTCCACATTGGACGCAGTGTCATGTGTTTTGGGGGTTTTTGGCCTTTTTTGGGTTATCTACACAAATTGTACACTGCCAGTCCAGAGGACAAATTTCTTTCAATGTTTATGATTGAAAGAAACCAACACTGACTAAACCCAAACCCTAAAAACAACTCAGAACTATGATCAAGTCCTCCCACTTTAATGTTTGAGATCAGGCACTAAGATATCTGCATTGGGTTTAGTCACTGAATGAACATGGTTAGGGTTTGTAGGGCAGCTGTCGACTATTTTAGTAATCGAGAATGTTTCAATTATTCCAGAAATTGATCAAGTAATTTAATAAAAAAATCTGATATAAAAAAGTTGCATCTCTTAAAATGAACAAGTGATTAGTTTTCATAGTTTTTATTGCTGAAATTGCAGAAAATAATATTATTAGTCAAATGCATAAATAAGTGATTGGTATAAATAAGTTGTGATAAATAGATAAATGAATAGATAGGTAATGGTTAAAATTTGTTATTTTTTAAATTAAAATAAATATTTTATATTGTGAAATGTTTGTGTTATAAAATGTTTAGTGCATGGGTTAAAATGTTTACAATGTAAAATGATGAATATGTGTTTTGTTTCTTTTATAAAAAGCTAAACTGTTCATTTTAGAGAGGTCGCTATTTGATGTGATTATGCAGGCTTTTATTTTGTTAACCGGATGTTGTTAAGACGACGCAGATACAACGTGAGAAAGACGAGAAGGTGAGAATATGCTAACGAGCTAATGTGAAAGTTGTAAATTGAACTCGGATGTTGTGTACTAAAAAGCCTGTGACTCAAGTTTTAGATTGTCAGATAGATAATCTGCTAGACTATGGGCTGTTGTGATAGACTGAGAATTTCAACTTCAAGGGGAAAGTAGCAACGTGAACAGACGGAGACAGCAGCTAACCCGGCACGACGCGCTTCTTTCGGACTGTTGCTGATCTGGAGACAGAGACAACTTTGGACATGTTCTGCTGTTGTTATCCTGCTTGTGGACAGAGACAGAGGTACTAAGAGGATATGTTGGATTATCACCACAAACGTGAAATAAGGTACATCTCTGTTTATTTTGTTTGTTGCTCCTAATGGAGTGAACTGACCGCTGAGTTTTTGGTCTCGACGTCCCCAAGCACAGAATCAGGCCTGCAACGATTTATGTTTAAATAATTTTGATAGAACTGAGTGTTTTGAACATTAACCACAAGGACAATTAAGCCATATTGTGGCTGTGGTTATATGTTACAAAAGCGTAATTGTGAGTGTTACATTGGAATTGTGCAATATGATTTGACAAAATTTGTTTGGTAAAAGAGAAGTATTGAACATTTAAGTTACTCTTTTTTTTTTTTTGCTTAGTTTATTTTACAATTAAAACGGGAATTTGTCATTTTTATAACCCAGTTTCTTGGTGTTTTATTATGTTTTGTGTGTTCAGAAGCCTATACTATGGTGTTGATAACAGGTTTTATAGGGTGACTACACTCAGATATTTGTTATACCTTGATTATGGAGAACTTAACTCTGACTTTCTAAAGTGTCCCGAGACTTAAAATATTGAAATAATCAGAGTTACAAAAAAAAAAAGTAGAATAAAGAACTCAGGGCCCTTTTCTACACTTAGAGTAGACGGGCTACACAAAACAGTTTCTAAAGCTTCTACTACTAATAATAATGATACATAAACAATGCCTTTGAGTTGTGCATGTTTAAATTCAGAACTACAAGTTTCAACCTAACTACAGCTCAGACATAACATCAGCCTTTACTGTCTTCTTGGAGGCTTTGTAATATTTATAGGAGGCAAGAACAAGTAGACAGGAAGGTTGGAACAAAAGTCAACTTCTTGACTGAGTCTTGAATGGTCCAATTTTGCAAACCTGCACACACAAACCTCATTACCGGACTGACCCTTTACTCAAATTTATTTTTAAATCAAATCCAGACTCAACATGACCTGTATGCTAATGTTAGTTAAACACATGCTCTATATTCTCTCACTTAAAACCTGTCAGTGCTGTAGGCTGTTTATAACAAGGGCTTGCAGAATGAGCTGTCTGAGGATACTGTCCCATTCAGACGCACAACACACAGCTCAGCTCCAGTTGCTGTTTGTAGAAGCAAAATGACACGATTTTGTTCACATATCTAAACTCCTAGTTGCTGTCAGTCAACTACATTCTCTATTATTATTATCAGATGCGATAAAATTGTACCAACTTAAAAAATGTGTCTTTATTTTCATGACTCTGTTCTGTTTTCATTCTCATCTTCACTTTTCATTTTTTCTCATCTTCTCCATTTGTTCACTATTCACTAGCATTTATTTTGTTTTTACCAGTGTCTATATAGGACATGAATATATATTTTTTATGCTACCTGTTACATAATTTTTGCAGGTAACTTGAGGGGATACCTGACCGTGTGGAGGACTCTTACAATTTCATCTTGTTTTTTGTCTAAGTACTTTTACTAAGACATCAAGTAATGACAGTTGTTGAGAATGAGGATATCATTACACCTCCTTTACTTTGCTGACATTAATTACCTTGTTTTGGGTTCACTATCTGGTCTGGATGCTTTCTCCTGAGATCCTGAAGCTCTGATTTTGTGTTACTGTCTACTAGTTTGGTTTAAAAATTAAACAGGTGGTCATGTAATGTGTAAAATGGTAATATGTACGGACGTTTTGGGCTGCTGTTACAAACAACATTTACCATCTTATTTTATACGGGGGACAGTATAACGCTCTCTTATGCCAAATTCAGACAGTTTTGTTGCCCAATTATCTAAACTGACCACCTCTCTTAGAGATTTTTGCATGAGAGGAAATATAATCATAGTCCACTTTGCGTGTTTGAACAACCAGAGATGAAATATGCTAATTAGCATATATTATATTAGCAAATCTAATTAGCTGGTCAGCTGGGGCACCATATAATGTTAATTTACAGCATATACCATCACATTGGCAATGTTAGCTAAAAAAATGTAATTACTTCTAACATATTCCATGTATCATAATCAAGTAATTTTCAACTTAATGAAATTTTGTTTGACGGCATTCTTTGAGTTCTGTCTGGAAAAATAAGTTTTATTATATAAACAGAAGCTCTGAGAGTCCAGTTGGGTGTGAGCCCAGGATCTGGAGAGCAGCAGGTGGCAAACTGTCAATTCTACTTGTCAGTCAACAGACATGACAGACATCAAAGCCTTCTATAAACCCTAAAAACTCTTATACATGAAGCAGTAACTTCACAAGTTACCAGCAGTACACTTATTAGGCAGCCCAAATTAAGTGAGATAAGATCCACTCTACTGAGAGATGTTGATCCTTTTTGAATTTGATCGAATATGATTCAGCCATTTTTTAGCAAGCATTTTAAGATATTTCTGCTTCAGCTGTGGTAGTAGTCGTTTGGGGAAGTAAACTCAAGACTCTAAAACTATGTACACTATTGTCTACATCCACAAATAATGGAATATTTATAAGGTTTTTTTTTTGGTTTTTTTAAATGTGACCTTTGTACACCTCCACGTGTATGAAAATGGCTATAATTCCTGAATGGTTAATGCAACAGATTTGTCAAACCCCTTGAAGGAAAGTAAAGCGAAGTCGTGACTTTGCATCTTGAGTGGTTCATTTCAAATTCAATGTAGTGTTGTACAGAGGACAAATGGCCAATTATCATCATTCCTTTATTTATGGACCTAACTGTGTGCTGAGCAAAGCCAACGGTAAGACATGATCAGATTATTGGCTTGGAGAGTATTACAGTACATATTCTTGACTTCATGTTACTGCGCAATGTGAGTCAATAGCATAATAACACATCAATAAATCATACAGATTACAATAAGTTCATACAGTTTGGTTTATGAAAAACAGGTGTCATTCTAAGCTAGTGTCGAGTTGTTGTCCACCAAGTATAAAGACCATGAATTAGACCAATCTCAGTTCATTCTGTGGGTGTGATGGCTAATACTGACTTTTTTGATGCACTTCAAAGGTCGTCTTACTTTTTCTGTCACATTTGTGGTACAGTTGCAAAAATGTATTTGAAGGTTGTTTTTTGAAGGTTGCAAAACATGTGATTTATTCACTCTGCTTCATATTGGAGGCTGTATAGGAGGCTGACGCTAAAATAATGAACAAGGGAGAAGTTACAGCCTAATTGGTTATCAGCTGAGACCACCTATATCTGGAAGAAAATGTCTGGAAATAGTAAACATGCAGTGAAAATACTTTACTCTTATACTATGTTTTTATGGTGTACGTTGTGTTCTTTTTTGCCATTGTGTTCTTTGTCTCCTGCTGTCTCCACATGTCCATAATAAGGCCCCCAAAAAAATCATGCTGTGATTTCATGCCTCCTTCTTCTTTGTGTCCCACCAGAAGACTACAATTACACACAGTGTCCGTAAATTACCCTGGTTTTCAGTTACTCATGCTTCTAGCGTAGCCTTCATGGTCGGTCTTACAACAACCAGGATAGGAAAAAGGTAGACTAACAGAGAAGAACAATTAGAACATTCATCCAGTGACATTTTTTTAGTTATAATAGTTTTATTTATTATCATATTATCATATCAAGTGTGTCAAAAGCCAATTCAATAACATCATCTTACCAATTTACATACTACATATGCATCTATATTAAGCCATTCTGTAATACCAATAACATTTCTGGGGAATATTTTATTTCACAATTGTTACACTACATGTGATCAGCAGGAATTGTATTTACTTATATTTGAATACTTTTTATTCTCCCCAGTCTCTCTAGCTTATTTTTCTACATTTTTTTTATTTTCACCTTCACCTCAGAATATGACTTGTTTTCTGGGTCAGAGATCCACCATGTTTTTGCCTAATTTCTAGCTTTTTAAAACTTACAATACAAAAAAATTCTGTTTCTAAACATTGGAAAAGTTAACATAGAGACAAGAAATAAATATCGCTCATGGAAGGCCAATGAGACAGGATGATAAAAGAAATTAAATACACTACTCACAAAAAGTTAGGGATGTTTGGCTTTCGGGTGAAATTTAGGGAAAACGTAAAAAGTTCACACTACAGTGATATTATATCATGAAAGTAGGGCAT
>JAUMHL010000018.1:12486613-12519943 GCA_032362345.1 Sandelia bainsii
ATAGTGCATTTTAGGTTCATCCTGAAATTTCACCCGAAAGCCGAATATCCCTAACTTTTTGTGAGTAGTGTATGTGACAGAAAATAGGCATTAAAGTCTTACTCACAGAAGGTTAAATAAAAATGATGAATATGATGAAGATAGAAGCAGAGGCTCTAAGAGATCATCAACTGGTTCCATGAAAACAATTAGACTTGGTCAGAGTTCGAATTACACAGTGGCTTTCAGGGGAGCCCTATTTTGTAGTGCGCACTCCGACTTCCCAAGTCATATGAATGCACATACATAAATGCGAAAAAAAACATGCGAAAAACATTCTACTATTCTTGTTTATCGTTCACTTCATTGCTTCTTTGTCCAGTTGAACGGCAATGTTGCATCACCATGTTCAGGCCCATGTTTGCTGCTGCACGTGGCGGCAGTGGTGTCTGGTGCTGAGACATCTCCCTTTCTGGAACTGTCACTGCCAGAAAGACACTTTAGAGGTGCTGGACTAGCTGTAGTCAGTGCACTGTTGTCGTCACTCATTGTTGTCGTGGTTTGTTTAATCAATCCAAATTGTCAGAACAGGCAGGGTTGTTTCCATTTTGACATTGTGACTATCCATAAACTGCCCTAAAACACTGAATAAAATTTCTTTGTTTTCCTAATTAATGACTTTTAGTCCATTCAAATATGACACCCACTCAGTGATGATGAGTTCAGGTGTCGCATGGATGGCCTTAGGAATAGACAGAGAACTGAGTCAATTAGTGGAGTTGTATTCAAAAAAATTAATGTAATGAATGAATAAACACACGACATTGACATATGGATGCTATTTTGTTATTTATAAAGCCTTGATGTACGAAAAATAAAATATAACCTATAATACAAAAGTAGACATTTGTTTTAGAGTTCCCCCTAAACATCTCAGGGAGGTTTTCAGAGGAGCTCATGTCCTTTTCAGGGGAGTCGAGCTCCCCTTAGCTCTCCCATAATTTGAACCATGGACCTCCACCAAATCAGTTCTTCAATTTTCCCTCAAGTTACCAGCCTCAAAACAATCCCTGAGACAATCAACAACACCATGAATCTATTCAAAAGGGACATTTTGTAATATATTATTCAACCTTTATGAAATTTGCAGCTGCCCTATGCAGGAAAACATTTGGCCTGCTGTAACACCATGCCAGTTTCACCAAAAATAACTAGGTTAAGAGCCACAAAAATGTTTTGCCAATAATCAATTAGTGTAACTGTTATAATTGGATTTTCTTTTTCTCATTCATTTTCATAATGGAAATGCTGTTACTCTTTTGAATATGCATCCTGTTTAGATAACAATATTACAGTAGAATTTAAGTTGCGTACATGTCAGAATCACCTGTCTACAACAGCAAATTCAATGCAGATGTGAAAACTAGTGCCTGAAGATGACCGTTTCTGTCCAATTTCTACAAATACAAGCACACCACTGCACATAACTGACATTTAGGGGATTGACATTTATCTGAAGAAAAACAGACTACTCATTTCAGCACAACAATCAGTTCTTCAGTTGATATTAAATAAATGAGACAAAGTTTAAAATTACAGTGATCGCAACAGAATTCAAACTTAGTAAATACTGTCCAAGGAAATAATCAACGTATACAGATCAGACTTAACAAAATGCCAAATCATTCTTGCAATGTGGACTTCTAATAATTTCGATTTGATACAAGGCACCCTATGTTAATCTGTACTGATTTGGCTCAATTAAAGAAACAGTATGTAAGAGTGACTCCAAGTGAAGTGGTACTACAGTCCAAATTCAAAATACTGGACAGCGTTGGTTAACCCCATCCCTTTTTCCCAGACTTAAAGCTCATGCGAACTGCCAGGTAGAGTACGCTGTGAGTACATGAGTGAACGTGACACGAGCAAAACATTTGACAATGACAAGCGACAATGAGTCCTACACCGAATGTTAAGTTGCTCAGCTAACATGTTTTTGTTGTTTCACAATTATAAACCAGCTAATGGGGATGTTATATTATTCTGTCACTGTTAGCTTGATGCATGGCTGGTTATTAGGACCGCAACCAAAACTAAGCCTGTTATCCTGAAAACAAACACACTCTAGAGCTGGAGTTACCACTCTCTAAGCCACAGATAACATTGTTTAACGATGACAACTCGCATACAGTATGTTAACTTGTTCAACTTATCTATACTGCACATTTGCAGGGTTTGTTGTTTGCAAAATCAGCTCTTGTAGATGTTATATTATCTGTCAGTGTTAGCTTGATGTATGGCAGGCTTTAAGTACTGCACAACTAAGCTATTATCCTGAAAACAAACGCCAACTGCTGCGAAAACCCAGACTCTGGAGTTGTAGTTATAATTTCCAAGCCCCAGTTAATACAGATGTCAGTTATGAAATACTGAAGTGCCCTCATCGGCGGGAAGTGAAGCCAGTGAGATCAGAGAAAGGAGGGGGAGTCCAGGTCTGATTGCCCTGTGCGACTAATAGCATGTAGCATCACTGTGCTAACCAGCTCTAGTCAAGATCACTTCATCAGCAGTGTGTCTCAAATACTCAAATGCTGGCCTGATAAACTGTCTACACATGCACTACAGATGATGAATGTCAGAACCTGAACTTTTAAATGACTGAAAATAACCATCCGTACTGGTAGCTATGATAAATTAAAGTTAGCTAACTTTAGCTAAAGCTCAATTAACCTGTTCAGAAGAAAATTAGCTAATTCAGTGTCCATCTCTAAGCATTTTCACGTCTGGCAACATGTGACTGGGCCCGTGTTACTGGTCAAATGCTCAGTTGGCAGTACCACACAGATCCAGACAGAAACAGATGTTCTGTTCCGGTACTTACATTCATGATTTAACACTAAGAAAGAGACTGGGCAAAAATGGCATCCATGGGAGAGTTCCATGTGGCAAAAGCCACAGCTGACCAATAAAAACACAAAGGGTCATCTCACATTTGACAAAAAACAAGACTTTTGGGCAAATATTCTGTGGACTGAGACAAAAACTTTTTGAGAGGTGTGCGTCTCATTACATCTGGCATAAAACTAAAACAGTATTTCATAAAAAGATCGTCACACCACCATTCAAACATGGCGGTGGTAGTGTGATGGTCTGGGGCTGCTGTGCAGCTTCAGGACCTGGACGACTTGCCATAATTGATGAAACCATGAATTCTGTGCTCTACCAGAAAATCCTGAAGGAGAATGATCTCAAGCAAACTTGAGTTATGCAGCAGGATAATGATCCGAAACACACCAGCAAGTCCACCTCTGAACGGCTCAATAAAAAACAAAATTGGTTTTAGAGTAGCCTAGTAAAAGTCTGGGCTAGTAGATTGTGATGCTGCTGTTCATGCTCGAAAACCCTCCAATGTAGCTGCATTAAAACAGTTTTGCAAAGAAGAGTGGGCCAAAATTCTTCCACAGCAATGTGAAAGACTCATTGCCAGTTATTGCATACACTTGACTGCAGTTGTTGTTTTCAAGAGTGGCACAACCAGTTATTAGATTAAGGGGGCAATTACTTTTTCACATAGGGCCAGGCAGGTTTGGACAGCTTTTTTCCCTTAAAAAAAAACCGTCATTTAAAAATTGCATTTTGTATTTACTCTGGTTATCTTTGTGTAATATTAAAATTTGTTTGATGATCTGAATCATTTCAGCTTGAACAAATGCAAAAAATAAATAAATCAGGAAGGTGGCAAATACCTTTTTTACAGCACCATGGGCTATGCAACAAAATCACAACCTGGCCTGGACCACTCAACTACAATGAGATTCCTATTTTAGACATAGAAACAAACATCCACACTATTATGGATGACACAAATCTAAGTCCTGACAAATTGCAGGGTGAGAGTACTACAGAGTACTTTTTTCTTTTACAAGTGATGAGGACTATGGTGATGTAAAATACACTGGGAATGTTTAATAAAAACAGCATGAATTGAACAGAAAGGCTCATTGTGTGCATTGACATCTTTGATTTATGTGGTCTGGAGAGGACTAGGAGTTTCATGAGCAAGGCCTATTAGTGGTCTCTAAATGCTTTGGCAAATGGACTGATCTTTTATATACACCATGAAACAGTGTTGCTTTCAAACAGGTGAAGGGTCTTTTTTTTTAAGAACACATTTGGAGATAATTGCATGAGCCCACTGGAAGTGAATTCATAATTTACTTGACATTCAGAAATTGTTATTAGCTGATTAATTAGCTCCTGTTTGAGATTTTTATGAATCATCAACACATGATTAACTGTATGTCATAATGTACAGTTTAAAGTTTTCTGGGAAGTAAACAAATGCAAATAGATGGACAGAGAGAAAAACTGGCAAATACGAATTACAGTGATTAGTACACACTTGAAAAAAGTACTTGTGAAATCATGTAATGGCACAGAAAGGCTCAATTAAACTAACCACCAGATGGTGCTAATGTGTTTTCCACTCAATCCTATCACTGTATAGATGTTCATTTTGTAATGGTTGAACTATGTAGGGTTAAACACATAAATCAAACATGTTCATTAAAAAAAAGTCTTAGATTAATTTCCTACTAGAGTAAAAAAACAAAAAAGAAGAAAATGACATTTCAAAGAATCGGCTTAAAGTGAGCTGTCTGTGTCTACTGCAACTATAGAAAATGGAAGAGCACAGTGTGTGGTTGCCATGGAGAACCACACAAGTATGGTGTAAAGTATAGGGAGTATTTTTTTTTCTTTTACAATTGATGAGGACTATAATGGTGTAAAAAGCACTGGGAATGGATAATGGAAACAGTGTGAATTGAATACAGCATATCACTGTAAATAAGCTATTACTCCTCAGCCTATTCACTTCATGGGAGTGCAAAACAGCTTTGGCCTCAACAAATAACACACCATAAAACTCAGATGTGTGTGGGAAATGTACTGAATTTGAGTGCTACAGCATGTGTTTTGCATGTGAAACGTCATTATGAATAACACCTGTAGGCCCTTCATAGAGTCAGAAGGTTGTTTCCTGCTGTTGTGTACGTCTACTGATGATGAATACAACCCAAATGCATACTTCAAGGCCTTGAAAGTCTACAAAGACTTGCAGCAGCTCTGAGGGAATCAGGTGCTGCTCTCTCACTTCAGCATGATATACATCTAAGTGCTAGCACTGTGCTGCTCTATGGGGATGGGTTGCAGTCTTTGTTTTCTTTTCAGCCTCTTTGATATCTCTTGGTGGGAAGGTAGGGAGGGCAGGTGTTTGCAAGTACGAGACCCCCCCCACACACACACAAAAATAAGAGAGAAAGAGAACATGAAGAAGACAAGGTGAATGCAGGGTGGGATCATTCCTCG
The DNA here is from genome assembly GCA_032362345.1 of Sandelia bainsii. Taxonomy (NCBI): domain Eukaryota; kingdom Metazoa; phylum Chordata; class Actinopteri; order Anabantiformes; family Anabantidae; genus Sandelia; species Sandelia bainsii. Next base: position 12,491,963 of record JAUMHL010000018.1, read on the forward strand.
GTTGATGGGAGACAAAAATTTTACCTCCTGCTTCTCCTGTGCTGCCCAGAATCAGAGCACAGAGATGCTATAGATTACTCGGTACACGTGTTAGCTTGCTGTTATTTATATACTGCTCTGTGAATAAGAAACAGTGGAGGGTGACATCATGAATGAAAAGAAGATACAGTCTCATATCTCCCCGTTACTGTAAGAATAGAACATTTAACTCCGACAGTGAAACCACATTATGAACCTCGGGATGCGGCAATAGCATCTTGTGACATGTGATCCTGATCTCTGTATCACAGTAATGTATCCTCTGCCATACTCTTACAAATTTATATCTCTCTTTTTTGCTTCAATCTGCAGTACCTATTTTTCCATTAGTTACTGTCATGACGTTGTAGTTATGTGCCACAGCATATATGTTTAAAGCTGCTCTAATCGATATTTTTACATTACCAGTGAATCAAATGATAATGTGTTATGTGAAAGGAGTTGCTTGCAGTAGTGAACTTTACTGTTAAGTGCACTCAGAAAGCTTCAATAAATGCACTGTACTGTGCCTTCACAGCACCAAATGGCAGAGTAGCTTATTAACACAATGAAACATTAAGTACTTGTCGCTAAAGATCCACACATTTCTTCCTGGAGTTTATAGAGACCAAACCAGAGCTAAAAGGAAAGTGAATACAGGACACATGGATGAAATGGCCCGAAATACTTATTAATTTAAAACGGGATAATATATCAATATGTTTCAGTTGTTTCTTCGACGTCATGTAGCTAAAAATTGTTAATTCATATTAAATCTAAAAATTAAAAAGTCTCCCTACTGATTTGATAAACACAGAAAAATTCTGTTACCATGCTTTATCGTTTAGATTTTTGAGAAGAAATTTGAAGCTCTACTGTTTAAAATCTGGTATGTAATGGTAAATGCTTTTTAAGAGTAAACTGAGTATTCTATCATTTAGCTGCTGTATATGTAATGGACTTCTTGAGAGCATAGCAGCTTGGTATGTTGAAAAAAAACAAGCAGTGTCACTCTGCATTAACCTCCATACCAGTTCACTGAGAAAACAAAAAGGATGTCTAGAAATGCTCCCCAGGTTTGGAAAGCTGGCCATCGTGGTACCACATGGCAGTGTCACTCAAATCACCTTTAACGGGTGGGGAAGGTTACTCTGTGTGGGTGTTTCTGTCTGTGTGTCTACTCCCTGACACACAAGCTGACCAAAGTGACTGCCAACCAGATGGACCTTGATGTGGATGACTTGATCAAGTGGAGCCTTTTCAGACCACCCACTCTGGCTGACATAAGCTGTGAGGGCTAAGCGTATTAGGAGGCAGGGGATCCACGGGGACTATAGAGACACTTGAGAGTAATAAACTCATCAGGAGAGAGACAGATACACCTGTTCACTACAGGGTGACTGAGACAGAGGGCACAGAGAGGAAAGAAGACAAGGAAAAAAGAAGGAGGAGTGGTTGGTAGAGTACATAGACAGAAAAAAGGAAATAGAAGCTGAGGAGGGGAGAGGAAGAGATGCTTGACTACAGAGGGAGTCAAAATCGCCTTAGATAGGGGGGGGAAAAATGAGCTGGTTTGTTGAGTCCAAGTCAAGCTAGACACCAAAGTGGAAATCTCAAATCCTGTTTTCAAATCTCCAGTGTCTTGAAAGCAAAACGACAATGCTACTCAGGACTGTATTTGAGTAAAATAGAACAGCAAGAGTTTATTTTTGGATTTGTTAATATCAGTTGTCCAATATTAGACATGACTGGGAGTCATCATACTTCCTCACACTTCCTTGAGATGTAAAAATATGAGGCAAGTGAATGGCTTTCAAATGATAAATTTACAGTAATTTTGTATCTAGTCCTGACAGACATGGGCAGCAGACATAGACAGGCAGCCAAATAGAGGGACAGCAAAGACTGTAATGTCCAAAGATAGTGAGATGAAATGTGAATTAAAAGGAGAGAGAGACAAATTCACTACTTCCACATACAGTCCAATGCCAGACAAATATAGACACTCTACTAGGTCACCTATATAAAATTGGTTGGTAATTTTCAACAATCCTACAACACTTGTTCTTTCTGAATTCCCAGAAATAATGCAGTGACCCATATGATTCTATCTCCTCTGTAGAAAATCTCATTGGCCTATTTTGAAGTAGTCCATGTTCTTATTTCTGTCTTTTAGCATGTAATGAATGTAGTAAAGCACAGGAAAAAATGTGGATATATGTTTGTGTAGTATAGACATCATTCAGTGCCATCACTGCAAGTAAGAGTGGTGAGCGGGTCCTCTTCTAAAGCATTATAAATATTACTATGCATTTGATTCCTTCTTTTCACGAGGCCCTGTTCTCCATTACTTCTACCTGAACAGGTTTATTGAAGTGTTAAATCATGCTTTTCAGTCTATACTTGCAGTAACATTTGTCAGTCATGTCATGCAAATAACAGCACAAGCTTGTTTCGGTTGTTTGTGGTGTCATTTCAGATCTGCTTATTTGGTGATATTGAAAACAGGTGTGCATCTTTGTATAGTAATGGTGCATTCAGTGGTTGAGGTAAGGGTAAAATGTTACATTGTGGACAACTTATTCATGTAGCTGATTAAGTTTGTGTGTACATAGCTAAATTTAAATATCAACAACGCCTTGTTTAAGTGTGTCATAATAGTGTTCTGTTTATTGTTTGGTATTCTTAGGAAGCTTGCACTTGTTTAGCTCACCCCTGTTCTGACCTGAGTGGATGGTACAGTCCAGATTGAGAAGATTTAATGCCAGTCACTTGGCTGTAAGGAGAGAGGTTCTGTGAGGCTGTGGGTTTCCTTGGGGGATTTTACTTGAAGTTTTCTTAGTTGAACTTCTCATTTTGCACTGATCAAACTCCACCTTTTGTGAAGACTTTTCAGACTTTTTAAAGGTTTGACCAGTGCAAAATAACATGCTGTATTTTGCCCTTTGTATGGGCTGTTGGCACTTTTAGTTTTTTAAATGGTATGGTAAATATTGGAAAAATGTGAAAAGATACAAAATAAGGTGAAAACATAATAATATCTTTCAGATATGTATTCAAAACTAGCTAGGAGCATTTAATGGCTTTAGTGTTATATTAGTTAAGACTGTGTGTGTGTGTATATATATATATATATATACACGACTATACATTGAACCATTTCAGATGCTTCCATACAATAAACTGTGGCATCACAATCAATTATTTTCTTTTTATGATGTATTATGATATTAATGAAGTTTGTGTAAAGCAATACCTTGGTGTGCATAACACAAATTACAAAATGAAACCCTTTGTTAGAAGGAATAGTTTAACATTGCTAGTGTAACAGAAAAAAAGACATAATATCCTGCTGATAATTTGATTAAAAAGCTATTGTCTGTTTATTGTTTCTCAGGGGGGCTTCTCTGTCACTTTGGTCATCCCTTTTATGCTATCAAATAAACTTTGTTGCTTTAATTAATCTCTCAAAATATTAATAAACAAAGCTAAAGCAATACAACAGAAGGTGTAAATGGTTGGTGCCAATACCAGCACCCTCCCAGCTTGATTTCTTACACAGATTTTGAAACTGTTATATGTGAAATAAAGTGTTTTGGATCATTCTACAACTACAGATCAAGTACAAAATGTTGTAAATCCAAGAGATAAAGAAGTAGTACTTTTAAGGGGGTTTTCTGATTCTGTCTTTTTTTGGGAATGCTATGACAGGAAAGGAAAGGAAAGCCAAATGTAGACAAGCAGGCAGCAGTTTCAGTGAAGTGTCTTTAATAAAGACTAAAATGACCAAGGATTATAGGCAAGCAGAAACTGGTACTGGTACAGAAACTAGTTCAGAGAATAGTAAGAAAAGGTTGAGTGGGCAAGCATAGAAGTCCAAACCAAACATTGAAATATGAAGTATTTAACAGTCTGGCAGAAAACAGGTGTATATGAGTTCAGCAATAATCAGGGGTCACTCTGACACAGGCAGAAGAAGGAAACAAGGGTTAGATTGAGGGCATCTGGTGGCCGGATGAAGAAAGGCAGGAGACAGCAATAGAATAGTCAAAATAAACAGGTCTGTGACATGGAGCCTGAGAACAGAGGGTTGATGGATATTTTCAATGTGGATGGTGATCAAAATGCTATTGTGTGTTGGTGTACCATTTGATGTTAGGTTAACATTTAAAAGCCCAATGATGCCAAATGCTGCCAGTCTCATCTCTTTGTCCCAGCATTAAACGATGTTCTGCAGGAGTGGAGAAGCAATTATTTGCTCCTCAAGCATTCTTTAGATATAACCATGGACATGCCTCCTGGTTACAGTACCAATTTCCTGTGTCCAGTCTCAGGTGGCCAAATAAACAGTTTGATTTTATATGAGCACTAAGTGATGCTGAGAAGCTATAATAGATGTGTATGTTTCATCTCGCTCTTTTTGTGTCATCTCTCTCTTTTTGTGGTGTTAGAAACCAACAAGCACATGCAAAAAGACCCATACATTGTACAGGTATACATACAATGCACAGTATATGTAGGATACTGCAATTTAGTCTATGAACAATATTGAATAATCTACTATGAGGCTTGATGACATGGTTGAGCAGGTTTGGGGATTAAAGCTGGACTCTTGTAAAGACAGTGACAGAACTGAAGGTAAATAAAACAAGTGAGAGGCTTCATGAAACAGGCTTCATGCTCAAACTAACCACGTACTGACCATGCCCATCTGTGCTTACCTTTATTACACCTCTTTCAGTCCAACACAGTGAAGCAGGTTAATCTTGCATTGGCAACCTACTTGACTGACTAAAGCCCTTTTTTACATATAAACTCCGCACAATGTGAGGACAGTCAGGTCCGGACATGGTGCGGAGTTGTGCTTCCACACATGTAGCTCACAGCGGGAGACTCCCTGAGACACACACATCCTCACATGGGGAGAAACTCTGTTTGATTTCAGCAAGGGGTGGGCGCACCTATGTAGAGCGTGTGGGAGGCATGACATGTCACAGCCAGACTTTGTACTAGGTGGCTCGAAGGATAAAGTCCAGGTGATCTCCAGGCTGTCTGACTTGGACATTTGCGTTCTCACATGCACCTCATGCAGTTAATGTCTAGATATGTTCAGGCTTCCAGTGCATGTCTGAAAGCAGCTTAACTATCTTGATAGTTTAAATACAAGTTGGACACTCAGCTTTGGTGAACAGTCTTCCTTATTAGGACTGTCCATTTTCATTTAATGTTACAATGGTTTAAATGATACAAAAATAATTTAAGATCTCAATATGTCTCAAAGTGCTGGTAGCTCAGTCTTTACTACTTCTTTGGTATTTCATGTGCACAGAAACACCATGGATACCTTTGAGGAGAAGGCATGCACTGCTTTTTGCTTTCTTTGAGTGTGACCATTTGAAAAAGGTATGAACACACACACACACACACATGTGACAGACAACAATTAATTTTATGTAATTTACTTATTCTATCTGATGTCATTCTTTGCATTTCAGTTTTGGAACTATACATTAAATTGTATAGGAATAGGTGTAATATTCTAAACTTACTCTATATGGGTTTAAATTGAGGTTTAACTAACTTGCACCAGAGTATGTCTTATGTCAGTCACCTGTAGGAAACATCAATGTTATTTAGTGCTTAGTGTGGTTAAACTGCATTACATGGTGCTGTTACTAATCTACAGTATGGAGGACTTATCTCCATGAAAAATAAAATTGACACATGTTTAAAACATCAGTGCTGCTGTCTCAGCTTTTATACAATGTGCGATCATAGGCAAGGACAAATAGTTACTCAAACTCAAACCCAGCAAAGTGAGGTAAACAATCAAGTGCTACACCTACTCTCCCTCTGACATAGCGAAGAAGAAAAGCACATATTCAGGCAGCAACATGGAAAAATGTATGTGGTACACAGTCAAGGAAGTAAAAAGTGTAAAAAAGTGACAGGTTCCTGCTGAAAAAATCCTCCGTAAAAGTCAGCTTTGGTGTCTTTTTCTTTTTTCCTGTACTAGAGAAAAAATATCATACCCAGACTCCACATGGTCCATGTTTATGGCTTACATTTCTTTATGATGGAAGACTGCAGCACATTTTTATTGCTGAAAGGAAGAAGAGCTACAGTCAGAGAGTGTAAGAGAGAAAAGAAGAATTTAAAAAATGTGTTAAATAGGTTAGGCAGGAAGAGGCCTTTGCTCTGTTATTACCACCTGAAGAAACACCTTTGCCATTAGATTGAAATTTAATTTACGAAATAGTGTTTTAATGCAGCTGTTCACCAGCAGCTCATTCCAAATACGCTTTCTGTCACTGCATTTCCTGAGGGCCATTTAATTGGGCTAATGAAGAAAGCTGCTAATGGTTGGGTTTATCTCTGGCAACACTGGTGACATTTTATCAAGGCAGGTGATTTCCCAGGCTTTGTTTAAGCTAAACTCTGTGTGTTGCATTTCATAGATAGAGAATACAAGAAGCCAACATGGTATTTTGGCAAAATATAAAAATAAATTTTGGGAACAATGTGGTGTTGAGGAAAACGAATAACTGAACTTGATACAAGAACAGATTGAATTATTTTTCACACATGCCTCTAATTATATTTGGAAAATTGCCTCTGACTCATTGCTGCTTAGCAATTTGTCTCGGGCTTTAAATTCTGGGAATGCCCACACAACCTGAAGACTTCAGAAGAATGTCGCACATAGTGAACAAAATATGCATCACATTTGAATAGACGCACACAGACACTCTATGCAGATAGAGACAGTGATGTGACATTTACCTTCATCAGTTATCAACATCTTGACATTAGTACATCAAACCTGCTGTTTAATAATGAGGTTCAGTCACCATCTGACTAGCGAATGAATCTGACACTCTTGTCATTTTCTCCTGTCAGAGAGAAAGGTCAGTGGGAAAGTCAAAGAGTTGAGACCCATGTTTATACATGGATGGACTACAACATTAAACTGAACAAAGCTCACGTGTTGAAATTGCAACAGAAAATGAAGGGCATGGTTAAACTGCGGCAAACTGCTCATTTGTGACAAACTATTCAAATGAAAATAGGGGCCATAATTTGATATTTCTATGGACAGTGAATGGGTCGTTTTAAAATGCTAAATAACACAGATATGATAGAATATATAAGATATTGTGGCATACATTGTTTATGTATCTCTGTATTATTTATTGCTGCTTCCATGTGTTCTTTATTCTTGCTTTGACCCTGGGGCTGGTTTCACTAAGACTTGCATCTAAATAACAGTCAGGCTTTGTACAGACATGTACATTTATCTGCTGCGCAAATCTGTATTTAGTTCTTCACTATCTGAAGTAGGACCAATTTGATATCAAATCTTGATAAAGATATATATATTCAAACTAAAAAACATGGCTGACCTAACAGCCAAGTCAAACTGCTCAGCTCTCTACACTCCAACAGAAAACACATGCATCCTCAACCCAGTTACATTTACAAGGATATTTTCCTGTAAAAGCTTAGTGAAGAACAATTCAACAAAGAGCCTTCTCACGGCTTGCTGCAGTATTATCAGTAATATGATAATATTATGAGCTGTGTTTTCTCCCTTTTTGTCAGTTGGTGCCACTTGTCAGCTGAACATCTGTCCTGTGTGTTTCTCTACATTAAGGGCTGCAACTAAAGACTATTTTCAGAACTGAATAATCTCTTGAACATTTTCTGTTTGCTGTGTAAAAAACCCCCCTGAAACACCCAAGATGAAGTTCTCCATACAAAAAACAAAGATGGATCCTCAAGAATCAATCATACGTCCATTGCTTTTTAATCTGTACATAAATAATATTTATTTTTCAACTCAGCACTGTAATGCATATTTTTATGCTGGTGATACCATCTTGTAGTCACACTCACCAGTGTGATTCTGTGGAAAAAAGTTGATTCTCATCAACATACCCATGTCTTCATTCATAAGGCCTGGCTATTTATTGTACTAAGATATTTAGAGCTTATCACTGTGACATCGGATCACAGGAGAGATCAGCTTTAAAACCAGCTCAGCACCCGTGAATCTTACTGAAATGTACTGCAAAGAGACGCTCATTCTTTTAAGAGATTTAAAAGTTTTTCTTGTATATTTGTAATAATATGATGTGATATAAAGAGTGCAACATTTGTGTGTGATGTGTTCCAATCATCGTTGCCATTTTTGTGTTTTTTTGTGCTTGTTTGGTTAGCTGTCTTATGTTAAATACATATGTAATTTATTCCCCTGTCTCTCTTGCAAAAGACATCTTGATCTCAGTGAGATTTCCTGATTAATGAAGCTTAACTAACTCACTAACTTTGTTAAGTTCAGAACACAAAGATATTCCTTTCACCATCACATGAGACAAAGAAAAAGAACAAATCCACTGACGACTAAAAATGGGTCACATTTGGATTTATTTTCTTAAAAAATTACATCAAGATTACAAAAACAGCCCAATGGCATTCTTTCTAATTAATTTCAACTCTACTTTCAGTGTTGAGAAAGAACTTTTTACAAGACCGTCTTTATTGTTTTTTATGTTTAGAACATGAACTATAAGAGACAAACAGAGATGTGCTTAAGTGAAGTTTGCAAACAACATAACAATTAAATGTTATAATACTGAAAAAAAAAGATAAAGCAATTTCTCTTTGTCAACAGCAGCAATCATTAGCCCTAAACCTCATTATTTTCCTATCATTTATGTAATTTAGGTATTTAACACCTTAATTACATACAAAAATGTTTAAAGCAATTATTGCTGCTTTGCTGGTGGTAAAACACCTGCATATCAAAAGATATTGAACTTTTTATAAAACACAGAATAATGATGATCCCAGTGGCTGATGAGTGAAAAATTAAACACGTACGTAGAAATATACACTAACTAATAAGTCTAACATTAACTTTATTATGTAACTAAAAGTCGGCTATAGAGGTGGTGTAGTGGTGAGCACTGTCACCGCACAGCTAGAAAGACCTGGGTTTGTATCCACCTGTCAGCCAGGTGTCTTTCTGTGTGGAGTTTACATGTTCTCTCTGTGTCTGTGTGGGTTCTCTCCGGCTTCCTCCTCCCACCTCCAAAGACATGTATGTTAGGTTGACTGGTGACTCTAAATTACCCCTAACCATTAGCCCTGTGATGAACTGGAGACCTGTACCCTGCCCCACGCCCAGTGACAGCTGGGATTGGCTCCAGCTTCCCCGCCACCCTTAACAGGAAAAGCGATTAAGATAACGGATGGATAACATATCATTTGTTTCTTTTACACTAGACTGAATATTTTGGATCTGATCTGAATGCATTTAGAGCCTAAATAGATTTCTGAATAAAATCGGAGAAATTTTTTTTTTTAATTTCCCCTGCAGTCTTTGTTTGTTTTTAATAAATGACTTAACTGAAATTTCAAACCAGCTCAGCCTGACCCTTACACGCCTCTTTGACCAGCCTGTTCAACGCACGTTTCCTTTACGGTAAACAACAAAGAAGTGTGATATTTGAAAAAAACAGATGCGCCACCGGTGAACTAGGAGCCACCAATCATTTGTAGTCTGTAGCCAAAGCGGCTTTTGAATCCCTCCTTCTCCTCCCACCTCTTCAAATTCATTGGCTGCCGGAGGAGCAGCGACAATGTTTAATACACCATGCGGTGTCCGGAGTTCAGTCAGTGAGAGGAAGCGCTGTATGTGCTTAGGGCTGTTTTACGTGCAGAAAATACTAAGTAACGATTGCGCCTATATTTGAGAAAATTCGCCTGTTTTATTGACAGCCACAGAGAGTTGTGCCAGAGTGTGTCGTTGTTGCTGACCGCCACCTCAGCAGCTGTCTCTCTGTGTGGACTTTGACGGGGACAGCGGACAAGGACAAAATGCCACTACGGGAATCAGTCAGTCAGCGCTGTTTCGGACGGGGAAAAAAGACAATGATCACATTATAAAATTTACACTTTGGATCTACCTTACTACACAGCTGGATTTTTTTTTTGTTCTCTCAACAGAGTATTTCTCCGAACAGTTTCCTTTCTGAAGAACGGTGACTCACTGCAGGCAGAAGGCGAGCTGCTGCATCCTAATCAGACAGCGGAGAGGACTTCAGCTCATTGACATTACAGTCATACTTTTCTGGAGCACTTTTTTTTTTTATTTCCACTGCGCTGCACTGTAGCCTGTGTGTGCATCATAGGCTTGTGGCTTTTTTCCTGCTCGGAGAGGGGAAGCAGGATACGGGTGGTACCTACTGAAGCGGTTAGGGGATGAAACTCTCCCTGAACCCTGCTGGAAGTGACTCTTTTGATTTGTACAGTTATGTTGTTTTTTTTTGGACTATTTGCTACAGCAGTTTATTTTGGTAAGTTGATGTTTTCCTCTCGCCTGTTCTATGTGTCTCTTATTTTTGTTTAATTTCTCACTGGAAGTCCTGTCTGTTGCTCATTTTTAAACGATTATTATTCCACAACCACTATGCATGCGGATGCAACAGCTTCTTTCAAGGTCCGCTGAATCTTGCAGCGAGAGAAAGAGAGAGCTAGAGAAAGGGAGCATCAGTGGCGAGAATTACACGACTCCGCCGAGGTGCTGGCAGCTCTTTTATGAATTTTTATAATGCTCATTTTAAATATCCGGATTATGCGGATTTGTTAATGCGTGTAAGAGGCTCATTTTATACACACTTATTCAAATAGCCGCCATAATAGGCCATTTTCATTTGTACGCCTGCAGTGTTACCATGTTATTAAAGTTGACCTGTTACAGTTTCAGTCAGCCTTCTCATAATGTGAGAAAGGGCCATTATCATGACAGGGTCAGGTTATGCATCCACACTGGACATTAAAAACTGCATTCTGAAACTTGTTTCTAATAATGTAAGTAGTAAATAAGATACAAGAGGAATAATTATTTCCCAGTGTATCAGGGCTGCAGCCAGTCTCTTCCCAAGGTTAACTAATTGACAAGCTTCCCCCATAATTGTGGAGATGAATTACACATGAGCCCTGTTTCATGTTTGGCTCAGCGGTGGATCTGATTTCTTCCTGGCAGAATGGTTCGTGTAGCATACTCAGTTTGAAATTAGGTGCCCAATAGATACATATACATTTTAACATGTATACATTTTTTCTGTTTTCCTTCTTAGGTGATATGAGTGAACAGTTACAATGACTATTCTTTTTGGAGACTGCATCGTGATTATTGCTCAGATGAGTCTGGGCGCTCAGCTGAATATAAATTAGTTGTTCAGCACCACAGATCGCTGGAAGAGGCAGAGAGAGAGAGACAGAGCAAAGACAATCCACAAAGACAAATGCCAAGGCCTCACATGATGAACAGGACTCTTTATTTGATCCCAAGTAACAGAAATATCAAATTTGAGCAAAACATCAATAGGTCAAAGGAAGCATAAATACAACACCTCAACAACACAGCTTTTAAGGAGTGGGGATGCATCTTTCTATTTACTTTTTCCTCCTCTTATGGGCTCAAGCCCTGACATTGAAAAACTTAAACTACTCTGTTCCAGAGGAACAGGGTCCGGGCACGGTGATTGGCAACATTGCCAAAGATGCGAGACTTGGGCTTGAACAGATTGGGCAGGGAGGACAGGGTAAGAAAGCCAACTTCAGGGTGCTGGAGAACTCAGCCCCACATCTCATCGACGTGGATCCCCAAAGTGGACTGCTGTACACAAAGCAGCGCATTGACAGGGAAACATTGTGTAAGAGAAACCCTAAGTGCCAGCTCTCCATGGAGGTGTTTGCTAATGACAAGGAGATCTGCATGATCAAAATAGATATTCAGGACATTAACGACAACTCACCAACTTTCCCCTCAGATCAGATTGATATTGACATCTCTGAAAACGCAGTGCCAGGGACACGCTTTCCCCTGACCAGTGCACATGATCCAGATGCAGGAGAAAACGGTCTGAAAACCTATCAGATAACACGCGACGACTACAATCTCTTTTCTTTGGAGGTTAAATCCCGTGGGGATGGGACTAAATTTCCAGAATTAGTTATTCAGCGACCACTGGACAGAGAAGAGCGAAGCCATCACACCCTTATATTGGCAGCCACGGATGGGGGTGAATATCCTAGGTCAGGTACCATGCAGATAAATGTAAAAGTTATTGATTCCAATGATAACAGCCCTGTGTTTGATCAGCCCTCATATGTTGTGGAAATTCCTGAAAATTCACCTCCTGGTAAAGTCCTGATAGATTTAAATGCCACTGATCCTGATGAGGGCAACAATGGACAAGTAGTTTATTCTTTTAGTGGCTATGCCCCAGAGAGAATCAGGGAGCTCTTCTCCATAGATTCCAGAACAGGGGTCATAAAGATTCAGGGCGAAATTGACTATGAAGAGAGCCCAGTTATTGAGATAGATATCCAGGCAAAGGATCTGGGTCCTAATCCAATCCCAGGCCACTGTAAAGTCACTGTTAAAGTGCTTGACAGGAATGATAACTGGCCGTCTATAGGCTTTGTGTCAGTGAGACAGGGAGCCATCAGCGAAGCAGCACCTCCAGGCACTGTCATTGCTCTGGTGCGTGTCACAGACAAGGACTCGGGCAGGAATGGGCAGCTTCAGTGCAGAGTGCTGGGTAATGTCCCCTTTAAGCTTGAGGAGAACTATGATAACTTCTATACAGTGGTAACAGACAGACCCTTGGACAGAGAGGTGCAGGATGAGTACAATGTCACAATTGTGGCCAAAGACAATGGCCTTCCTCCTCTGAACTCCACAAAATCTTTCACTGTAAAGATTCTGGATGAGAATGACAATGTTCCTCGATTTACCAAGTCAGTTTATCTTCTTCAGATACCTGAAAACAACATCCCTGGGGAGTACTTAGGTTCAGTTCTAGCACATGATCCAGACCTTGGCCAGAATGGCACAGTGTACTACAGCATAATCAATTCCAATGTGAGTGGTGGTGATGTCAATACCTATGTCAATGTAAATGCAGCTAATGGAGCCATCTATGCTGTGAGATCCTTTAACTATGAGCAAATAAAATACTTCGACTTTAAGGTTCTTGCTAAAGATGCAGGATCTCCACACCTTGAGAGCAATGCTACAGTACGCATCAGTGTTCTGGATGTCAATGACAACATCCCTGTCATAGTTCTACCCCTACTCCAAAATGACACAGCTGAAATCCATGTGCCACGTAATGTAGGTGTTGGTTACATTGTCACCACAGTAAAGGCGGTCGATAATGACTATGGTGAGAGTGGGAGGCTCACCTATGAGATCTCAGATGGCAATGAGGAGCACCTCTTTGAGATTGATCCAGTGACTGGAGAGGTGCGAACAGCTCACCCGTTCTGGGATGATGTGAGCCCCATTGTGGAACTGATCATCCGAGTATCGGACCACGGCAAGCCAACCCTTACCGCTGCCGCCAGGCTGATCATCAAGGCCTCCAATGGGCGTCCTCCTGATGGACTGCCACGCATGAACGAGAATCACAACTGGGATATGTCGCTGCCTCTTATTGTAACTCTAAGCATCATATCCATCATGCTTCTGGCTGCCATGGTGACTATAGCCATCAAGTGCAAGCGGGAAAACAAGGAGATCCGTACTTATAATTGTCGCATTGCAGAGTACTCGCACCCTCAGCTGGGGAAAGGCAAGAAGAAGAAGATTAACAAGAACGACATCATGCTGGTGCAGAGCGAGGTGGAGGAGCGGGATGCCATGAATGTGATGAATGTGGTAAGCAGCCCTTCCTTGGCCACCTCTCCCATGTACTTTGACTACCAGACACGCCTGCCACTCAGCTCACCAAGGTCAGAGGTCATGTACCTCAAACCCACTGCCAATAACCTCAGCGTGCCCCAAGGCCACGTGGGATGCCACACGAGCTTCACAGGCCCAGTCACCAGCACTACAGACACACCTACTAACCGCATGTCCATCATACAGGTAAGAGAAAATGCACTTTGCTCTTTCACAGTTGTGCCACCATTTTCACGTCACAACCCTCAAAAAGCTCCGTAACGTATAAGGTTTGCTCCTTGGTTTGTATTAAAAAAAAGAAGACGATAAGGACAGGCAGAGACAGAGAGGCCCAGAAGTACAGGATGGAGGGAGTGGTGAGCATTAGAAGGATTAAACAGTCATTCTGTTGCTATCATAGAACTGAGCTAGTGAAACACAACACAATTGATCAATCAACACAAATCAATTGTGCATGAAATATGTCATGGCAAGCTTTTGAAATCAGTTTTCCCCTAGAATTTTTCATTAATCACTCACTCACTGTGGTTCAATTCCTGTGGAACAAAGTTTAGCTTCTGGCCGAGCTAAAACAGGTATTTTTTGTTTTAGGACCAATTCTATTCTAATCTACAGTTAGTCAGGATACTAATGCAAGATATTGGAGATATTTCTATGAAATGTACTTATCTTTATATAATGTTAACATATCAAGAGAGTTAAGTTACTCCAAAAAGTCATAGATGCTTGTTTTCATTTAAAGCCACTGTTTATAACACCATATCAGACATTAAATTGTATAGCTCTTTGAGGTTAATTCTAGTGATTTTAATTCCTACAGATTAGCAGATTGTACTTATTTTCACGGCTACTTTAAACGTCTTTGTGTGGAGTACTTGGGTATATAAGCTTCTAACGTGATAACTTCTCTGCGTCTTTGGCCTTAAGCCCTTTAAAAGTCTGTCGTGTCAGACAAGGATTAAAGCCTGTTGAAGCCGGTAGTATGTAACACGGCATAATGGGCAGTTGCAGCAGAGTGAACTCCTTTCTAATGTTTACCTATTATTAAGAAATAAGAATTATGTTTTTTATATGATTTATCAGAAATAATAAATTGTAAGTGGTGAGTTTTATTATTATTATTACTCTGTTTTGCCTAACACTGCTAAATTGGAGAATGTCATTTTTGTGTTAGTCCTGATGGACTCTATTAGTCTCTTGATTAGACTCTCCTCAGTCTTTTCTATCCCGCTATTTCCACTGGACACGGTTGTGACGATGACTGTTATCAAATGTGACGTGTTCCCACCAGGGATGAAGGCCACTGTCTGTTGTTCCCACTCTCAGTCTCTGCCCTGCTTCTATTATGAGCCAGCTGCGAAGGGCAGGGGTCAGAACAAAGACCGTTAAGGCTTCCTAATCACAGGGACAGAATAATTGCTCGTCCATTCTGCAGGCTGTTTCTCTGCAAATCTAGCGATGATGAATTTGACGGCGTGATGCTGTTGCACACCCATTTTGTGCACTTCCTTTTCTCTTTCCCTTCAGACTGTCAAAGGGAAAACAAGCAGGAGCAGAAACAACACAATCCTTAGTGTCTTGTTTACAGAGGGTCCCCTCAACGCATCAGGCGTGCAGGGTGCTCTATTGTATTATTCAACAGAAACCTGTGTATAGGGAGATGGCCTGAGGCATTAAGTTTCTTCAGAAGCTGTACAGAAGCGTATCACTTTCCTCCCTCCTCCCCGCTTCTGCTTCTGCCTACACTCTCAGTTAGTGTGGACAGTAAGTAACCTGAGTCAGAGGAGAGTGGCTATGGGAAAAATGTCAGGAAACAAAGACAGAATTCCCCTTCCATCGATCCCAAGGCCTCTCAGCCCATCTGTCACTACAGTTGCCACAGGAGGAGAGGCTAAATAAGAAAAATAAATAAAGAGATGAACAAAGCGAGAGAACATATCACCTGCTCAGTCAGTTTCACAAGGGCACCTTAGTGCTGCTGTCTTACTCTGCACCTACTGTAGCTGCCTGCAACTCCTAGTCTCTCTCCCAACTGCTGTTGGCCTCTAATGATGTTTTATAGTGGTGCACTGGCAGACAGGCTGGGCTTGGTCTTAAGCTGGGAGAGGGGAATAATATGTACATATCAGCAGAGCTCTGCTGGCCTTATCATTGTCACCATCATGCCAGCACCGGGCCCAGTGGAGAGCTTCATTTCATTTGTAAAAAGAATTCCTGGGATAAGGAGATGGATGATACGTAACGATGCCTAATTCCGCTTAAGGCGTTGAAGGGAATTACTTAGTGTGGAATCAAGGTTAAAACCAATCTGCTGAAAAATTCCTCAATGCTCAGGAAGAAGGGATTTCAGTAATGCGCTCCAAAGAGTGAGCCTGTGCCCACTATGATTTGAATACATTTTAGGATTTTGTCCCACATTATGTTTAGTTTCAGCAGCTGTGTCAGGCCATGGCCCTCTAACTCATGTCTAGTTGCTGTTTTCAAGAAGCTTATTCAAGAAGCTAACCTCATTGTTACGAAATATAAAACTCCTGTGTCATTACTTTAAAATGGCCCATAATTTATCATATTGATTTGTTTTGATAAGTTTTGAGTGTTGTAATTTGATTCACCATGAAATTAATTAAACAGAATTCTATCTCAGTGGGAGACCATCCATGTTAATAAGGTGCAGGTGGTAGTGAGGCAAAGGGGGAGACTGAAAGGCTATAAAAGCCGCCTTTGGGTGGCGACATTCTGCCTTGTGAACGGTGGCATTGAGATGAGAGTGTCAAGGACAAAAGGGGCTCTAGTCTTGACGTTGTCACTTGGTAAGAGGGATCTTACAGCTCTATTGAAAAATGAAACATGAAGATGTAACAAACTATATTTAGTTTTTTGCTCGGCAGTATTTTCTTATAATCGTTTTGAATGACAGTAACTGAATTAACTAAGCACACACTGAATAATATTTGAATTATATTTTTTCTGCATATAAACCTGAGAAAAAAAACTTGCCTGCTAATAATTAAGAATAAACCAAGCTTTCAGCATAGTTCCTCAAAATAACTTGCAACCATAAACCTATTGATTGAAAAAAGCAGTTAAGAGGTGTGACTGTGATCATTAAAGCAGCGTATATACAGTAAAGAGGAGAAAGACATCACTTCTTTGATCTGTTTAGGTTTAACATATAACGATATTGTAACCAATATCGTAGCTTGAACAGATGTTGAAAATGGATGCTTCCAGGAATGGTCTTTACTCTGCATAATTTAGGGACATTGTGTATATGTGTGTGTGCGCGCATGTGTGGGTGTAACATCATTGTGTATTCCAGGCATGTGATTTAAGCATTTAGCTGGCAGCCTTGGTGACAGAGCCCCCCCTCTTCCAAGAGTGTGACAATCTTGTGTTTGTCCGAACCTTGAAACACCCTTGCTCATAGAAACACACACAAACGCACAGATGCACATGTAAACGGGCTTGGCTGTTTTTGAGGATTCGACCAAAAAGTCTTATCAAAGCCTCCACTGTATTATTTTGTATATTGTATTGAAATTGCTCCCACACTTCACTGGCCACTCAGGCAATGAATAGAAAAGCACTCTTTATTTCATTTCTTTCCCTCTCCCTTCATCTTTAGATAACTGCATTCCTCTAGAGCTTTGGAATGAGTTTGGTAAACCTCTATGTACTGTGTGAGCAGCTCAGCACCTAGATGTGTAAACAGTCATTATATGAATGTGAGACATTTCAAGAGGTCATTTGTAATTTGTGTACTTTTGTCCCCCAGTTGAGATCTTCTGGAACACCACATTTGTTTTATCCGAGTACCTCCTATACAAAAAAGAGAAAATTATCAGCTTGCCTCGGGGTGTATCTTCATATTTCCTCAAATAAACCTGCTGCTACTGTACATAACACTACACAGTGAAATTGTGAATTATTAATAGGAAGTTTTATTTTTCCTCCTCTCCCACAAGCTCATACGATAGATACAACTGAGAGGAAGTGCAGTCAGACCACAAAATGTTGCTCTGGGGAACACAAGTAAATTATGTTATCTTTGTACAATGAACACAGAAATTTTGTCATTGAATGTTTCATTTATTAGCTGCCATTACTGGTATTTTAGCTGTAGTGTTTGCAGAAGCGCTTTTTTCAGTGGAGATGCCAGAGCATGTCTTGAAGCTGTAGCAGCATGTAACGCGCAACACAGAACAGCAGCTATATTTGCATCCTCTTTCATTAATAAGTCATAATGTTTAACAGGAAAGTGGAAGATGTCATGATAAACATAAGAGGTCTCCGGCTACATATTTGTTAACATATTTTGGGGCGAGAAGGGCAGAATATAGGGTAAGTGGAAACAAGAAGCTAGTTACTTTATAATATAAAGGGTGGGTGTTTTTGCAATATGCAGCATGAGAGAAAGTAGAAATGACTATTATAATCTCTATTATTATTATTATAAATAGCATATTCCTCTTCTCAATTCTCAACACATATGTGGCAACAAATACCACCAGTGTCTTAATCTTCTTTCTGAAGTTCTTCATTTTTGGACACTGTTTGCATTAACCAGACTCACGCTGAAAACTTTCTTTCTTTCTTTTTACGCAATTAATAGTTCATTTGCAGATACAAAATATAAATACCCCAAAAATTAGTTTGAGACCGGAGGCAGCTGTGGAAGTGAATGTTTTATTTATTGCAACTTCTCAAAAATCCAAGTAGCTCTGCTAAATAATTAAATATAAATGCAGGCCCCTGACTATGCCCTCCACTAGACACAATTTCCCCTGTAACTTATAACCAACATCAGTGGAATCTAGACAGAAGATACAGTAGATACATTAGATAGATAGATATATGCATACAGTATGTTGACATTATTGATCAACCCCATAGAAATCCTGTCTGCCAGCTGTTGTGCATTCACTGAACACATCACTTAACTCTGCTGGTAACTTAATTATTTTTCCAGACCTCCCATAGTAGAAACGCAGGGAAACAAAGAAATTTAGCTTATTTCCATGTGTAGAGAAAGAGACAGGATATGAGAACAGAGTTTGACCTCCGTGATAGACAGATTGGCCAGACGCATTAAACAATTCTGCCTCATTCAATAGGAAGCAGCCTATTGGAGATGACATGGCGTGATAATAAGACTGGACTGTCAGTGGACATTCACTGTCAAGTCGTTGTGTGTTTGTGTGTGCATGAGCGTGTGTGAGTCTGATAGAGGGGAAGTGGATGATTAGGACTCCTCTGCCTAATTGACTGACACTGGAGCTTCAAAATGTCATGTTGTTTTATCGTGTCATTCTGCTGAGTAGCAAGTGTTCTTTTTTAGCTTGGTTTACCTTCCAAAGACAGACTGGCATTTAAAATGGTTTCCGATCAATCCTATCAGACTTAGTAATTACTTTTCAATTCTGTCATTTCAAGGCTTCTAACAGCATGTCTGCTTTTTTTGCCAGATAGTGTTATTTATTGCGGTTGTTTCCTTGTGTGACAGTGTGTCTTGTTTTCCTGACCCTGCCCAGCTGGCCATATTTCTGTTGCAGTGCACACCTACACCAACCAGATGGATCTGAGCGTTTTATATGTGTCAGTCCTTTTATTGTAAAGTGTTTTCTTTCTAACCCCAAATCCTTTAATACTTGATATTTTATTCAGAAAAAAAGGCTATGACAAAAAATCTGTGCATGCCCCCAGTAGATTTGGAAGCATTTATCTTGGTGATGCTGGAATTGTGCTCAAACAACTCAGACGCAAGGAGCCAGCCTAGCATCAACAGAGGTCACAAAAACAAGAGAACAAAACATAACCTTCACTGTGGAGAAATCTAAGATTCAGCTGCCATGTGTCTGAGTGTGTATGTACATGTACATGCACTCATGCACCTGTGCTACTGCCAGCTGTGCTCTGAAGCACCGGTCTTGCTGGTTCCCTCAGATTGAAATGGGCTTCTCTGTAGGGGCCGCCTGCCCCCTGAGGGCCGTTAGATCCCTCCGGGGGTCTTTAGAGTTAACGCTTTAAGCAGCAGGGTGCAGGAGCTGCTGCAATAGACAGGTATAGATAGGAATGACCTGTCAGTAAAGTGCACTCAAATGCATAGCTCACAGAAGGCTACATAAGCGCACACGACATGGCAATGTATTCTTTGAACTGCCAGCAGCTGGGTCTCCTTGCTGTAAATCAAACACTTTCAAAGTCAAACAAAGTGGAACTCACTCTGCTGTGTCTTGGCATCGCTCCAACCTGAGAGAGCTTTTATTTCTGCCACATCTTCCTTCACTGTGCCCCCTAGGCATGTGCTGTAAAACAACACACAGCTCAAAGAATGAGTTATGTGAATCTGTTCTCACCTTCTATCTCATTAGTATAAGAGAAATGATTTATCCCTCTGTCCCTGAATCTCTCTCTCTTTGTCCTTGCCTTCTACAGTTCAGCACTTCTTCAGCTTCATCAGTAATGTGATTAATTGATTGGAGGGAGAGACCATGAATACCATCTCATTTGCTCTAATTTCACCTAACTACTTGTCAAAACAAGCCACTATAACACAGGCGTCCTCTCCCTAATACAACCACTGCAGAACATTACAGTTGCCCAATCCTGAAGCGGCAGTTTGCTTTGCAATTTGAGGAGTAGTTTTCTAAACAGCGTTATCCTGTCAGTGTATGTTTGCATGTTTGTGTGTGTGCGCTATGAGTGTGTCTGAGAAAGTCTGACACTCTAATAGGAGACATCCCACTGTCTCTTGTGTTCCAGCGTATATCTGTAGCACAGTTTGAAATCTGACTCCCATGTCTAAAGCCCTGTGTGTGTCTGGAAGGAATTGACAGCCACTGTGTTCTGCAGTGGCTGTTGCGTGTTCGTGGCAACAGAGGCAAATAAGTCGGCACTCTCAGATGTTATTGCCTAAACAAAAAGCCCACTAAGTGGTGGACACACAAGATTTGTCCTCAAATGTTTGACTGTGTCTGCTCTTTGGGGTTGCAGTGGTGATGCCAAGTGCTAATTGTGTATTCAAAATGGTATATTTGACCGTTCTCATCATTTTCTATTATACTGCACAGGTGTACTCAATTGGCCCCTCACTAGGTTTAAATCTTGGAATAAAGTCTTTTTGAGGCCTTTATCATTCAGATCAATTGCTGGTTTGCTCCGTTTATTATTGATTTTTGCTCAGTTTGGTGCTGAAATACAGTATTTCATTATCTATGGGTCTGAGCATTGTTTAGTAAAGAACAACTAGTGCTCCCCCTCTCACTTCCTCCCCTCCTTCATGCTCCTGTTTTGACTCTTTTCCTTTTTGGATTCTCTCTGTTTCGCTCTGCTCTTGTCATCTCAGATAAGCATTGCAGTTGCTCATGTTACTGACGACCCAAGCCAAATTCATAATGATGAGATTATCTTGTCAACAGTACAGAGTGTATATGTCTGCTGTATTGATCTGTGCACAATCTTAATAAATGAAGTACCACGATGGAAGCGTAGTGTCGGGGATAACTCTGGACAGATCTGGCTATTTATACACTCTCAACGCTGCTAAGATGATGAATGGAACTTGTGTATTCTGCCCTTCTCTCTTTTCCTTTTTCCTCCTCTCCTCTCCCTGGATTGATTGGGGCAAAACAGCTCCTCTTCCCACACATACTGTCTGAAATGCGTCCTCTTTGAGGTCATGTTGACATGCTGAGTCGATCCACTCCCAAGTGGAGAGACATGGGTGCTGCTGTGGGAGGAACCAATCATAGGAGAAAAAAGTGAATGATAAGCAGGGAGGGTAAAATTTTTTACTGTGGGAGCCCAGGCGTGTGTGTGTCTTTAAAGGACTGATGTTTGAAAGGGAGTTTATCTATGCATTTCAAGAGAAGGTCATCAGGGTTTAAAGCCTGAGATTATGTCTGATTGTTTCTTCAGTAGGCTAGCTGATTAATGCTTAAGCTGGTCTGACAGATTTCTTAATAATGCACATAGACACACTTAAAAGAGACAGAGGGGAACTGACATTCAACACTTTGACAATGGAGCATTATCCTAAAGCCTTTTCTGTCAGTTTTTACCCAGGTGTATGGACAGTTTCCTTTCTGTCCTCAATTTCTCCTTTTCCCAGCCCCTCCTTCGCTCATCTCCACTGACCTGATACATATACAGTAGATTGGTCACCTTGAATTGCAACTAGGCGTAGTCCATTTGCCGCATGTATGTGTGTATGCATAGAGAGATAGAGTGGGAGAACCCAGGCGTGTGTATGTGCACTTGTACCTCTATTGATATCAGACATGTGTGCGCATTCTGTGTGTCTGTGTTTATATATCTACGCCTGACCTCGGTTCTGGGCTTTGGGGAAATATCTAAAATGCTTTCATCCACAGAACAGCTCTTCCTCTATTAATTCAAACAGAATAATTTCTTGTTCTTTAATGTTTGTTTTTTTTCAGGGCTTGTTTCGAGAGTAAATTACGAAATACTTTCTTTATTCATGTACTGGAAAAGAGGGTTTAACAACATCAGCTCAAAAGTGCAGTAAACATTTGTGCTTTGTGCTTGTGTATGTTTGTGTAACGCTGTCTTACTGTTAATGACAGTTTAGATATTACTTCAAACACTGAAGAATACAGACATTTGGCCTGTTTATCCATGGATGCATTTTTGTATTAGAGTTGGATCATATTGTTCTATTATGTTGTCATTTATAATTATCTATATAAATCTCATCATCCGATGAGGGAAACATTGTAGCTATGACAGAATTAGACGAAATGATTGATGCCACTCTCGCCAATATTTAGAGTAATCTGAAGCTGTAGTTACCAGCTGGCTAGCATCACTTAGCATGAAGTCTGTAAACAGCCTGAAACAGCCCGAGGTTCTCCAAAGGTAACAAAATCCACCTCTACCAGCACCTCTAAAGGGCACAAACACATGGTTTTATGAGGGGTTATAGTATGGCTATCAACTATTGCACTGATGTCATAATGAACTTCTTATTCAGTTTACAGACATGAAAGTTGAATGGATTTTTTTGAATGGAAAAATACTACTTTAAAGTGTGTTTTGTAGACCTCAGCAGGTATAACTGTGCTTGTTCTAACATCCTTGAATGTTTCAAGGAACTTGAATGTTTCAAGGAAGTCCAGTTGCCACTGAAAAACCTTTTTTGGGATGCTTCCCACATAGTTTCAATAGGATTTAAACAATTTGACATTAAGTAATGTTGCCTGTCTGACACTCAATCATTTTTTTCCTCAACTCAAATTCTATGTGTTTTCTTTATTAATAATCATAAGACTGGTCCCTGCTCTCTACTGCCCAGACCAGCTGGTTAAATGTGTCTACACAGAACAAATAAAGTAGTGAGGGAGAACAACACAGCTATTTTAGGAGAGCTGGCAAACTGCTGTGTTAGGGGTTTTTGTGTGTTGGAAAAAATATCTATGCCAAAAGCTACATTTATCATTTACTCCTGGGGCGAAGCTGCCACAGATGTGGATTGTGTTGATAGGAGAACAAACGCACTGTCTTCTCTCACCCCTCCTCTTCAGAGCAGAAAAGTTCCCTCTGAGCTGGCTTTGGAGATGGCAGCTGAGAGTGAACTGGCTGTTGAAGTGTTGTTGAGTTTTAAAAGATAATGCTGGTAGGAAGTGCAGACATACAACAGTAATTTTGCAGAAGATGACAGCGAACGTAACAAGGCCTGTAGTTTTTGAGTAACGTTAGAATGAAAGGTGGTTTTGCCCTTTTTCAAGTAAAGACCAAAAAACTTTTTTTTTTTTTTGGAGAATAGAGATTGGGTCACGACCTATTTGTTCCAGTCAGACGGTCTTTGTCTAGTGGTCTGTGATTTAGATGTTTTCTTGCTTGTTTGTTTGTTTGTTTTGTGGGCAGCACGGTTGTGTAGTGTTTACCACTATCACCTCACCTTTTGTGCGTGGAGTTTGCATGTTCTCCCCTTGTCTGCGTGGGTTCTCTTCGGGTACTTAAGCTTCCTCCCACCATCCAAAGACATGCATGTTAAGTGACTCTAAATTGCCCATAGATGTGTGTGTGTGTGTGTGAATGTTGTCGTTAATGTCTTTATATGTCAGCCCTGTGATAGACTGGAGACCTGTCCAGGGTGTACCCAACCTCTTGCCCAATGACTCCTGTGACCCTTAAGAGGTCAAGCTGTTAGGATAATGCATGGATGTTTGTTTTTTTTTGTTTGTTTGTTCTTTGTTTGTTTGCAGAGCAGACTGTCTTATTATGTTGCACTGCGCACAGGTGTGATTCCACCTTATAACGGTGGCTCAGGAATAACACTTTACTCACAGAATCTCCGAACACAGTGCTTTCATATGCTTATGTTTGTAAATGTATATGTGTGCTGTGTTCCATGATGTTCTGCTGCTGAAATGGTGCACTGGCAGAAATGTAGTTGTTTTTGGAGAGTCATCAGACATGAAAGGAAGTTCAGTTGTTTCAAGTAACTAATATACTAAGTACCCAATGTATCACTTCACTTGGAAGTCACCCAAACACTCTCACGTACACACACATGCTACCTCACACATCCACACACCAATTCCCTGGTTTGGTAGCTGAGGATTATGGCAGACTTCTCACTCAGTTTCAGAACCCCAGGGTCAGTCATATGAATTCACTCAATTTGAATTTAGCTTGCAGCTTGTAATAGGAATTGTGCCAATGCCACCCTTATGAAACTAGAATTAATTTTGCTGCTTGAATATCCCACTCATTTGGTATTTTAGTGATCTTCACATCCAGCTTGCCTCAAGACAAATGTAACAGCAGCTGGTGAGTAATTTACAATAATGTATTCTTAGTATTCAATACTTTAGTTTTTTTTGTATTAGCTGAAATACAAAAAAAAGCTGAAAATGTATTTATAAACATTTTTTATTTAATAGAAGAGACAGCAACATAGACATCTCCATCAGTTTTACTACAAACCTAGTCTCATTTGAGTGAAAGAAAAAATCTTTTACTTAGTTTGGGCATTTTTTTCATTTAATCTGTAGATCATTTGCAGTGTCTCTCCTTCTAGGTGAATATAATTTGTCTTCTAAAAAGATATGGAATATATCCATATGGAATATGAATCTTATATTCTCACTCAACTTGAATTTATTTTATTTCATTTTAGACTAACAGTTCATCATTGTTTGACTCTTTTGATGGGTCACAGTCAATTTGGTTTTATTTACTTCCATTTAGAAAAAAGAAAGTGTTTGCTGAAATATAAAACATCAGTTATGTGTTTTATTTGGCGGCTTATTATAATCTTTACCTGAGGGGATGTTGGTCAACATCATAACGGTTTATGAGTAACGTTGTTCTTTTTAGTTAGATAAGGATGATTCATTCAATAATAGCGTAATCGACCTATTAATAAATCAATTACATGCATAGGAGTTACAAAACAGATTATTATATATATTTTTGTAATTTGTGGTAAACAGATTATTCTGTATAACTGTATGCTTATTAAGACAAGCCTTCCGAGCTATTTTGTTTATGCAGGATTTAGTTTAGCCCATCATTTGATTTTTCATGCACCATAAAAAAGGCTAGACTGTAGGATCTCCAGCACCTTTAATGGTGTAATAGTATGTGTGTGTTTGTGTGTGTGTGTGTGTGTGTGCGTGCGTGTGTGCGTGTCTGTGTGAGAGAGGAAGAGATAGAAAAAATGTTAAGGATATGCACTCTCTGAAGAGGTTTGCCTTTTATAATTTTCTGCGTGAGTTGATTCTCAAGATGATAATGACAGGTTTAAGAGTAGGCCTTAACAACACTTTGTTGACCAGCGCTCAGACTCTGGTTTCTTTTATCCCTCAGAATTTTCATGCTCTTTAGTAATTTAGTATTGTAGTCTCCAAAATTAAATGACAAACATTAGTACGAGGGATTTCAAACTGAAAAAAGCTTTCATTGATTTTTCATTACTCTTAAAGGCAAATGCAGGTATCCCACTTATACATAACAGAGCTACCTTAGAAATGTGACCAAAGTAGTCATTTGTAGACAGAGAAAATTATATCTATGCTTGCGTTGGCTCTGTCTCAAAAGGAATAATAAAGTAGCAATAACTGCACAGGTTGAAGGAAATCAGCTTTCAAGTAGTGTTTTTGTCCCTCTCCCTCTTGATGAAGCATGACCACCTCAGTCCTCCATCTGCTTTTCTTTTCAGTCTCTTCTTTTTGCTTTTCACCCGTCAATTATTTCAGTTCCTACTAAGTGTGTGGTTAGAATAACAAGCTAGTTCTTTTATTTGCATGCCATTTTCTCACTTTATGAAGTGGTATTGTTGACACTGAGGTGAAAAAAAGTTACTATGACAGCTTGATGCTTTCCACTGGGCTCCTAATAGGCATCTCTAATGACACTGTATGGTCAACGCAAAATAATAGGCAATCACTGTGAGTGGTAGCTTATTAATTATGAATATTTGTCTTTGCTGGAAGCAGTGGATATGCAAAGGAGAGGTCATATGTTTGTGCAACTGTACATAAAAGCCTCCAAAGTGCTACTTAACCCTATTTAATGAGGGAAAGATGCCCTGTTCTCCACCAGAAGGATGTAAACACACGCACATACACACACACACACAGACACAAAAATGAATGCTGTTACATTATGAATGATGAATTATGGAAAACCACGATTAACCAGATGAGATCATTGAATTAGATTAGGGCTGTATGTGTTACCAATAAACAAGCAATTTTACAAAAAGCCTCATTGTAGTTCTGTTTAAACAAAATGTAGTCACCATATTTCAAGACAGTGTTGATGCTGACACATGTAGATGTGGGCGACTTAATTCAGTGGTTTTAGATTTGTGGTACTGAATCTGAGTTCAGCACAGTTAGCGATTGAAGGAGAGGAGAGACTGTCAATAGTACAGATACTTTAAATGACTGATCACAGGGGTTAGGATCAATATATTCTGACACAGACTCCAGTGCAATGCTATAATAACACTGCATGTTATTATAACGTGTTTTCAGTACACCTGGAAAAACAAAACACATACTTTATTTTTCCATTTGTTTTTGTAAAGCAATACAGCTAAACTTTGGTTTGTGGGCCCTAAATCCTTCTATCAAAATGTAAAATAAAAATGATATTCTGTAAGATCACCTTCTAAAACTAGAGTACAGTAGCAGCTGCGTGGTTCAGATGAATAATCCAACAGACTAGGTGTGAATGCTCACTTTTTAGTTATTCTGTGCACTGCAAAAATAACTTAATCTAGATGAACACGTGTTGCTCTCTTCATGCCTTAGGAGATGCAATTATTTTCTTTTTTACTTTTTTTCTTTTCAAGTTCTGTGTCGCTGACAAGTCAGTAGCTTATTATTAAAGAGCTTATTCATCCTTTAAATATATGACAGGCTAATTCAGACCAGTTGCATGTTGTTTTATCACTCTTGGTAATAAAATGATTTAAATAATTTAAGTCTATGTGCAGCACACTATCAAAATTTTATGTTCCCTTCTATAAAATTATCTATATAGAAAATTTTTTCCTTTATGATAAAATATTGTCCAGAATCATTAGCAAAGTGTCCATTTGCATTGAGACTGTGATTGTAATCTAGTCTCCATTCACTTCCTTACTTGTCTGAAATTCCTGTGGACCAGACTTCTTCTGTGTTATTTAGAAGATAATAGAAGATATTTAGCAGACAGATGGCCTTAAGTTCACTTAAGCCTATTGATTGATTGGTCTGTTATCTCCAGGAAGATGTATAGAACCAGGTAATTAGATTTGATCACTTACAATTGCTCCTCAGCCACTAGGTAATCAATGCAGTCTAATTATTGTCTAGTTTCTCCTCCCCTTTTTCCTTACTTCCTTTATCATCCTGTCACTTTGCCATTTTGATCTTGTTTTTCTGTTTTTGTCTTTATTTCCTGGTTCTGTTAGATCCTCCTTCACCACCATGTTTTTTCTCTTAACCTCAATTTCAAACTGTTTTATCCTTTACCTACTCCTCCAGTGTGGCTGTTGCTGAGCTACTTTGACATTTTTCCAAGAGTGGTGTAAACTCTTGAGTTCACATGGTGGTAACATCACACAAACAGATGCATAGAACATATAATATATATAATATAATAAACATATAATTATTTCACTATTTATTTAATTAATTCATGGTCTGTGTTGCTGCACATCATGAATTTATTTTATCTGTCACCTT
>JAUMHL010000018.1:12520043-12560078 GCA_032362345.1 Sandelia bainsii
TAATTTCAGTATTTAATAATTTAATGACACATTTAAATATTTATTTAATGCTTGTTATATTTATTGTATTGTGGCACACTCCACGCTCCATAATGAAGAAGCATATGCACTTGCAGGAATACACACAGTGTGCTAAGTGTGTTTTTGGAAGACAGTAAAGGACAGATGCATGTATCATACCTAACAGGGTAGGTAGAGGGAGGGGGTGTAATCTCGTTCCTGTGAATAAAAGAGAGCTGTCCAATGATGTGTGAAAGAGAAGCTGCAATTTGTCCTTGTTCGCCACCCCTACCTAAAATATCAAACAGACATATATATATACACACACACAGACAGGTACACATAAACATCGTAGAAATGAACAGTGCCCGAAAATGCACCAACAAGGCCTGAGACTAGAAAAGAACTCCAATATGTTTATCCCATTTGTCTCAATCGGCCTGCTGTCTGCTTGGTCAGTCTTAGGGCCTCAGTGGGAATACTGAATAGAATGCAGCTTTTTGCACTTATTCAGCCTCGTTGTACTGTTCTTTGTGACCTTTGTGGTCTTTCTGCATGGACTACATAGAACACATCATTCAGTACCATTCAATGACATGCTTTAGCTATTTTTATCCTGAAAACCAACCAAACTAACCTCAGATGATATGTACACAAAACCAATAGATTCATCTTGTATTGTTTAGTCTTTCTCTAAACAGTTAAGGTCCTTAATATTTTAGGTCAATTCGGAAGCCAGACTTTGAAACTTTAAAGGTCAAATATACAGATGCTTCAGGTTAGTTTAATTTGTAGGTCTCTTAAGTTAAGCTCAACTCAGATAATTTCAATAAGTCCTACAAGAAGAAATGTTAAGAATAAGGCAATCATGCACCTTGAATTACTTAATGATACTTGCAGTACAGAATTAATTTACATACTGCATACAGTGTCTAATCATAAAGAAACTACTGGACATTTACCCAATATTCATCATCCACCCCTCAAATCATCCTGTATTCATTGTGGGCTCTGACTGACTAAGTACAAAGCAACATATACTGGCTGTTATTGATCCATTAATTGGAAAGTGGCCCGTTGCAGTGAAAGGGCTAGACAGTATAGACAGACTGGAAGAGATGGACGCTTAAGATCAGCCTGGATCCCTAATTGGCAGGAAAGAGGTTTCTATGAAGTGGTGTAATGTGCTTTTTATTGGCTGAGGGGGGTGGGCGGTGGAAAGATGTAGAATGGATGCTACTTTAAGTGGTAAGATGAAAAACCACATGAATACCATTCTGTATGATACTGTGGTTGATTTCCATTTACCTTGCTATCAAAAGGACATTTCACATGAATGTTCAGTAAATTAAGTTTAGAAATTTAGAAAAAAACATTGTGTGCATGTAGAGATCATTTAGATATTTGTTCTATGCACACAGGTGCGGAAAGTAAATGAAATCATACAACAATCATGAAAATTCATTTTCTGCTAGTGTCCTTTCATCTTGATCAGATGCAGTGCTTATAGTGCTGAGTTGATTGAAAAGTATACCCAAGGATGAGTCCCTGGTCATAGAGGTACAGAAGAGGCACATGAATATAAAGAATTCTATCTTCCCTTTTTGAAAAGCTCAGGCTGTTGTAATTTCAATGCCAAACGATTTCAAACATTCATTCTTCTCTTACTCTGTGGTCAGATTCCATCTTTTGACATATTCTGTGGGTGTTTTCTTTTAATCTTGGTGAAGGCTGAGGTGGAATTGAGTGTTCAGGTAGAGATAAAGGTGTTGGCAAAAGCATGGAAGGTCAAAGTACTGAGGTGGCCTGTCTGACCTTCAGACATGCTTTTTCATACTGAGCTACCGCAGAGCACGGGTGACATTGAAATACTCTATCGACTGTGAGTCAAGCTGTGCATGTGAAAAACCCTGGCACAAGGAGACATTACTCACTAAACATGACATTTTATTGCTATCAATTCAAGACAGAGAGTTGTGCACTGCATAGGGTAATTATTTGTGTTTCTATGATGAATACAGGTAACTCAGTATGAAAGCTATTTCTCTTGAAGTTTGTTTCCTTCTTATTCATGGCTTAAAGTGAAATGTATATGTTTGATTGCTTTTACATTAGTTGTTTTCTTTAATATGTGTGACCCTTTATCTTAACTGACATCATTAAAACCCCATCTTTGATATAATTAACAAGAGAGAGACAAACTGGGGAAAAAGTGCCAGTGTGATTGATCCAGTCTGTAATGCACTGCTGTATATGCTGCTGATGACTGAGGAACGTTTGCGCATTTTATGCATTATAGGGTTTGTTCCAGTATTCCATTATGCTGCTCACTTTTGTTATACATGCCATGCATGAGACTTAATTGTCCTAGTGTGTCTTCGTGTGTACATATGTGCTCAGATGTGTATGTACTTTGCTATGTTGATCCACATAGCATGAAGTCCTTTTTGTATTTTCAGGTAGCACCATAGGAGATAAAACATGTCTCTCTGCATGTGACAGTGTAAAATATAAGTCTTGAGGCTCTTAAAGTCAACAGTTTCTTGCAGCAGTGTTAAACTAGAAATTTCTATTTTATTTTCAGTAGAGATATTACAGTGATTTTGTTACTGGATGCAAATAGTTTATATTTTTATCAAGACTAGCAGTTATCGATTAAATGATGTGTGCCAGCTAATTGGCCTCTTTTGAGTTTAAGGAAATGTTCAAACCTTAACAATATAGAGCTCACATCTGTAGTGTTTTATCTGTCCCAACTCTGTCCTCTACCTCATTTTGTATTCCTAATGAATCATATGTCACTAGGATATCTTTTTACACAGCAGGACTCATTTCTGTAATGCCCACTACATGCTTTTTTCTCTGTACTCCACAGACGGACAATTTCCCCACTGAGCCTAATTATATGGGTAGCAGACAACAGTTTGTTCAAAGGTAAGAGTTGGGATCTATATCCCTCACTACATCTCAGACCTTTGTTTTCTTTTCTCCAATAGTCCCAACAGCGGTAACCAAACTCTAGATTAATGATACTGAATCATAGCAGGTAGATGAAGGGCATGTACATTTAATTAGGTATAAATTGGTCACTAACAATATTCTGTATAAATACAATATACTCACACACACAATCCATTCTTCATTTGTCTCAGCTTTAGTCTTCTTTCACAGACGGCACTGCTGGAGAGGCATTTTGGAAGCATTTTATTACATCCTAAATCCTATCATAGCATTCAGGGATGCTCATTAATGTTTCATTTTGTCTCTGAACTTCCACCGAAGATAAAAAAGAACATAAAATCTTGATAAATTCTCAGCCATGCTCTTACTCTTCTTTTTTGTTTATTTGTCTAGTAGTTCAACATTCAAAGATCCAGAGCGAGCAAGTCTCAGAGACAGCGGTCATGGGGACAGCGACCAGGCTGACAGTGACCAAGACACCAACAAAGGCTCCTGCTGTGACATGTCTGCAAAAGAAGCCCTCAAGTTAAAGGCTACAGGTGTGAAGCCACCACCTTTGGAGCAAGGTGAGAGCTATTTGGCATATTTTACTGCATGAGAAATGAAAGATGGTGCACAAGCAAAACACACTTGGACCAAATTACTATCAATCCATTTTCTGTGCTGCAATTATTTCTTATTCTTGACTTGCCTGAATGCTCACAGTCTGAACTTGGCTACTTTATTCTCCCTTACTTTGCTCTCTACACTTTTATTTAGTGTGGTTCTGGTGTATGTATGTCTGTGTGTGTCTGAGGGTGTGAGCAAATGTGCATTCTATACACGTCCTCAGTTTATCAAAGCAGACAAGCCCATTATGTTTTTATAAGCCCAACTACTTCAGCCTCTCCATTTAGTCCCCCTTTCCTGAGCACCCGTCTCTGAAACTTTGATAATGGAACATGGAAAATGACTTAGTGAGCGGCAGGCGATGTAGCTTCGTAGTGTGGTGATTAAATATGAATAATTATTCTAAGCGCTGTGGGTCGGGCAGATTACACATGACATGTGTAGAACAATAACTCCCCAGATATGCGTGGTTGCAGCCCTCCTTACCCGAGCCACCTCGCATGAATAGTGCAGGTTCAGGAGAGGCAAGAAAGCCACGATTATACATAGATATAGAGAGAAATAATGGGACAGGAGGTATGGTAAATTTCTCACTGCAGCTTCAACCAGTCATGTACCTCAGTATGGGCCATTACCTGCTCGGCAAAACAGATATTCCTGCAGAAATACAAATTCACTAAAGTCTGTACACCAAAAAATATGTATCTCACTGACTGGATTCAGAAGTACAGTCCTGTATACTAAACATGGATTCTTTGTAATGGTGCTATTAATCCAGGGAACAGAAGGGCTGTTTTACTCCTTGTGGAAGGACAATGACAATTTGTGCAACACTCTGTGGGGCAATATGCATGTCTGACTAGACAGCATTTTTTCCCATTTCATTGATTTTTAGAATGAAAAAAATGCCACACATGTTGGCAAGAGAAATTGGCCAATTAAAAAGCTCCATATGTTTCTCATTTGAAAATGTTCCCATTTAATTGTCCATGAGAGACTGAAAGAATAACACATAACACACATGACAAAGGGAGCTGAGAGTGTGGTAGGCAGTAGTCAGAAAGTAAAAATTGTCCTAATACAATATTGTTGGTAGATATGTACTTCTACCTTAGGTGCCTTAGCCTGTCTATCCACCTCTGTGTGTTGTCTTCAATCAGTATCCTTTTGACAGTATGAATAAGAGATAGTCTCACCAATACGCAAACAGACACACGTGCATCGTGGTGCTAGAAACTCAGTGAAAGGCTGTAACCTGCATTTGCCTGTTTCACACTCATCGCTGCACTCCCATTTATTCTCACCCTCTGCTCCTCGACTTTTGTTCCACTTCTCCACCTCTCCTTGTTTGGGTAAATCGATTGATGTGAGATTAGACAGTTAACTGGCTGCAGCTGGCTGTGTTTCGCCAATAACATGCGGGCTCAGCTAAGCTGTGGGGGAGGGCAGGGGCAGGAGGCCAAGACATGATGCAAGAGCAGTGATGTTGAGTGAGGGGTGGCGAACATTGCTCCAGCAGTGCTCCAGTGCATCTTTATTAAGTTGCAAAGATACCAGCTGACTGCTCAAAAGCAGCAAATGATGCTTCACTTTGAGTTAATATTGACATGGAAACACAATATTACGTTGTGATCTTCTGCCTCTCAAACTACAATGTCATGTGCTGTGAAAGGTCTGCTTTTATGTTTCATGTTGCCCTGCTGTTTCGGATAAATTGCAAGATGGTCACTTTGTGCCTGGTAAACATAAGAGTGGTCCCATCTGCTACATAGTCTTTAGTGAACTCACTGGTCATTTTATTAGGTACACCTGCACTGTAATGCAATGAATTTTACTTTTACAAGGTCACAATTTCTCAGTTTTTATTGAAACTGTCAGAAAGGTGATAATTCTACTATGTGTTTATTATTAAGAGGTGTTTCTAATGTTTTGGACACCCTGTTTACATAAAGTAGGCACCTAGAACATTAGATACATTAGGGCTACTGTTTTGGAGTGTACCTAATAAAGTGGGAAGTGAGTGCTCAAAGTGTTTAAAAAACTGCTCCCAGAAACACTTAACACACACTTAAATCATATATCGGATCTTGATTAAGTAATTATTATTCAATTATTATAATTATTAAAATTATTATGTTGTAATTATTCAAGTTTTATTCAAGTAAATTAAAATCTTTACTCATGTAGATTTTATATTGTATATTTATTCATGACAAAATGACATAACAATGGTCAATAGAAACAAGAATCCTGAACTTATGGAGGGCTATATTCAAAAATCACATTGAAACTCAAAGAGAAAAATCAAAATCACAGGGCCAAGTTGTGTGAATTTCATCACGGCAACTTATAATGTGACTCAGAAGTGTGTATGCCTGTATGCACTACCAACAAAATCTGGCCATGCTCCTGATAAGTTAGCGGATGGTGTCCTGGGGGATCTCCTCCCAGACCTGGATCAGGGCATCAGGGATATCCGGGACGGTATGTGGTAGTACTTGGTAGCGTCAGATGCACCGATGCATAGTGTCCCATAGGTGCTCAATTGGATTCAGATCAGGGGAATATCAGGGCTGGTCAGTAGCATCAATGCCTTGGTCATCCAGGAGCTGGCTACACACTCTGGCCACATGAGGCTGGGAATTGTCCTGCTCCAGAAGGAACCCAGGGCCCACTGCACCAGCGTGAGGTCTGACAATTGCTCTGAGGATTTCATCCTGATACCTCACAGTAGTCAGGGGACTGTTGGCTATGACATGGAGGTCTGTGTGGCCCTCCAAGGATAAGCCTCTCTAGACCATCACTGACCCACCACCAAACCAGTCATGCTCGATAATGTTACAGGCAGCATAACATTTACTACAGCATCTCCAGGTGTCTTCATACCTGTCACTTGTACTCAGTGTGAACCTACTCTCATCTGTGAAGAGGACTTAGCACCAATGGCTGACATGCCAATTCTGGTGTTTTCTGGCAAATTCCAATTGAGCTGCACGGTGCTGGGCTGTGTGCACAGGTTGTACTAGAGGA
Source organism: Sandelia bainsii (assembly GCA_032362345.1). NCBI lineage: Eukaryota > Metazoa > Chordata > Actinopteri > Anabantiformes > Anabantidae > Sandelia > Sandelia bainsii. The sequence continues at coordinate 12,526,644 of JAUMHL010000018.1, forward strand.
TGTCAGATTCTCATTCAAATGTGCACATCATTAGCCTGCTGTGGGTCATTCTGTATGGCTCTCAAAGTGCTCCTCTTCCTCCTTGCACTAAGGAGCAAATGCTGGTCCTGCTGCTGGGTTGTTGACTTTCTACAGCCCTGTCCCGCTCTGCTGATGTGACAGCCGGTCTCCTGGTGTCTCCCTTTTATTTTTTTAAATAACCATGTCTACTGATTCTTTTTTTCACACATAATGTTAATACTGTATATAGTACATTATATTGTATCTTTTTTATTGAACCTAATTACCCCCTTCCCTCCAATTCAACTTACAAGTCAACTTAAATTCATCAAATGAATGTAAGTTTCATTGGTAGCTCTTGCACAGTTAAAATATACACAAATAAAAAATAACCATCTGCCAGATGTGCCGTCTTGGAGTAAGTAGATCAACTATGCCACCTGATTGTGCTGCAGGTACTGCCTCATGCTACCAATAGTGACAAGGACACTAGCAAAACACAAAACATGAGAAGAATCTGTCACAAAGGATAAGGAGTGAGCCACCACATGCAAAACCATTCGCTTCTTAGGGGTCGTCTTGCTTTTGCCTCTCCACTCCAACTGTTGTCACTTTCATTTGCACCAACGCAAGTGAAACTGATTCACAATCAGCTGTGCTTCCTGTATGGACAGATTGAAATCCCTGAAGTTGAACTGACTTGGTCTTATCTGTGATGATTATTTGTTCCCTTAATTTCTAAGCAGTGTATTGTAGTAAATACTGTTTAGGGCTAATAGGCTTAGTTAAAAAATTGAAACACGAGCTATTGAGGAAATATGAATACTCTGCTTTCAGGTATTGCTTTGTGAAACCCCCTGTGTGCAAATACATGTTCTGTACATCTGAGCACACAGGTATGTATCTCAGTTATCAATACACTGTTAAATGTGGCACAGCAGCACACAGGTATATATATTATCGGATGGAAAAAATGAAAAATTAGCTTGTTATTGGTCACTGTCCCTGGGGTCGTTTTCCTGCAGACTTGTTTTCTTCACATCTCAGCACTTAGCATCTACTTTACAGGTCTCTTTCCAAACCTTCATCCTTCCTTCTTTCATCCCATCTTAAGTCCCCTGTTCCTCTCCATGTATAGCTCTCCCAATTACTCTCCAGGTGTCTCTGCTTGTCTGCCAGGAGACTGTGGCCTCATTCACTGGCTCACTATAACCACTACAGCAGTATAAACTACAAGTGCACAAAGCATGTAGTTCAAATCCCAATCAGGTCCCAACACTGTTTCAGTTCTTAGCCTTTATAAGCACTAGGTTGTAATTCATCTTTTTCTCTTATGTTCAGTACATTTCCTTTCCATATAAAATAATCTGGGCATCTTCACACCAGGGAACAGTAACAAATTGATTAATTAGTCCCACAAATTTGGTAGCAATGTATTAATTAAGCTTAAGTATATCAAATGCATTTTTTGCCAGTTTTAAACGGTGATTAATTGATGCTCCAGCATGCCTGCAGCAGACGTTGATACAGGCTTCTCTGGCTCCAGCGGAGCGGCTGGCAGCACATCGCTTGCCTCTATGGAGATGACTGCCATAGTCCCTATCATGAACAGACAGGCAGCAGTGGTGTAGGGAGATGTTTCCCACTGATAGGGCTGTCCGAGGAAATGGAGAAGGAGGGATGATGGAAGAAGAGAAATAAGATCTCTGAGGCACGGATACTGTTTGACTGTACCAGCTGACTTATCCTAATTAGCTGTGATTTGAGTCTGATAATCAAACCGCCTCCTGTCTTTTTTTAACAGGGGAGGCATGAGTGGAACAGAGGAGGGGGGAGGGGGATGTGATACTACAAGCAGACAGAGACATGTTCCTATGACAGCACAGTAGAAGACGATAGAAATGACTTTTCCCTGTTATTTGTGGCACCCCCACATTAACTCCGAGCTTGTGAATAGCTCAAATAAGGTGAATGTCATTCTTTGTCAGCTGCTCTTACACATGCAACTTTTGGCACATTCACACCTAAACAGTAATGTAAATGCACACATGTCATTCATGAATAAATAATGTTATCAGTATTTAAACTAAGAATACACTATATTTATGTGATAATTTAATATATTATTGCATTTATATCTTTTCTGTGATATGTAATACATAATTATAATTATTATTTATTATACTTTATAGTGCAGAGTGCATCAGTAAGTCCTTGTAAAACACTTGTAGAGCTTATACATCAAATGTCTTTATTCTACCTTAAAGAGATCTTCCTGAATCATGTCTATTTATCTGTTTCATAGCAGGATGTCATTAAAAACTAGCTAGCAGATTTGATTGCCATTATTTTCTATTTACTAATATGTGGCTTTTGCAGCCATGGCAGAGTGTGTTGTAGTTAAGCCTTTATTTACATTTTCAGCACCTTAGATTGACATTTTAGTCATGAGTAATAGTAAAATATTGATATAATTTATGCTACAAGAATGTGCCACGTCATATATGGAAGTCCATAATTATATCACAGATTTTACTGCAAGTATTGCATCTGATGTAGGCCTTGGGGAACAAGTCGACTATTCATCCCTTTAGACATAGGACTGAATTTCACCTTATTATTACGAGCATTTTCAATTAAATACAGTAGCCAAAACAATCAGCACAACATATATTTTAAAAGGTGATTCCATTAATCCATTTATGAGTCCTTGTTAGGTTACACTTCACATTCATTAGTCTGTAAAATCATGAAAAATAATTCTTTATGTTGTTTTGTTGAATATTACATTTCTTCTCCAGTCTACACTGAGATCTGCCCACCTAAATATTCAGACTTCAATCCATCTTAATATTCAGTCATCTCCCCTTGTGGCAGTCCTAATCTTAAAACTCTAGCATTACTGTACTTTTCAGGTCCATGCAGTCTTAGTCTTTCCTCTTCTCTCCTTATTGGGAGCAATTAATTTTGAGTCATGAATGAACCTTTGATAAAAAAAATTCTATTCCAAAATTAATTGACTGGTCAGAAGTCCGATCAGATGCCCTTTTCACACTTGTGGCCATGGCAACCTCTATCCTGCTCATTTTAGCCTTCAATAAACCTTTATCTGACGGTTGGAAAAGGGTATACCAATCAACATCATTCATATTTCACTGACATGGACGGATAAATGCAGACATGTTTTTCATAGAGTCGCTTGATGTGTAGTATATCTATAATTTGAATGCTTCTGAAATTCTATTCATTCATATTCTCAAACTACCGCGCATTCAGCCTGCTGTGAATTCTTTCTTCTTCTTTTTTTTTACACTATTTGTGTTACAAATAGTGTACTTACAGTTACATTTATTATACAGTACATCACAATAATGGAATTAATAATGCATGCACGTGTAATTTGGAGATATTTATATTAATAATTCCCTTAAAAGTCAAGTGCTTTTGTTATGGCTCACCAATTATAGTCACCTTAAAGCAATTTATAGGAGTAAATTGCTTAATTAATTTGTTTATAACATTTTCAGTTGGAGCAAGAGAAAGAAACACACATTTCAGACACAGCATAATTGAACGGCGAAACAAAGTGACACAATCTGACTGCTGCTTGAAGACACACTTTTTCTCTGCATCCAAAGTGGAGATATGATCGTGCCACAGCTCAGCCAGAACGTGACTCAGAAATTGGACTGATAGACATGAAAAAGAAACAAAAAAACAATACCAAAGTCAATGAAGTTAGAACTTATTTCCATTTCCCATGAAATGAACTGTATACTTAATTTGTGGCAACAACAATAAATAATGTCTCATTGATTTACACTTCAAAATAAATGAAAAATAGAGTGGTTGACAGTATACCTTTATTATTCCGTAAATCAGTAGAGGAAATCATTTTCCAAAGCTATAAGTTCTATTGTTATTATTTGTTTATAAATGTCTCTTATTAGCAAGTTTGAGCAATAAACTTGTTCACAGCCTCTGACAGTCTGTGCTCTCTAATGCAGAGAGGGCATTGTTAATGTGCAATTGTTCTCATGATGTTAAAGTAATTGTTCTGCAGGTTAATAGACAAACATCTGCCGAGAGAGAGAAGCTTCATTTCAGTGCATTGTAATTAGTCTCTTTATAAATATTACACTAAACAGGTAGCATATGGAAGAGTCATGGTTTCATGTGATGCTATCACATCTGTCTGTTTAGACCTGATTAATTGAGGCTATCAGTCTACACCCATTGTTCCAGTGGAGACATGTTTGTGCGTCATTCCAGTGAACTCTCTCATAGCAGCAGGAGCAGAATTTGTGTAAGTTAATTTAAAATCTTTTTTTTATGAAGTATCTGCTATGTTTTAATCTCAAACAACCTTAAAGAATCTATCGGGAAGAAAAGCATGGTTTCAGAGAGTAGATTAAAAAAACAAGCAACGTCGGAAAACGGCAGCCAGATGCTCATGTTTCTTCTCACTCTTTGTGCGAACTATTGGTCAAAGAGGATTTGTTTCTGAGCCTTTCATCTTCTCCAGCTCCTCATCTTCTCAGCTCTCCACGGCCTGTCCCTGGCTGGGCTGATAGGCTGATTCATGGCAACATCACCAGCTACTTTCCTGGTGGCGAAAATGAGAACCATCAGCAATCTGGACTTCTCCAGGATGCATCACTCAAAGTCAAATAAGATTTGTGTGTGTGTTTGCGTGCACACGTGTGTGTGTTTGTGAGCCCACACATGTGCCAGATCGTGTGCTCACCCCATTCTTAGAGGATAGGGTGGTATCGCACAGCAGTGAGGCGATTTGCAGCTAAGCTAGTGGAATCCTGTGGAAAGCCTAAAATCTTGTGGGGTGAAGGGAGGGGAAATATCACAGTCTTAGGATTTCTTCTCTCTCATTATGGAAGATTTAAAGGGATTAGTCTGTTTTCTTTAATACACAAAGTTTTATTAAATTCTATTGTTATGATTGTGGTTCATGAAGGGTAATGTCCATTCTTGTGTCCTTCCTCTTGTGCTGAGTGTGTGTGTGATATAGGACTGGGCTTGGCTGGGTGTGGGTTGAGATTTCCCGCTAAACTTCAGCCTGCCTGCATAGCAGCGCACCCCCTGATCCGCATTCAGCTATTGAAGCCTATCTCAAGCACTGTGGCACCACAGCGTTGGAGAAGAACTCAAACTCTTACCAATTGGGCTATAAATCTCTGACATTATCCCTTCACCCTGGTAACCGCAGTTAATAATTATGACATGTTTATGGAAGCAGTGAGTAAAAATATGTCTTATTTTGCTCTGAGCACCGTTTCAACCCCTTGTCATACCATGATTGGACTTCTCATCTAAAAATAAAAATCTTAAAGATTCCATTAATAGTGCGTTTCTCCTGCCCCCTGCAGTAAGACCTGATTCCCCTAAATGCTTACAGCTGCTCAGCCCTCTCTTTTCACACCTCTCTGTAATGAGAACATTACAGGGTATTAATCTGAGTGTGTGCTCACTCATATTAGACACTGAAAAACACACAAAGCCATTAAATGCTGTGGAAATCTTATTCAAGGCCCATTAAAAAATGCAGTCGCACTGAGTATGAGGATTAGTCCAGAGTCATTATTTAAAGTTAATCACTGTTCAACCGTATTGTTAAACTTCATCCACTGTCAGGTCAAGCAAAAACCTCAGTGATATTATATTTCATTTCTGTTTTTTCATTTGTATTTTCTGTTCGTCTTATTCTGTTATACAACACTGCTCAACCCTCTGGAAAAATCAACTATCACAAGCATGATATTAAACACTATTTTATGCTGAAATGTAGGTCTATGCCTTTGTCACTGTGCTTGTCAGAAGCCTTGCCTGCAGATGAATTTGAGTTTGTTTGCTTTAAAGCCTCATTGGTGCGTAATTGAACTCAGAAAGTGAGGCGAGGTGGTTTGATTAGTTTGCATATTCCATGTTTACACTTAACACATGTACACAGACGCGCTTGCTGTAAACAGACTAATAACCTACATTGTCATCAAATGCATGTTTCCACACTAGTAACAAAACCAGCCGAACTTGTTCTGCCACACAGATACAGCATATGTTCCATCAAAGCAGCAGCAAGAGGGATCATCCACTGTATTTATCAGTTTTATCATCACAACAGACATGCTTCCGCTCCCAGTTGTTCTCTTTGTAATCACAAGAACAACAACCTTATAGTTGTCTATGGTGTCTGTGCTAAAAATGAAATTAATTAACATTGTGTGTCTGAGCCCCATGACAGTGCAGCCTATGTTTATATTAAATTATTTATTTATTTATTCTTCAGGCATTTAACCTCCCATTGAAAAGCTTAGTTAAATTTGTGATTACAGCACAAACAGTTAGGATCTTATCACAGCTTCTGATGCTGATATATTTTAAGATATATAGAAGCTCAGGTGCTGGATTCAGAGAGTTGCTGCAGTTTTTCAGCTTATGGGTGGTACCAAGTGAGCTTTTAATAAAAACAACAAACAAGCTGAATCAGAATCATTGCTTTGCAGCCTTGCGCTTGTGTCTGTGTGCTGGTGAGATACACGGACTTACTGACAGAAATTTACTCCTGTGAGCAATCCAAGGCTGATTCGTAAAAGACTGAGTGGATTAGAGTGTTTTAGAACATGCTGCTGCCTTACACACATTTGCCCTGCCCTTGTGTTTCTTTGCTGCATCAAGAAAATTGTTGTGAAATTCTGAGTTCTGGGCTGTGGAATTCTTTTTTTCTTCTTCTTCTTGTTGTTGTTTCAATTTTCTAAGGGTTAAATGGAGGAACACTTACAATTCAAGTTATTTTGTTGTCACAGCACCTCTTTAAGAGTATGTGTGACAGAGCAGCAGAAGAGCTGTTCCAGAATCTGCTCTCAGTGGGTGAAACATGTTGTCCAGCACAGCAGTAGGGAGGGTACTATGGAGCAGATTAGAATGATACAGAACATCGTCACTTCCTGGACCGGAGCCATCCTGCAGCCATCTGTCCTCTGTCCATGGACAGCCGGGCATTTGTGCATGTGTATTTGTGCGCGTGTTTAGTATGTAATTCTGGACATTAACCACACTCTCTTACATATGTTTGTCTTTTACTTCCTCTCTGCCATTTTTCAGTTGTATCATTCCCTTTCAGCAATGATTTAAGTGCCTTGGAAACTTTCAAATTTCAAATTGGATTGTTTATGCAGTTTATCAAATGAAAATACTACACAGCCAAAGCTTAGTAGTTGCAGAAAATGAAACAAGTTAAATGTTGCTTGTTTTACTTCGCTTCAGATCATTATATATTAAAATGAAATGTGCATACATTAGTGGTTAATTTGCATTTGTCATTATTTGCATTGTTTTATTTATTCTATAATTATTTTATAGACAACAGATTAGTTCATTAATGGTAGCTCTATTGTCCTTGTAGATTTCTGTTGGTTTTGTAATAGTAAAAACTGTGCTCAGTAGTTTTGTCTTGACTTTAGAGATGGGCTTCAGTAGCTGGTTCTATTTTGGATCTCTAAAATACCTGTATTTGTTAAGCTCTGTGTCCAATGACTCTTATCAGAGTTTATGATAGTGTATTTTACTTCTCTCTGGCACTACTAAGGGGGTAATCACAACTCCCTTATCTAAACATGTATCTACCTGTCGGAGCTTGTAGTAGTTTAAACTCCCAGCCCTACACCTCTCCAGCTCATTTGATTATTATTATATATTATATTATATTATATAATATTATATTGATTATTAAATTTGTAAATCTAACATATCTTCATTTTACACAAAACAAAAGAACTGATAAGAGATTTAAAAGGCTTCAGATACATATATAAGATTCAGAACTAGCTTCAGGTTTGAAAAAATGCTATCCAACACCATCTACAGCATCCACTCTTGACTTGGATCTCTTTCAGACCACAGGAAAACTAATTTCCCTTCAGTTCATGTCATTAAATTAACAAAACATTACAAATAGTGACAGTCACAGTTTTCACTTTAGTTTTTATTTTCCAGGGTTGAAATGAAGATTAAGGCTCTATAAATTGTAATTGTTTGTTGTAAAAGCCTGAACTGGTGTATTTCAGTGTCTCCGTGCTTTTACAGTGTTTGTACATTTTGTATTTTTATCAGGAAGATATGTAATTTCTCTAGCCCACCTTTATATTTAAATATGTGATATCAAATCAAGCACCGACAACATCAAATATTAGCATAAAGAGACAGATGATGAGACGAGACTCTTACTTTTCAACAGTGATGTATTACTGATGACAAATTCACACCTGTAGCCTGTTCTCACAATTAGAGGAGTTGATTCTGTCATCAGCTGGTAACAACACTGTGGGAGGTGAAGGCACGGGTGGCACAGATCTTTTTCTTCACATGACGTTGTCTCTCATCTCCCTGTACGCATTTCACTCGCAATTCCCATTGCTTGCTTATAACCTCTTGTCTTACCTGCATGTTATTGCTCCGTTTTACTGCATTTTTTTCAGTGCCAGTATATTTTCTTTGAGTTAGCAAACTAGTTGGCACATTTTGTATGCTGTACAACTGTACAGCTGCATGTGTATCCACAAATACTTGGCATCTTAGCTACTGACGACTTAAAAATCTAAACCAAGCAGAAAAGTGTCATGTATAAAGTACATGAACATATTTCTGTATGGATTTAAGGGGACAATCACAGAGTAGTTCATATTTTTTGTGGATCACACAGCACTGTGGTATGACTACTATACTGAATAAAGCAACACTATTAATTAAAAAAATAAATAAAAATGCCAAGTGACAGATTGTTTCATCAATTCTGTGCAGAGTGCTACAAACTGTGGAGAAGTTGTTGAGCTTTGATTATGCAGAACTGAAATGCTTGGTAAAAGAAATCCCCTCGACAGTGAATTTAGCACAACTTCCACTGAATCTGGAAGATGCAAAGATACAAATGAAGGACTCCTTTGTCCAGGCTGTTTCTGGCTGATGTGAATGAATATCTGTGGCACCCTGGGGCATTGTTTCCCCATGTTACACTGCATCAGGAGCCAGAGAGATAAATAGGCCTGGCCCGTCCAAGGCATCAGGACTTCTTCTCTTTTCAACCATAACTAGTAATGTCCTTTCATCCACTGCCTCCAGTGATATAGATAATGGAGTATTTGAAGAAGCGGAAACTCTGAAACAAAAAGAGAGGGGATGTGGTTTATGTGATGACACAGGATGGGATGATCAGAAATGTGAAAAAAAAAGAGAGAAAATTAGGCATGTAAAAGGGTAGTAGCGGGGAGTAAATGTGTAAAACAAATACAGACTTAAATATGTGGGTTGAATAACAGGGCTACGATGAAGGAAAATGAAATCATGACAACTGGATGATAAGTGATCAGACGATCAGCAGAAAAAGCTCATGGGTGGATGGATGGCTGAAGATGGGCGGGACAGCCCTGGCTTAAGTAGCATGGTATCTGACTCCCAGCAGTCACTGAACCACCAGTTCAAATTCCAAAGAAAAGCCTGTCAACATAAATGCATACTGTAGCCTTCTAAGACGAGCCTGGATCTAGTCACACATACACATGCTGAGAAATATACTTGCACGTGCTGCACTGGCACAAAGAGAGTCCAACCCCTACAGCTGTGATAAGTATGGGTTAAGGCGTTTGCACCATAACTATTGCCTTGTAGTCTCTGAAGGATGGCAACACAAGCAAGCTATGTGAATTTCATCATATGCTGTATCTGTGTTACATATGTGGCACTGTAATATAACTTTCTTATTGTAGGAGACTGCGAGGGAGAATGTATGTGTGTGTGTGAGCATATGAAGATGGTGACTGGGAGTGTTTTTCTCCGATAACCTCAGTTTGTTACTTTTTGATCCTGCTAAATTAAGATAAGGGGCTTGGTTAATTAAACTGTCACATGGCAATACCTTGAGGAATTGCAAGGCCAACACAGCTTTAATTGGGTGTCTGCTATTGTCCCCGCACTGCCTCTCTTCTCTGGGAAGCAGCCCCACAGAGGTGAAAACCCCCCTCATGGGCACTGGCAAAGGATGGAAGAGTTGAAGGAATGGCAAGCTTGAACATTCAAATGCATAGAGGTGGGGCAAAGGCAGGGTGATCTCATCTTGTGTATGTAAATATAATTTAAGCTACAAAATGCATTTTATACCTTACGTGATGCCTAGAAGAGCTCCATGACAGGGTGAGAACCAGGTTAGATTGTATGAGTTTTAATTGCTACCTCAGACTGCATGAATGAGGGTTGTGCGTTTCACTATACATTGCAATATTCTCTGTGGCAAATTAGTTGCAAAGCAGGTCTCCAAAGCCCGGTGGGACAATATCGGCAAGCTTAAGATACATCTGTAATTACCAGCAGCAATTAACAGCTGACCTCACCATCTCACCTCAAACCACAAGATCTATTATGGAGATTTAGAAGACTTGCAGTGTAAACAGCTGAGTGTGACAGATCCTCACATAGTGTTTACACCTTCCCCTTTTGGTTTACACACACACGTAACATTGAAATTCAGACCACGGTGAGGTAGACAGTTAGATGGTTTACACACGTGTAGGATTTTCTGTAACAGGATTTGCAGAGTGCACCATTGGGTTGTTTCCGTTTCAACGTACTACCAAGTTTAGGACCAGATTTACTCAAGTTAGCAGTTCCTGTTCTTAGTTGTTAAAAATGTTTGTGTAGCAATGTGTTTTTTTAATTTTATTACATTTTAAGGGACATACATCAGTGGTGCATATACAAACGTCTTGATCTGTATCTGGTTTTCTAGTTTTAGCGAGATTATAATGGGATCTTAGAAACACTATGGGGTTGTTGATGCTGAAGGATGTATCCTTTATAGCACAATGCCTATTCTGTGCTGATGTTTAGAAAACAGTTCCATCTGTTCTTGAAGGTGACAAAAAAAAATCTGCCTTGATTAACAAGTGGGAAATCTGGGTGATGGTCCGCTGTGCTGCCTCTCATCCCCTTCAAAGTGGTGATCAAAGAGAATGAAGTTTTGAGCCTAGGGATAATCTAGTTCCCTAGATTGTGATAATGCTGCTCAGGATGATTGTGTGGATGTGAGCGGGTTTTGGTGTGCTCATGGCTGTGAGTTTGTGCTTGCATGTACTCGTGTGCCTGTGTGTTGGTGCTCAAAAGAGAGGAGGCAGACAATAGCAGAGGGAACCAGTGAATTAATACACATAGACTGATGGAAAATACACACTCTTGCTGTATCCAGGCAACCACATCAGAATTCAAGACGTATTGAACAACAGGTGATTGCCTCCATCTTCCTTTTTCAGCTTTGAGCTGCTAAATTATGACTACTTCTACTCAAAAATACAATTGTATCACAAGTGACAGTAAAATTAGACAAATCTTCCAGTATACAAAAGCAGATTTCATATAGAACACCTTTTTTAGTAGAAAATATATCTGCACTATGAAATATAATCAAAACATTGGAATGCAGGGAATTTCTTTCAAATAACTGCGGCTTAGTTTTGTTAATGTTCTTTGTCATTTTTTTTTTCTTTTCTTTGTGACTCACAAACAGTTTGTCAGATGGCAGTGAGCTTAAGCTCTGCTGAATCTCATTTTAGTTTTAAGTTCCCTGTTGTTCTGCATGGTCTCTTCCCACCCTGATCCATGTCTGGTGTTGGTGTCCAGCTGTTCCATCAGCACGACAAGTGTTTCAGGAAACTCCCTTATTGTTCACTGACCAATCACAAACACACCAGAATGCTGTCAACGAGCATTTTCCACCCAGTGGTTTGCATTTGCCTGCACCTGTGGTTTTAGCCCAGAGGGCAGGGGATGCAGCAGGGGGGGGTGGCAGAATGTGGAGAGGCTGGGCATTGGGGTGGAAAGGCAGTCAGGGTTGGGATTAGACTGTCTTTCTGTCTGTCGAGATTAAACGAAATAGATTTGTTGCGAGGTTTCTCATTTTGTCGTGTTTTCCTCAAAACGCATCAGAGGACAGCTGAGCCTTACCACCCAAATTTGCATTTTTGTAATTTGCATGAACTCTTCTTAGCTTGGAGGCAACTTACGGTTGTGCGTGCATGCATGCATGTGTGTTTTTGACCACGTGCATCATAATTTGAAAAGCAAAATAAAGAACTTGTTCAAACAATCAAATAGACGTGACTGGGAAGAGGCTGTACTCCAGTCACGGAACTCTGGTGCTCAAACCACCAGGACAGTTTTAGTATTTGTTGTCTAAAATTTACTGGAATGTTAAGAAATTACATTAACTGCCTTCACTGACTTACAACATGTTGTAACACAGTATCATGCTGCAGTAGAGAGTCTACTGTGGAGAGTTACTAGAAGAGATATACTGCACTGCAGTTCTTTGCTAGCCTGGGTCGTGAATCTTATCAGGCGGAATTGTGGTAGTGGATTTTGTGCATGTCTCTGTGTGTGTGTGTGTTGTGTATGTATTTGTGAGGATGTGTGCCTGCATGTGTGTGTCCAGGCCCCTCTGGAGTCCATTAATCCCAAATCTAACAGACTTACTGCAGAGGCAGCCTTTGATGTGTGCTGAATCCCTCTCTGGAATATTGGATGCTGCTTCCATAATATTCACTTCCCATTCTATTGTCAAGAATACATTGCTTTGTTTTGCTCTCCCCCGTGAAGCCACGATTGTCCAGCAGGACAGGTGGCTGCCCTGTTATGAGTTTGTTTACAAATCAGGTGTATTTTCACCAGTTCTCTGATCTGTAATTTTACATCTCTGAGCTCTTTTAATCCCATTCTTATCTTGTGTAAGCCTCCTAATCTTTGACCCTAATCTTAAACCACCACATAGAATGGAGCATCATGGATTGAGAGGAGTTGTTTTTCTCACCTTCAAAATCAATGCATATATTTGTCAAGAGGGAGCTGGGGTCTTGTAGTCTTTGGGTGTGATGTCTGAGAGGTATTTATTGGTATGTATTTCTGTTTATTTGCCTTTTATTTCAGTGGCCTGGACTTGAACCCAGCCTATTTTAAAGCCTTGTGCTGATAACCTACCAGTCTCAGGAGTGAAACAGATGGAGAGGCAAAGAAAGTATAAATTAGATAGTGAGATGGAAAACACATTTCTATTTGAAATGATTATCCCCCCCTGATGGGTAGACTAATAGACTGTTATTGCATTTCCGTCAATTTCTCTTAATCTAATCATACTTATAAACAGTCAAGTGAGAGTGTTAGTGTGTGCATATGTTTACCCATACAGAGATACAAGCAACCAGTGTCTAGACGGAAACACCAATTTGGCTGGGGCAAGGAGGAACATCGATGCTAAAGCAATGTTACTGAAACACTAGGCATGTTCCTCAGTTTTGCATGGAGAGAAGATTGTAGTGACAGACAGACAGACAGCGATAGGAGGAAGAGGAGGCGCAGCAGAAATAGAGGAGAGGTTGGCAGAGCTCACTGTGTCTAATACATCCAAAGCGTGTCAGTTAGCTCTCTAAATGTGTTAGGCCCCAGGGCTGAGAAAGCCAACACCATCGACTCAACCTACCTCTCTGCACCTTTCCACTTAGCCTCTGTTCAACACCCGCCAATATCCTTAGGGGGGCTACACTGCTGTTCATTGGCATAATTGATCAAATGCCTACATGCTAAAGTGTACCGTTTTCTTATTGCACATATTAGTCTCATGAGCTAGAAGATTATATGTTAATATGTGGCTTGGCTCGTAGTTTTATTGGTGCTGTTTTCGTACTTATTTCTGCTTTTTTGACAGTCTTCATCTTGTATATCACACTGTTATATTACAGAAGGAAATCATACTATTATATTTGACAAAGTATAAGTCTAAAGTAGTGTACAAAGAAAAAAATAGCATAATTTGAACTTTGCTATACACATTTTAAGTTACACTCCTAATCAAACAAAAAACTTGTTGCAACATTAATATTGCACATCACTCATTAAATTACGTTGAAATATTCCCATGTGTAGAATTTACTCAAACTCTTAACTTTGTGCTCCAATGGAGGAAACGAGAAAATGTTTTTACACTCTAGAAAGCAGGTTTGGTATTTCAGATTAGGCTGTTTGAGAACATCTGACTGTTGTCTTATCAGATATGTGCTTAACCTCACAGTAATTTACACAGCTATAGATAGTTTAGCTGAATGTATATAAGTAAAGTTCAAACTTTCACAATAGGCTCTGGTGGTAGTATCTGCACAACTGAATTAAAATAATTGATCTTTCTGTTTTATTATCCAGTAATAGCTGAGCTAGGTTTCTAGTACAAACAAGGCATCTTAAATATTAAATCAATGTGTTTTTGTTTTTTAGTGTGATGTATGTGGACTTAGATTAAGAAAAAAATCTGATATTTATTTGTCAGTATTTTTATGTCTAAAACAGTTCTTATAACCCCAAGTCAGCACCAGCCATGGCCAATTGATTATTTTGGGATTTGGATTGCATTGCACTCAAGTGTCAAGACTCTCAACATGTTTCACCTACCCACTCTGTCTCTATTGATGTCCTTCAACCACTAACAGGAAGATATTACTAGTTGCATCAACAACTGCAGGAATTTCCTTTTCTTTATGTTTATATTATTTTGATGAATTTGGCATTGTGAATTTTGTCAGACAGCTTAACTTCACTCTAGCCTCTTATAAGAGCTCAACACTTAAAATGATCAAGGTCATATGATACCACGGGACAGAATGAAGTATTAAGGACAATACTGTACTGGTGTATGCTGTGTGTTGGTATATTACAGTGAGCGTATTTCTGTTGAGACAGAGAATCAGAAGCACTTTCCCTAATCCTGCTAAAGCAGTACACATGGGAATGATTACTTGCACAAAGCCATGACACCCCGAGTTGTTCATATCCCTTTGTTCAAAAGAGAGCGACAAACAGAGAGGCAGACATAGAAAGAGGCAGACAATAAAACAAAGTGATTTAATTCAGCAAATGTGACAGGATTGCCTGATGTCTGGTGGATCTTGTTATTGTATTGACTGTCTGAATGACGCCTCCACAAAACTAAATGTTTTTCTTCGTGTTGTTTTAGGCTAGTTATCAGGAGAAGTAACACATGCGCCTCAGTGTAGGCACTAAATCCAATGAGTTTAAGAAGAGATCCCTCAAATCTAGAGTATTGGAAATAACATCATTAAAGTAGCATGGTTAAAATGTAAAAAATGTGGTGAAGTGAAGCACTTCAAAAACTGACCCTCTGCGAATTAGCAACAAAAGGTTTCCCTTCATTCTTTCTTTAATAGGGTGTTTTAAACCAGTTTTCTCCTTGGATAGAAACAAGATTTTTGTAATGGTGAGTCATAGATTCTCTCCGCTGAATTTTTTTAAATTCCCTGCCCCTTCCTTTTCTCTCTTGCTCCTCTCTCTCTCTTTCTCTTTCTTCTCTCTTATTTCTTGCTTTCATCACACTATCTCCCTAAATGGGCCAAGGAAACATTTCTTGCCATCTACTGGGGGAAGGAAGTAGATTAAGGCTATTAACAGGCAGAAGGATGCTGATCTGGTCTCATGTCTGGTCCATACAGCGCTCTGTATCCTAAGGCTTTTCAGTTACGAACATGGTGTGTTTGTTTGTTTGGTGTGCGTGTGTGTAGAAGAGGAAGTGTCGTTTCACTGAAACAGCCCATTTGGTTCCCACGAATATGCCCAAATACAATCTAAGGGTGTCACGCAGCGACCAAAGCAGCAAAACAAAAAAAAAAGTGCACTCTCACTCACATCCACAAATAGTAAGAAGTAGTGAGTAGAACTAAAACATGGTGCAGGCATGCTGTGTCTGTTTATGTTGCTTATGAGTGAACATGCTGCGATGCACACACAATAAAGACAAGACACACACAGGCATGCTATACTTAGATGACAAACTGCCATAAACCCAGGCTAAAGAGGGAAGAAATAAACAAAAGAGAGAGAGGGGAAAAAAAGCAAGGCGGTCCAGAAGCATCCCCTGTCACGGTGCAATCCCCCATGTCCTAATTACATAGGCTTAGAGGAAACGGAGGATTAGCCATTGATTCACCACGCTTCTCGCCTCATCTTCTAATAAGTCCCCTTCTTGTCTCCTTGCCACCCTTTGTGCCACCCTCCATGTCTCTCTCCAGGTAAGGGTAGCGAGATGCTGTTGACCTGTGGCTTTCCTTTTTTTTCTTTTTTTTGGTCCTTCCTGCTCACATGTCAGCCTCAGACAACACCACTTAACCCCGTGTTAAAAGCAAGCTCTGCAACAGGCTTGTTTTTCTAGTTCTCATCATTTTATATTCAATATCTGGACATAAGACAGAGTTTGTATCAGTAATACATAGGATCACATTTTTATGTGTACATTTTTACAGTTTTTGTTGAGCTTTAACAAAATGAACTCTGGTGTCCATCTATTCACTGGTGAATACACCACACTGAGCATATTTTAGTTATGGCAGATTAACTTTGTTTATGTATCACGTAGTGACAAGTTGAGAAAAACTGTTCATTGTTTTCATACAATATGTTTTTTGTTTTTGTACAATTTTACAATGGCATTAAATTTAAAACGGGTTAAAGCCATTTCACTATTATATTTTGAGGGATTATCTGTAACAATAAATGTATCGGTTTAGTTCAGCTGTCATATCTTTACAGCATGTATGTATGCATGCACATGCATATATTGAAGTAGCTTAGTGTACATACCTATAGACAGTTAAACTATTAATATTTATTTTCTTTCATGTTAATTGGTAGATATAAATAGCTTGATGACAGTGGGAATGATGTACGAGTACTTCCTGTCAGACATCTATATCTACTAGCTTGCCTGTGGCTGTTCTGCTGCAATTCTACTACCATTAGAACACTTAAGGACTGAGAGAAAGAGGAGTTGAAGAGTGAGCTGTAGCCAGAGGAAATTTGAATTATACAAGGTCTTAAGTCACAGCTTAGAAAAGAGGCTGAGGGTTTTTGATTGGCTGAAGCAAGGATATTCCTTCACTGACCTTGCAATATTTATTGCCACAGACTGACTCCTACAGTGTATAATTCACACATATACAAACATACTCAAAGAATGCAAATAGTTTTGAGAAATGAAAGAAACTTTGTGAAAACGCTTAAAACTTGGCCAAATAGGTGGTTCAAACAGCAATGGGAATTTTCTGAGATGTGTTGTCACACATCACAAATGCAGCTACAGATAAACATTACTTTTCCTGCACTTTTTGGCACCGGATAGGTTCCCATGGCTGTTCTCTCAAACCAGTTTGTTGAGGTTCTTGTTTTTTTTTTTTAGGCTTAGGTCTGATTCCCAACAGATAACCAACAAAATGTGAGATCTTTTTATCCCCTGTTTTCACATAGTTGTCTCAAGGCTGAGTTTCTCTAACAATTAAAGCCAGCAGAAACCTTTGATAACTGAGATTATATCAGTGAATGTAGTGAAAACTCACAGAATGCAAGGAAAAGCTATTGATATATTAGTGGAATATCTTTGAATAAGGTTCATTAAATTAAAAAAAAACAGTGAATGTGCCCTGAAGTTGCAGATATTCTGACACCAGCACAGTTTAAGTGCACATTCCTTTCTGCTCTGTTCAGACAGGAAAAGGCAAACACACACACACATGTGGCAGCCTTTATATAACATGTTCAAATTAGTATTTATAAGGACCACATTGAACATTTTAGGGCCCTCATTGCTGCTTTGTGTTAAAGGGAAAGTGCTGTTTGAAAACATCAACCTGACTGTCCAGATGTCCCCCATCTCTACAGCCCACAGATCTTTCTCGCCACCCACAGCACACAGTCCCTGCTTGCTCATCATTGATTAGGCTTTGTGTGTTTGTTTTTGTTTGAATATGAGCTCATGCGCCTCTTCCTCCCCCTCTTGGGTTTCATCCCTCCTTCTCCTATGCATAAATACTCTCTCCTCAAGATGTTCTTTGAACAACTTAACCAGGCGTCCGCTGATGGAGGAGCTTGGAGTTTCTACTGCAACGTCTGAAGAGAGGCCATGTTTGATCCTGAGATAAATGTCCTTGACTCAGTTTTGGCATCACCAGCCACTGGGCACCCCCACTACTGCTGCTAAGCATTTCATGCTATGCATTGGTATTCTCTTGCCTCCCACTGTGATAAAAGCTCTTACAACGGAGAGAAGTATTCCTCTCATTGTGCCACCCACCACAAAAAAACAAGCAGATCTTTTCCCTCAACACACAATCACACTCACACTAGAACTTTGACTAATAATCCTATGCTAATTAACAGTTAACAGTGGATACCACTACATTTTTAGATACATTATATTGTTTGTGGTCTGCCAGATAGTTTCTCCAGATAAAAAGGGATAATTGTATTTAAAACTGAAGATTACTGTTTTAAATCACATCATAGGCCTCATTTACTGTTGCTGATAGGTTTCAAGCGGAGCAGTAGGTCCGCGTAAAATGCAGGTCCCACTGCAAACTGTGGCGAATAGACCACAACAGCGATTTTATGGAAAAAAACGTTTCCATTGCAGCTTCTTAAACTGATGTTGGCAAAACAGACTGGTCAACTGTAGAGAAGAACCTGCTTTCTCAGCACCTCTTTGTTTTAGAATCATAACAATATCAAATTCAGTAAAAGACTTGTGTAACGTTCTCACTTTCACCACAACAATGCTGTGTAGGGAGAATATGAACTAGCTTTGTATGTGAAGATACTGTATGAGTAATGTTGTATAGTAAAACCAAAGTCACATCAGAATAAATATCAGAAGATGTTTCACAAAGACTGAAAACTTCACTCATTTCCACAATGAATTAAGTCATTTCCACAAAGTCTAATTGCAAGCACAAAATCTACCTCAACAATAAATACTATATTAATTTGTTTTTTTATACATCACCAATGGATAAATCAACCCTCCAGTCTACCTTGTTGACACTTTTCCTTTCTGAAATTACTGAAGTACACTTCACCGAGACCCAGAGTTTAACTCTTTAACTGCTGTTGTTTGCTAGACCAGCGACCTGAGAAGTAATAAGAAATTCACTAAACATTAGGCTTAGTCAGAGTGAAGACTCTGTCATCTGTGCAATTCAAATATTTACTCACCCTGATTGGTTGAGAATGGGGGGGGGGTTGCATGGATCAGCTGGGTTTGATAGCAGTAGGCAAGGAGATTAAAAACACAATAACACGCACACATGCACACACAAACACACACTGTGAGCTCCCTCAGGTGAACAGGTGCAGTCATGGTCTGTCACAGATGCTCTGCACAATTTGTCAGCTGCCATTCCTCCTGTCCACCTTGGGTAGGTTGGGGAATATACTCCACAACACAACCTCAACACACAGACACACACAAAAATCGTCTTGGCTCATCATTCTCCAACCTCGTGGGCTACTTTAGTAGCACATATAGCTGTCTAATGACTAGCCAGGTGTGCGTGATGATAAAATGATTCACAACTGCTGTGATAGATACTAAGTTGTTACATGTTTGTAGCATTTTACTTTTGTGCACTTTCATAGGCAACACTCCACCACTCTGAGTTCATCCTGTGTTCAGTTTGTTGCTGCTTTGCTAGAAATTGCCTGTGTGTACAGCTCTCTCTTGGTTCCTCCCTCCTTCCTAGGGAACCACAGTGTGTGACAGAGGGACATTAATCACAGGGCTGGGTAATAAAGCGAGGAGGGATGGGCATGTAGGGCCAGGGGGGCAGGCGTCTGGAGGGAGAAAAGGAGTTTAGGGAAATCACACCATGCTTTATGACACACACTGATACACACACACACACTTTTACACTCACAGGTTTAGGTGCACATCCTTCATGCACCATACCGAAAGCTTCCATGCTGAAAGGTTGAAAAATTAAATTGAGGAAAGGAAAGAAAACAACTCAGGATCGTGAACAGTTACTTTCTATCAGTCTGCATTGAGGGAGAACCCTGTGCCTTCCTGTCTGTCTATGTGTGATTTTAAGTAGCCTGTGGCACCTCTTTAATTATGTGCTAATTTTGTAAAAGGCTTTTTCTGGAAGGAAAACAGAGGAGCATTTTTTGTATAATTTGGAAAGAGATGAGAGGCATTTTCTGGCTCAGTAGAAGCACCTTCACTGTTGTTGTGGTGCTGAGATTGCTGTGGGAGATTTTCTTGATTGTGATAACTCTCATGACATGAGATGCTGATAAAACGCGCTTGTTTGTACAGCACATACAGTTTGTGCCTGTATGATTACTAGCTAAATGACAGCAGAACACACAATTCACTAGTCCACTGGGTTTAATTTTTCCCTCAACATTTATTTCTGACCCTACAGGGTTTATTGAAGTTTTTTAATATCAACCTCATTCCATCTTGACATTTTACAGTGGACACTGGGTTGTGAATCATATCAAGCAGAGTTGTGATAGTGGAAATTGTGTGTGTGTGTGTGGGTGGGTGGGTGTATAGTGTATGTCCTTATAGGTATGCGCCGCCACCCTCAATTCTCTGTTGTGTATTTTCTGTTGCATCTGTGCTTGCGTGGCGCTCCTCAAGGAGTATTAGTAAATGGTAGGTTGAAAAATGAGATACCAATAATAGTTTCCTGTTCGTGTAAATCCACCATAACTACAAAGCAAATGCTCAGTGCTCTAGATTCTTACCATTGTGGTATTCAACTAACAGAAAGCATGGAGTACAACATTATTATATACACCAACCTAAAACTGACACAGTGTAATAGTCCTACAATAAATCTGGAAACAATAAAGCTGTATGGTCACTTTGGAAGATGTAGTTTGTGCTGCTGCTGATTTGAATTGAATATTGCATTATAAAACAGTGATATATGGTTAGGTCTATCTTTTTGTTCATCTCATTTATATCACTAGGCTAAATAACAGCAACACATCTCTGATTAATGCTGAACAATTAGAGTTTTTTTTGGTCGTTTTTTGTTTGTTTGGTCGTTATTTCGTTGTATAGAAATATACAGTTATTTAAGTATAGTTATAAATAAAATCTTATGTACATATTTATAGACATACATGTTTAGACTTGCACACACAATTTCAGTGCATGTGAGATCTCTATTGTTTCACTCTTAACTTATTCTGTTTGAATGTGTTCAATACATGCTTTTGGATGCTGCTTTTAAATGTGATTTGTCATTGAAATCATGCACTCAAATTCTTATGAATTGATTTTAACAAATCCTTAATTCCTCAGTTTTTCACTTTCACTGACTTTGCTCATCCTGCACAATGTTGTGATGAATGACAATATCTGATTTTCACAAATAACAGTGAACTAGGATCATTTGCTTCTTCACATACTTTTTGCAGTGTTGCTGAATTAAGGGTCTCCCTGAATTAGTAAAGACTTCTTTCACACTGTGTCCTTTTGCTATTGCCTCAACATTTACTTGAGCAGCTTTGCTATCTGTTTCACATGCTCTTAGCCATAAAGATAACTGGCAGCTACGTAGCTGTTCTATCTAGTTCATTGTTGCCCAGTCTTCCTGCCCTAAACCAAGTCAATTAACCCTGCCAGAGGTAGTAAGATAGTTCTGGCTGGCTGGATGTTAAAAAGAAATCCACAAGTACAAAAGAGTGTGCAGAGTTAATTAAACTTTTTGTTGGCAATAGAGGTGTTATAAATATCTGATTTCAATCAGGGATTCAGGTCAAGTGTCTTGAACATGGCTTCAAAGATACAAACACCAACTGTGCCTGCCTCCTGATCAGACAATTCGATCAGAGTTTCAGTGACACTTATAACTGAAGACTGAAGAGTCTTGCCCTCTCTTTTCTTCCTGATGTCTAAGATGGTCTAGTCACACTTTGTACCAAGTAATCTAAATTGCTGCATATCATTGCATCACCTCTTGTCGTTTACATTTGTTCCCATTTGGTTCAGGGCCAGAGTGGGTATAAAATGTACTGTCCTTTTTAAGGCTTGTGTGTAAGATGAGATTTAAGGACTTTTTTTTTTTTTGCTTCAGCCACACAATATCAGTGCCCAAGATTGCAAAGTTGATAAAATAGAGAACACTGAAAGATAAAAAATGCTGTGTCCTTGTTGTAAACACAGATTGATATCTAGAGCTTCATGCTATCTTGAGGTTTTGATTTTACAACAAATGCTTTGCATATCATCTGACACATGTAAGCAATAATGTTGCAAAAAGGAAAAATAAGTCCATGAATGATTAAGGACATTGATTAACAGGATACTAACATAAAAGTTATTGGACAAGGTCTATAAGCAGGTCTATAGTAAAGTAATGTACAAAAAGGAAACTAAATGTGTTAATATGGTAAAATGATAAAATAATGAATTATGCAGTTTATTAATGTGACGTATAAAAACTACTCACTGACTGAGCAGTGAATCCAAATGTGACATATGATTGCTTATATCACTCTGTCTATCAGTGTCATTTATCTTTGACAATACACAGAGTTAAGAGAGAAACTGGAGAGGAAACAACTGAGCACGCCCCTAGTATCCAAATCATCACAGGCAAATGTGTCCTTGGTGGAGGCTTCTGTTGCAAATCCCAGAAAGCTGGTGGAGAAGAGACACACAGAGGGAGGGGGTGGAGAAGTGGGTGGGTGTGAGGGAGTGAATGTCACCCTTGCTCTCATATGTCATATTGTTAGCCATAGATATGAGGAGAATGCCTCAAGGTTGCACATGCAACTGAGACATGAATAATCTATCAGAGGTTTCCTCCAACTAAATAGAAGGAAATACGTCTGCATGGATTATTCATGTTGTAATATGTGCACAGTGAATGGACAGTCACCTCTGAGAGCATGAAGATGTCATGGGGGCCAAGTTTATTGTGTGTATCTGGAATGCATGAGTGTGAGAATGGCAGTGGTTGTCCACCTGTTAAACTGGGTTACAGTACATGTTTTTTTTCTATGTTTTGTAGTTTGGTTATGGATTACAGAAATAGTGTGTTCTAGTTACAAATCCTATTCAGATTTATCCAAAGAATGCTGTTCTATGGCAACTGGAATTGCTTTAAGTTCTTGAGGACGTTTCACCTTCCATCCAGAAGGCTCCATCGGTTGTGAACCGCTGACAATGTTAAGAGCTTAAAGCAAGTCCAGTTAGCACTGAACAGCATTTTGGGGGACAACCATGACATGAATGACTGAGAATCTTCACAGACATGTATTCAGGTGTGTATTATTTATGTGGGCTGCATACTTTCTACCAAATCGTCATCTTTGGACTCTGATATGTTGTTTATATTTTCATACTCAAATCACTCAGGCACATACACACAATTACTGTATATCTCAGTGTGTGCATTTACTCCCCCCCCCTACACACCATTTAAATGTAGTTCATCTGAAGCTGGCCTGGCCTCTTCTTTCCAGCTCACCTTATTTCGTCTTCAGATGACTGCTTCAACATGGGAAATGTCAGCCTGTCTTTGCCAGCACTGTTTGGCTTCTTCAAACATTTGTGAAGTGTTAAGCTCATCTCTACAGCTTAGGAGGGCAGTCTCTCAGGAACCTAGGCTGCTGACCCACAACCCAGCAAAGATAGCCTAGCCAAGTGCACTCAAGCACATCCACTCTGCCCGCTCATTCGCATCATTGAAAGATTATATTAGTCCCAAGTTTGTGGTCTTTAAAGCAGCACTCTCGCCCTGCTGTAAAGGTCCATGCATCGCATAATGGAATTAATGGGGTGGCTTTACAGCTCCTAACAGTGATGTTGTTGTCTTCTCACATTTAGTTGAGAATAATAGTGGAAATGCTGTATGGCTCTTAGTTGCCTTGTTCTAACTCCTTTTAAAAGTTTCCATAAAACAAAGCCGAAGTGAACATTTTGAAACCCTGTGTCAACACATCTCTCGATTTAGTTTCATACCACACAAACCAAACCAAAAGTGCCTTGTTATATTTGGTCCCACACTCAGTACTGTATATTAGGATCACTGCTCATAATGAGAAAAGATCCAGAAACAAAGGAAGAAGGTGACAAAACTTTTTTTTCTGTTATATATTAAAGCATGCATATGAATATGCGGTCTGCCACTTGTTCTACCAATAGGGTCAATGAGCTATATAAACTATACAAACAGTAATAGAAAAAAATAGTTTCTATAAATAGTCTTGCCTAATTCCTCTTAACAAACAAAAGCTGCCTCAGTTCTGTTGCAGTTTGTTTTTTGTATTTTAGCAAACAAGAAAGTTTCACATTGGTATGAGAAATTAGAAGTTGGTGTTTGTCTGCAGCATTTGGTTCCACAAACAGACAGAGAAGCATCACATATCTCAAAACCAATATGCAAATTAGTCTGAGCTTCTGTATTTGTTTAAAAGCCTGTGAAAGCAACCTTTGGATTTTACGGGAGAGCAGTGTTAAATACTGGTGTATTATTGTAGTCTTGGGGTTGTATAACATGTACATTGTGAAGTTTACCCTTTATTAACCAATGTATCAATGGCCTGTAAAAGCAGCATATTGAAACGTGCCACTTAGTCTGTACAAATTGTCTAGTTAAGCCATTTAAGTAATAATTACAACAAATGCAGACATGATACACAATCACTGTCTTAAATTCCATTGGAGTTTGTTGTAAATGACCCCTTAATACATTATCTAATGCGTGGATGAGAAACAAGGAGCTACTTGTACAGATTTCATGGATCCTGTCTTTCTGTTTGTATGTTGGTTTCATCTCACCCCCACCAATGATAAAATTCCATTTGTGGGACAACAGATGCTCTTTTTATTCACTTTACGCCCAAGAGGAGAAAAAAATATGCTCTTCTGTTTATTTTATTATTATTTTTTAACCAAGTTCTGGATCTGTTTGACACAGGCACAAACACTTCCATAATCAGCCAGAGTGTGCATCCTTCTGAATAGAGATGAAAGAGGAGAACACACAAACACTCTTACACACGTGTGCACACACAACAACAACAAGGAACCCACAAATAAACAGGCACAAACACAGGGAAGAAGCACAAGCCATTTGGCACAGCCTCTCTGTCTAGGGAGGGCTTCAAAGCCCACTGACATGAATTTATGATAACGGCACTATGCCTTTGCCAAACCTCAACTGTTGTTGTTTTTCTCTCGCTCCCTCTTCATTCCTTCTGTATGCTCTGCCATCCCCTTGATCAGAGCTTTGGAAATGCTAGCAGGTGTCCCCCAGTCCCTTGGATAGGTGTGTGTGTGTGTGTGTGTGTGTGTGTGTGCGCATCTATACGTGCATTTGAAAACAGACATCCTTAGTTGATGCTTCCTTTTTTACATCATTTCAGTAGGTTTGGCTCTGCTACCCTAACGTTGGGCTCCAACACTTTGGACAGTTTATGTTCATAATAGTACAATGATTCTCTTATGCTCTCACTGTGGGGTTTTATTCTATTCTATGCACACTACTGACATAAATATCACTTTGTTCTCCATCCATCCCCTCCCCTTTTTTCTGCAGATGAGGACTGTGTGAATTGTACAGAAGAGTGCCGAGTACTGGGTCATTCTGACCGTTGCTGGATGCCCCAGTTCCCTGCTGGAGGAAACCAGGCAGAGGGTGTAGACTACCGCAACAATATGTTTGTACCAGCAGGGATGGAGAATGTCCCCGAGACAGAGACCTACGAGACAGTTAACCTCAATGGCAAGAAGACGTTCTGTACATTTGGAAAAGAAAGACGTGACCACACCATTCTCGTCGCCAATGTCAAGCCCTACTTGAAGGCGAAACGTGCCCTTAGCCCACTGCTCCAAGAGGTACCTTCAGCTTCTAACAGTCCTACCAAGGGCTGCTCCACCATGTCTCCTTGCTCCTCAGTCAAAAGCCCAGCTGATGGAGCTGAAGGCAAACCTCCTCCTGTTACATGCTCTGGCCACTATGGGCCTCCTGATGGTCAGTACCTGTCACCAACCAAACAAAGCAGAGACCAGGGGGTCTACCCACCCTTGCATCCCTCAGACCCAGTGGCCAAGGTGCTCGCTGAGGCTCGCTCCAGGATCAGCCAAGAGGCAACAGGTGAAATGGAGTGTGTCCTGGAGCATGTGGAGCCCGACACAAACCGTGACGGAATGGACGCTGACCAGGTGGTGAGAGACATCGACAAACTATTGCAGGACTGCAGAGGAAGCGAGGCCACTGGCACACTCAGGAAGTGACACAACAAAACTGCAACAAAAAGGATGGAGAGAGAGGAATAGGCTGCTATTCCAGAAACTCTCATGCCAAAACTGTTACCAAAACAAATTAGAAAGGTTAAATGGCTCTTATAACAGGAGCACTTTTCACTGTATTTGTTGTGGATAAGTACCAACACTGGACATACAAGGGGAACATTTATTGTATCAGTCATTTGGCACCAGTTTTGGTGCTAAGCTCTCTACCAACAAAAAGAAGCATCTAAATTCTGCTGAATTTATAAACTCTCTTTTTTTGATTCTTAAGCAAATTGCAGAGGCTTATGCCTCTGGCACCTCGCAAGCTATTATCTAAGTGCCCACCAGCTCATAAGTGTGTTGCTCATGGTCTCTTGTGAAATCCTACATATCTAAGTGTGTGTAGGCAGTTTTCTGTTATGTGTGATGGCCACAGAAACTGAATGAAAAGGACTATTTATGGTCAGACATGACAATCGATGTGGAAACAGAAACAAATTTTATTTGGGACAGTGAAAGACACAACTTTATCTTTTCTGACTTTAAAATAGGTGTTTAACGTGTAATGGATCCTGTGTCTGAACATGAAGAGATTGGTTAATAAGGAGTGTGTTCACAGGAGTTGGGGTTGGGGTTGGGGTTGGAGGGGCTTAAATGCTCCACTGAAGGAGAATAATTAACAGTGTAACCATATTTCACCTGTCATTTGTAGCCACATGTGTAAGCTGTGTCTCTTTCACGCTTCTATTTAAACATTCATGATGCTGACCAGTGTAGTTGCACACACCAGTTTTACACATGTGCACTACACTTTGAGCATACACATGCTGACACACTCACATGCACTGATGCCTTTTCACACACACAAACACACACACACACACACACACACACAAATATGCTTACAGACAACTGGCCATCTGTGTAATTGTCTTATACATGTACATCATCAGCTTTCAGTCCCTTGTGTACAGTGAATTATCATGTGTGTGTGACTATGCCTTAAGGCAATCACAAGTTGTATAAAAAGGGACATTTTTCCTCAACTGTGAAAACATATCTATATGATATATATAGATGACTATATGTATGAATCCATGTATAGTGTCCAAATATTAACAAAATATTTATACATTTTATAATAAAAAAAAGAAATGAGGAATCTCAGCAAAAAAGTGTCCTGGAGTTGAGGTCAAGGCGGGATATTAACCTAAAGAACTGCAAAGGACACTGCCATTGTTTCGAA
Source organism: Sandelia bainsii (assembly GCA_032362345.1). Taxonomy (NCBI): domain Eukaryota; kingdom Metazoa; phylum Chordata; class Actinopteri; order Anabantiformes; family Anabantidae; genus Sandelia; species Sandelia bainsii. Next base: position 12,554,027 of record JAUMHL010000018.1, read on the forward strand.
GACAATATCCAAAAATATAAATAAACAAGAAAATGTCCCTTCACATTATCACTATACATAATCTCATTATATGTGTAAATGTATCCAATTTAGATGTGTTTACATCAAAAAACTGACATATTTTTATTGATTTTAACTGCAATTTCTGTGCATTTGAGCCAAATTGTTATGTGTACAAAAGCTATATTGTGTATTTTATTAAATTAATATATAGTTGTGTTGCAATATACATGGGCTTATATTGTATTTGGCAAAGGTTGCCTTAGTAGCTGTCGAACTCTGTGAGTTTGCTTTAGTTTGGGTTTTTGTTGGTGTTTTTTTCTTCGCTATTCTGCATCTTTGCAGGCTGGCTTCAGTGCTTTTGAGATGTCGCCTCTTTTTACCCTGAGATCCAGTTGGATCAAATACAATAACTGTTGAAAGCTTAATGAGCCAGCTGATCTAGAATACAATTCAAACCAACAACAAAAAGCAACAACCACAGGATAACAGTTTGAATATTTTTACTGAGCAGATTTTTACTGGGCAGCTATTTTCTTTAACAATATCTAGTATGCGTATTTTGTGTTCATTATGTTTTTACTTTCTTTCCAAAAAAGAAACCTGCCATATGGAAAGTGGAGTGGTTTCCTTGGTGATCATAAAACTGCCTTACTGTCTCTGCGGAGAGCTTGTTGTATCTGTGGAGCTTGTGACTGCTTATAAAACCCTGGTCCACCAGAATGTGCATTTTCTATAAAGGACCAAAAGAGGTTCTTTTTCAGCAGTCTGTGTTGTTTATGTATGTACTCCTTCTCGATACATGTTAGAATTCTCATACTTTGCAGAGAAACTTGACATCTGAAATTCTATCTGAAGTTACTTTGGATTTGATGTCTTTGCTGTTTAGGTAGATGGTTTATATAACCAAGTGTCTTCACATTCAGGCTTTCTTAAAAGAAAATTATACAGACATTTATTTTTGAAAATTTTGGCACATTTCGGCCACTCTCTGAAATACTAATGGGAGGTGCTTTTTCTATTATTCTCTGGCAGAAAAATACGCAGAACAGTAGGCTATTAGACTAGATGTGTTTTGGAAAATGTGACCACAATCACCAAATCTATGTAAAATGCAGCCATTAGAGGGAACAGTGACTTAGATGCATATGGCTCTCAGTGTGTTTACTGTGTAAAATATATCTAAGCAGAGTTGGAATCTTGACAGCAGATATGACACATTCTGTCCACCAGACATGTGACATCTGAGTGTTTTGGTATTTCTGTTCTTGCTGCATTTTCTTAATTGAGGTATATGTTTGGGCATTCTCTCGTCATTCTGTCATTCTGTTGTATCTTTTGCCTACTTGCCAATTTTTTTTTATTTCACTATTCATTTGCTTACTTTTCTGCCCGTCATCTGTTTGCTTTCTCGCTTCAGAGAAGCTAAGCAACTGTTGCCTTTTCTCCTCTCTTTCGTCTGTATTTGGTTTTGGTTTACCCTTGCTCTTTTCCTAGGAGATGACAGAGGCTTTTCTTTTTTTTTTAGAAAAGGGCTTGAAGGATTTGATGGAGTTTATGGTTATTTTTAAATTAGATTTTTGTTATCTTTCTCAAATATCAGGATAAATTGAGAAAGCCTGACATTCGCATCACACAGTAAAATTGTGCTGTTAAAAATGTACACTGCAACTGTGATCCTAACAAAAGTGCTGATACACATGCATGTATGCACAAACGCCCAGCTACACACTGCCTTTTATTTAAATGCATAGCCTCTTAAAGTTGAAGGAAAGAGTGAAAGAGAGGGCAAAACACTACCCAAATGTGACATTTCCACACTTGTCTTCATGGTTCATTTTCTTTTTATCTCATTGTGCTCAGTTTTCATGCTGGATCAAGCATTCTCTACACTGTGTGTGTGTGCATGCATGATTCACTTTCATGCTTGCATTGTTGGACAAAACAATTTTTTCTCCTCATTTCGTTTCTGTTACCTGTGAACTATAAATTTAATTCCAACTCAAATTAAAACTTTATTGCTGTGGCCTCTTTTTAATTTTGTTTTTTATTAAAACAAAAATCCAGGTCACCCCAGGATTTTGTCTTTTACTTTGAGTCTGGCTGCCACAAATAGCCACTGTCACTGTTCAGGCACATTTTAAGTTCTGTCCCCTCTAATGGTGTTCCCCTGGCCCGGCCACTGTCCATTCATTCACAAACTGTGGGCAGGAAATGAGCTGGGCCCAGTGGATGGAAGGTATTCTTTAAAGCCATGGCCCCTCTCTCAGGCTATTTGCTGTCTAATAGAGCAGAGGATGCTGCTGAGGTCAACACATAGTTGGAGAGTGATCATAATGTAAGGCCTCTCATTATTGTCTAATTACACGCTGTTGGCATCATACACTGTTGGCAGTGCATTACTCAAATCTAGAGTGGGTTATTTTTACCCACTTGAGACTGTTGGTTGTACCAAGCGATTAGGACAGGGCCTTATTGAATGTGGCTAACAGCCTCTGGTCTCTGAATCACACTGATGCAGGTGCTCACAGACTCAGACAGGCACTTTTTCACACACACATAGAGACAACATTTTGGTTAGTTAAAACAAGCACCCAATGTTTGTCAGTGTCGTCCCCTCACTCCAAGCCCACACTGATAACATAGGGCTCCACGCTACAATGGGCAACTGGTGAAAAGAGCAGAGACATTCATTTGTATGGATTATTTCAACTGCTATTGTCTAAAGGCTGTGTTCATTGTGATCTATCTGAAAAAAAATGAAAAGATCAAATAAAAAAGCAATTACTAATAATTTTTGCACTTGTCCTTGTATGAGTTGGTAGAGAAATGGCTAGTCATGACTTTGATTTCATTTCTAATCTCTTAAGAGATAACCTCTAATGCCAGATATTTTTGTTCTCTCAAGCATCTATGTGACAAATTTTGCCATGTCAAATAAGATTGCATTGTTTACTTTCACAGTTCCAGCTTCCTTTGGAAAAGATTAAAAGGGGTATTGTCAGTTGCCTCTGTTAAATGCACATATGCAAGCACCTCATACCCAAGTATACACACACACACACTAACTTCAAATTTTGCTTTGGGCAAATGATTCGTCATTCATCACATTAGTTCACATTTTTGCCACACAAAGGATTGCTGTTCATGCTGGGGTTTTTTTCCTAATTGGTCTGAGGCAAATAAATTGGCGCTTGAAATTATGTGTACTAATGCTTCTCAGATAAGATGCTGCACTCCACCCTTCAGCTAGATTTGCATTCAGAGACCAATTTAAAGTCTTTTCAACGCTGGCCCGTGGTTAGAGTGCTTCCCATTTGCTCAGTTAATTTAGGATTTCTTAATTCTTAATTTATGGCTATTAGGAGGTAGATGCTCAGAGTGGAACATACTGTACACTGGCAGTGGCAGATGTGACCTCCCTCATGGTGTTTAGTTCACCACAAGAAGAACAGTAAACAAACTTTTGAGAGCCGACTTATGCTTAAAGCAGTAGTGCTTTGGAATGGGTTTTAATGTCCTTTCTAGTGGCTTTCAACACAAAATGATAAACCATTGAAACTAATGAGACATTCATCACAGGAAACTATTCCATCATCACTGTTGAAGTGTAGAAGTACATATGGCTGTATGCTCCACTCATCAATTGATGAAAAGAATTTAAGCAATTTCTCAGTGTGCAGTCTTTCTAAATGTCTTCCAGGACATTCAGACTTACATACCATAACCTGCCATATTAGAAATTCTTAACACTAATATAAGTTGATCAATAATTCTTATTTGTTGTCATCTCAAGATCTTTCCAATACACTTAGATTGTTTTAATTAACTGGGATAGAAATATCAATGCTTCATGCGTACAAAAATCCAATGCCAAAAAGAATCCATTTAAATACATCAAGATAAATTATTCATGGAATTATTTATTTGAAGAGGACTTGACCAAATTAATTTTAATTTTGACCACAGAGAGAATGTTTTGCCCCATACTGGATTTAGCAGACCATTGGTATGCACCAAGGCTTTTTCTGTTTGTATCTAACTAGCCTCAAGGCAGATATTAATTAAAAAGAAGGCACTCTCTTATAAACACCATTTCTAGGACTGCAGTGGCTACATGCAGCCCTGTCTCATTTGGCCCAGTGTTAAGAGTTTTCTTTAAACCTACAGCATACCTCCAAGCAAATAACAGCCTGTCCTTTGTATGTGTCAATCACCTTCAATTAGAATCTCTCAGAACTTTAGAGATCACACAACTTGTTGCAGCAAGTGTAAAATAGTAGTGGTATGGTAAGACTGTGTGGTCACTGAAGATCAGTAACAACTACACAGTGCAGATAAATCTGAGCGAGACAACCTGAACATTTATTTGTTGTGCATATGTATCAGTAACAAATGTGATTTAAAAAATATGTAAAAATGTATATATGTAATGTACAGCATACAGTTTTGGTGGAAGGGTAGTGAGCTAGTTGTTTGTCTCAATTCAAATTTCACAGTAACACTAGATAGAAAAATCATATTTCTGCATTTTAATCAAGGTCCTTGATCTAAATAACTGTGCTAATGGGATTTAATCAAGTACTGTTCTCTATTGAGCTGACTAAAAGGGCAAATAGAGAGGAGGTTTTTTCAACACGAAGAAGAGAAGGTATTCATCATATTCTATTGTTAAAGGACAAGAGTCCTCATTTCATTTGTGCTAATGCTGGAGAAGGTAAAGCAAATTGAAACAAGTATGTGTGTGAAAGGAAGACTGTGTGTGTATGGTTACGTAAAAGAAACACGAGAGGTTGGAAATGTGAATGTACATCTCACAACAGGAACATGTCACAGCTTTGATTTGATTAGTGATAACAGTAGAACAGTAACTCTGCATCTATGGCCACACAGCGTTTCAGAGAATCACTTTCATCACAATCATGATGACATGATATCACATGGCTGAATAAATTTGTTGTATGCAAATGTGCATCCAGATATTCTTTAGCCTGTATCATGTAAAATACATATCCATATTGTATAATATGGGGACATATATTCTGTATATAAATGACACGGATGATACTTACTTTCAACGCTGAGGATGTCTCTTTCAATTTTCTGGTATGGTAACATTCAATTTTAAAATCTAGCACCTAGCATTAATACACAATGAAGATGCAAAAACTGTAATTAGCAAATGTTTATTACAGCAATTCAAGAAACCCGTGACTGCACCCAGCACCTCAGACTGCGTACTTCTCTTTCACATTTAAACCCTACTCCACAGTCACCTCAAACATAAGCAGTGTGCTAAATGTTTGTTTCTCACCCGAAGCAGAACAGAAGGCAGCGAAATAATGGTTCCAGACAGCTTCTGTGAAGGGGCTAGCTCGCATCATTGAGGGAAAATGCTAGATGAAAAGGTCAATAAGCAACACAGGAAACTTAATACGAAGTAGACATATGAATTCCATCACATGGATTAGTGCCCACAGCAAAGTGCAGGAGTGACTGACACTGCTGAATCAATTCATAAATATCTAATGTCTTGTGTGTAAGACACTCAAGAGCTAAGAGGACCTTTCACTAAATGTCACCTGGACTTTAAAAATAAAAGTGATTCTTGAGGCCCGGGATAAAACATGTCCTGTACATAAACAGTTGTAGTAAAAACTGAAATAATCTAAAGTACAAAAGTAATAAATGGATTATTATGGAGCCCCCTAGAGGTCATGTGGTAGAAAAAAATATTTAGGTGAAATAAGTGGTAGAAAAAAAAAATTCAGACAAGGTGGTAGAAAAAAAATTCAGACTCTCCGCCCACATGTTAATCAGGCCGGCGAATGTGACTATAGATCTGTGGCATTACTGTGGCTTTAGCTATGGGCGACTTGGGCAGCCTCCCAGAGCAGCATGTTGCGCGTCCTCACAATAACATTCCGAACGGTGGTGACTGGTTTCCTTTACTTCCTGATTAACCTTGTTGGATCACGTGCTCTAATTCTACTTTGTGAGCCGGTCAGGAGCTGCCTGACAGGCACTCAGAAGTACTGTAGGCTACTAGATG
>JAUMHL010000018.1:12567516-12582665 GCA_032362345.1 Sandelia bainsii
AGGTAACTGAGGCCTGGTAAGAACCCATCTGCTCTGGCAGCTTCAAGCTCCAAGAGAATGTCTCCCAGCTCTCTCAGTTTTTGATTTTCTCGACTTGAGATTCTTGGAAAATCATCCACTTTCTTCAGGAGAGCGTCTTCAATTTCTTCTGGTGATCCATAGCAGTCTTCCAACCTTCGCCATACCATTTTCACACCCACAGCTGCATCGTGGATGTGGACTGCTCGTATTCTCTTTGCATGTTCTGATGATTTCGGTCCCAGCCATTTACATAGCAGATCAAGCTCCTCTCTTGATGTCAGGTTTAAGTCCTCTGTAGAACTGTGGAAGGACTGCTTCCAGGCCCAATCATTTTCAGGCTGATCGTCCAACCTTAACAGCCCAGAGCTTATCATCTCACGATGTATTAGATACTTGGCCAGGTCTGTTGTAGATGATGAAGTGGGCTCATCAGTTCTGGCAGCAGCACCAAGGAAGGAAGGTAGGAAGGAAGTTGGTAGCTACTGCTGAACTGTCTCGTATTGTGTGACTGTATTTGGTGGCTGCAAGTATCTTTGGATGGATTTAAGCCGTGTGAACGCTCTTGCTTCAAGAGGCCTTTCCTGCATGAGCTTTGAGTATGAGGGCAATATGGAGTGGCATCTTCACTCAGTTTGGATGTTCGCTGAACAGGTAAGTCGTAGTCGCTGACCTCGTTCGACTCCTCTTTACCTTCCTCCATATTATTTTCAGCTGTCTCATCACATTGCAGCTTTAATGGCAGAAGAAACTGTGTTTCCACGTAGATCCACTTTTCTGTAATTAGCCCGTTGGGAGGATGCCTTTTTACTATTCTGCCCTCACTAGGTTGTAAAGCTGGTTTCTAGCTTGGCAGATAGCATAACAGGTCCACAATAAACTTTCAGAAGCACTGTAAAACTGTGATACAGAAATGAAAAATAAAATGTTACATTTCTGATGTAATTGACTTGCTTTTACAATCTCAAACACTGAGTCATGAACTTTCATGTACATCACACATAAACATCCTGAAGCCTTCACTGATTATTTGGTATCTAGCAGTTAGCTCGATGCTAACATTACATAGGAAATGCCATAGACGGGCTAACGTGTTAGCATCGCAACCGTTTTTCCTACACATCAAAGTTTCTCACACAAAACTCTCAACTGTTACACAAAACTATCGCGGGTAAGCTTAACACAACAGATAACAACTACTTACAGGCATGTGCTCTCTCAGGCTCAGCAAGAAACAATGAACAAAAAGTGGAAAAGACACCAGTTTAGCTTAAAGGCCTTTTTCAGTGGAGAGAAGCTATGGTAGGTCTGCTAGTACAAAAAACACATGGCCAAATTCACATGCCTGCCTTAAAGGGGCAGCACACTCAATAAACCATGATATTGTTGCCACTGTCCAAAGAAAAACACGTAAGAAAAACTAAAGCACTGGGCATCCCTTCTAAATAAACCAGTTAAAGCCTGTTAAGTTAGCTCAGATGCTAATTTAAATGCTTTGTCTCAAAGCTAAAAATGGGTGTTTTTCTTAGCTCATAAGATGTATACATATATTTACAGGACAGTTATATTATGTTATGGTTCAGACATTTTCCATTGTTGGCAAATGGAGTGACGTTATAGCCACTCACTGGGAAGCACGGACCTAGCATGTAAAATATACTTTACCAGGAGAATACTTCACTTTGATGGCTGAAGATTTTGGCCTTGAGAGCCAATTGGCCACAATGAAAATCAGTGAGACATTTGCCTGTTGGCACATTTTCAAACATTTAGTGTTGGTCAGACTGTAGACTTTTGTATGGCATGCACAACAGAAACTGGCAACTTTTATTTGGATCTAAGCCTTGTGCGTTTGCCTTCCTCACTTAAAGCAAATATTATTCCCTTTAAGGTAGGCTTTCCTTTCATTTAGAGATTTACTCCTAAAACCACGACAGTGAAACTTTTATTTGGATCTAAGCCTTGTGCGTTTGCCTTCCTCACTTTGTTTTCAAAGTGTAGGTATCTCCAGTACAACCACAGCAGTGTGTATCATGTAGGCACATCGGCCCCTCTCTGAACTCAAAGACACGGCTGACAGCATGCCTGCACATGATTAGACCACCCTTTAGAGGTTTGAACCCCCACGCCCACCCATAACTATTCCCCAAACTTAAACACTGAAACAGCAGTGAAAAATTAATACACATGCCACATCAATGAGGAGAGATGAATGGAATGATCAAATAGGAATCAGCAAGGGAAAACAAACAAAGAGTTGCTAAATAAGCTGGGCAACAGACAGAGGCCTTTTCCTCGCCTAATGTCTAGTGCAAATAGAATGGGCCTATAGGGATTTAAAGGGCTTCAGCTGACAGTTAAAGCAGTCTAAAGCTGATCTACAACAAAGTGAGAATGTGATGCATTCACACAGTACCAACCTAGACAGGATGAGAGGGTGTAAATAACAGGCACTCCCCAGAGATGTGTGCCACATAACACAAAGACTCCCTGGTTTGGTGTTTGATTTGTTTGAATGCTATCTGACATTTACTTACCAACTGCAGTGAAATAATCTTCAAGGATTCTCAATTTGGCTCAACAATGGAGCTGCTAACTTCTGTCTGCCTTTCTCCATATGAGGGGCCACTGTACTACACATTATATTTTGCTTGTGTTGTGTACAAGGCAGTAATGTAGTTTTTTATAAAAAAGCTAACCTGAAGATGAGCATTTGGAGTCACAGTGAAACTGCACTAGCCTTAGGTTATACAGTAAAAAAAAGTATTCTATTTCCATTTATGTCTCTTTCTGTTCTGGTCCAACATCACTGCCATTGCATCTCAGTTACCTTAATGGAAAACATAAGAGATGCCCTTCTAATGTTTCCCCCTTTAGATATAACTGCTCTTTCTCTACCCTCTACCCTTTCTCTGTCTTTCTCGTCTTCTTTCCTGACCACCCAGACACAGTGAGTGACACAAGTGTGTGCGAGTCAGTGCAAAACTGTGCATGTGCTGTGCATCTAGGCTAGTGTTACAGCTCAGATCACAGCCCAGTGCACATCTGAACACCCTGTTTTCAAGTGTCAGTTGAGTGGCAGAAGGACAGTGACAGTGCTATCTCAGATCCGCTGTCCATGTGACACGATGTGCCTGACACCACATTACAATAAGGTGTCATGTACATCAAACAAAATTATCTTGGGCAAATTAGTCAGTTCTGATGACTAGATTTTGATTATTTCGTTTCTAAAAATCATATGTAGATTTACCAATTCATTGATAAACTGTCAGCTCAACAGATAATATTGATTGATATTGATTGATTGAATAATCACACCAACTTCATGCATCCAAGGTGCCAAGCCCACATGGTCCAATGAAATCAGCATTGGGCCATTGGGCCAACCTTTTTTTACAGTACTTGCTTCATTTTCTTAGTATTACAAACATCAGGAGAGAACAGGTTGATAATGTAATTTTGCCATGCCTGTGATTTTTCTTTGGCAAGTAGCTTTACATCTTAATCATAGTAGTTGCAGATCAGAATAATCACAGGGTTTTCCATAGCATGGTAACCCCTTGTTAATTCAGATCTTAGAACTATTTAGCATTTTTGATAAATGTAACTATTTACTATGAAAAATGATGTATAATATGACAATGCTACTAAATGCTCATAAAAACTTTATGGTACAATAAACCACTGAAATGTCATAAAATAAAAGTGAACATAAAACTTAAAAATGCATATTTTGTCCTTATTGCTTTGTTCATGTTATACCCTCCATAGTAATTTTTTAATGCAAAATCTCTTTGGAGGGCCAGATGGTTCAGCCCTGACTTACATGAACCATTACATTTCAAAAGGTTGAGATGGTGCCACAGATGGCAAAGTTGCATCTGGCATGGTACTGAGAGGCCTGTGTGGTATCTAGACCACATCCTTTCCTGATGGCATCGTTCAGGATCACTGGGGCACAAACTGATGCCCAATGATGACTGTCAGGGTAATTTGAAAAACCACCAAGTCTACACTACAGAATACATATTTAGTTATATATATATGTGTGTGTGTGTATGTGTATGTGTATGTATATGTATTGTATATTCCCCATCTTTATCAAGCTCGGGTCCTCTACCGCAGCTGTTCCTAGAACTGTGCTCTTCTGGACAAAGATCTCAGATGTTCTTCCTTGAACCTGCTGGAGCCATTCTCCCAGTTTTTGGGTCACTGCCCTGAGTATTCCGATTATCACAGGGACCACTGTCGCCTTCACTTTCCACATCTTTTCTAGCTCTTCTTTCAGCTCTTGTGATTTCTCAAGCTTCTCATGTTCCTTCTACCTGATGTTGCCATTACTTGGGATTGCTACATCTATCACTATGGCGTCTTCCTCTATTAGTCCACCAGTACTATGTCCGGTTGGTTAGCTATTACCAGTTTCTCAGTCTGTATCTGGAAGTCCTACAGGATCTTAGCCATTCTTAACTACCTTTGGAGGCATGTCAAATTTTGACCTTGGGAACTCCAGCCCATGCTTAGCACAGATGTTCCTGTACACTATGCCAGCCACTTGGTTATGGTATTCCATGTAGATTTTGATTATTTTGTTTCTAAAAATCATATGTTGATTTACCATTTATTGATAAACTGTCAGCTCAACAAACAATATTGATAAAATAATCACACCATCTTCTTGCATCCAAGGTGCCAAGCCCACATGGCCCCATGAAATCAACATATTGCATGTCAATATTTGCAAATAATCATATTTCCAAAGAACAGGAATGGCTTCCATCTCCTCTTTTGGCCAGCTTATTATCCCAGCGGGGTAGCCGATGACCATCAGTGCATAAGTGTTGGTTGCCCGGATCTTGTTCTTCCCATTCAGCTGACTCTTAAGGACTTGCCTTACTCATTGCAGGTATTTGGCGGTTTCGGCTTTCCTTGTGGCCTCTTCATGGTTCCCATTTTTCTGCGTAATTACAAGGTACTTATAGCTATCCTCAATTCCTGCTATGTTGCCTTCTGGTAGTGCAATCCCCTTAGTTCTGACTATATTCCCTTTTTTTGTTACCATAAAGCTATACTTCTCCAGTCCAAATGACATTCCAGTGTCTTTGCTGTAGATCCTGGTGATTTGGATCAGTAAGTTGATGTCTTGTTCACTCCTTGAGTACAGCTTGAGGTCATTCATGTAGAGGAGGTGGCTGATGTTTACTTTATTGCGTAGGTGTTATACGTAACCGGTCTTGCTGATGATCTGGCTGAGGGGGTTCAGGCCTATGCAGAACAGCAGTGGGGAGAGAGCATCTAATTGGTAAATGCGCACTTGACTTGTGCAATTGGTTTAAAGTTGGCCTCCAGGGTTGTCCCTAGCCCCACTGAATTCCCGACAAAGGTTTTGAAAGTCCTGTTGATCTTGAATAGTTCTAAGCATTCTAGGATCATTGTGTGAGGTATTGAGTCATCGAGTCTTGGATTGGCTACAATCCACAGGTTGGTCAGTCTGCTCTTACAGTCTCAAGTGAATGCTCTATCTACCAGTAGCTGGTGTTTTGCTCATCTGGTGTTTCTACCAAGATATACACAGACGGAAGACTATTTAGGTGAGGTTGCCCTAGGTTTTTGCAAGGAGTAACCAAGATGACTATTTGGTATACTTTTTTGTCTTCCATTACAGAAATATCAAGTACTGACTGAATGACTGGGTAACTCAACCCAACTCATACTGCTACAAAATATATAGAAAAGAAGTTGTAATTTTTAAATATGGAAAAAAGATCAACTTGCCATATTGGGTCTCTCTGGTATTAAACGTATCCAAATGTGTTGACCTAAATTCAGTCTGTTGGATCAAGAGGCTTGTGACATCATTACTCCTTCTGTTATAGCCCAGTGGATCACAGTCACATGTTTCATGGCAGTTGGCAGTTGGGGTAAGAAACAGATACAGTACCTTTTTTAGGCTAAAACATGTTTAACCACAAAATATACACTAGCAAGGAAAATTTTGAAAACACCTGCACATTTATGTGTTCTTATTATGTTTTGTTTGTTTTATTAAACCAAATGGTTGTAAATGGACCACATAACACAAAAAATTGACAACGATTCATATATAAGCATATTTAAACACAGAATAATGGTCAAATCAAATTTGCATGTTAAACTTTAATGACAAATCTGCAGCATTCACTGATCAGTTTTTGCAGATATTCAGGTATAATTTCATCCCAGGCCTTCTGCAGCCCCTCCTAAATGTTTGCTTTGGTCCAGCTTCTCCCACACTAGCTCGATGGGGTTTAGATCTGGTGATTGAGTTAGCTGAGCCATCACAAAGAGTATTCAAGCAGCTACTTCTGATTGAGGATGCCTTGCACATGAAGTTCATCCACTCTCCTTTTGCCAAAGCATCCCTAGATCATCATGTTCCCACCTCTGTGCTTCACTGCTGGTGTTAGGTGGGCATCTATCATCTTTTCATGAGCTCTGTGTTTGATATGCTGTATTGTATGTTCTACACTTGGATCCAAATACCTCAAACTTGGAATCATCAGTCCACAAGACTTGGTTCCAGTCATCTAAAATCCGCAGTTTTTGATGTTTCACCTTAGTAAACACCTGTGCACACTGGTTTCTCTCATATTTTATCCAACAATGTAGCTAATTCAGGAGCAGTGAGACATCTGTTTCTCAAGAAGGACACTTGTCAGTACTTGTCTTCTTGGACAGATGTACACTTGAGCCTTACACTGTTTCTTCTTGGCTGTATCTCGTAGAGAATAACCTTCCTTTCTCAAGATAAGTATAGACCGATGAGTTTCTAAGGAAGTTCTAATTAATAGTTCTAATTTACACTGAAAATGACAGATCACTCTCCCTGTGGGGGAAGAGTCAAATATGAACTGAATATATTGGTTTACTGGACATTATTTTTAGATGTTTTAACAGTAGGCAGACATGCATGATCAATTTAAAATGAGTCACACTGGAATTTCTGAAAAAAAAGATAGTTGCAAATCCTTCCTGTTTAACACTGCTTGAGTAGCAAATGCTAGTTGTTTTATAAAAAGTAATATTTAAAGGTTTTAGATGGTTTAACAGCTGATTAAATAGTTAAAAGATAAATTAATGTTTTCTGTGTTTTGGTATTCATTTCTTTACATTTCAGTGTTATAAATAAATAATCTATGAACATTCAATTAACATGATATTAGAAAATGCACTGCCTCAGTATGATCTGTAAGAAAATGACAAAGCATTGCACTTTAAAATGAGATTCTATAGAGAAAGATTCAATAGAAATGTCAAATACAATCCCTGCTACTTATACTCTAGAATAAGAGAAAGCCTGCATATGTTTATTTTTTTATGTAGATTCTCTATATTTGAGAAAAATACCACTCACCTACACTATACTGATGCTGCCTCATTGGCAGGAATGTCAAAACCTTGGCAAATACAACCCAAACTATCTGCATGACTAGATGACACTTGGAAAAGGTGGGAAAATATGTTTGTTTGTGATTTAGGATAACTAACATGAGTTGCAGTTTACACTGTGCACCTGCATTGCAATGAATCAATTGTTTGGCACATTAAACTGAGTGCAACGTGCTGCCAATGTGTGAGGAAAACAAGACTCTCCCTTGGAGAGCAGACAGCACTCAACAGACGACTGCTTGTTGTCACACACAGGTTATGTAGGCCAGGATATGTAGACTGGCGAGTACAAAGGAGAGCACTCAGCACCACCCCTCTAAAAATTGTTCATAAATACTGCAGGGTGACGCTTTGTCTTTCTGCTGCACTGAACCTACCCTCGCTTACAAGACAGCTGTGCTTTAGCAATGTGCTTCCCAGCCGTACAAAGCATACACCCTGACAGGCCCCATATATTCTGATGTATTGTTGTTAATGTTTAAATGCTTTTACTGCCATGCCAATAAAAAAACACAGTTATGTACTTCCCCACAAGTAGGAGATGGAAAAATGCAGAAAAAAAGGGTGTATGAAGCTTATTTGGAGGTATACGTTAGAAAATAACTGACCAGACAGCACAAACCTATAAATCTGACAGCTTTACTTATGAAATTGTAGCATTTACTGACGCCTTTTATCTAGTTTGCACAGCTGACAGTGCAAAGCTTTGCATATACAGTAAGACTCTACGGTGGAAGTGATGATACTGTGCTAAGCTCTTTAAGGTCACAGCAGTTTCAAATAGCAGAGCAGGTGAATCACACACCAGACACACCTGATTAAAAACTTAAACCTCCCTGCAGGAGATGTTGCTTTGTTAGAAAATGTGTAATTTTGAAAAAAAAAGTCTGCTGTTGACAGGTGAATCTGGGGGAGGTTTGCATTTCTGCACAAAGCCTGACACTTGTTTACATAGTGAGTTCAAAGCTGTCCAGCGTACAACCAGATATTACTGCATATTTGGATAAAAAATAAGACCCTGCAAAAACCTTTATTTGCATAAAACCTTTGATTTAACACAGATGAATGCACAGGAGAAAGCAACAGCCGCTTTGTTGAGATTAAAAGAGTTTATTTGTCACATTAGTCAGAATTACCTGTGTTGGTGTCAACTGTATGGAATAGGAGCAGAGAGGGTGGCATGGTGGGAGGAAAGGTGAAAGAGAGGCACAGCAAGAGAGAAACTCTGTAAGGTACATGCATGAAAAAAGAACGAAAGAAAGAAAGAGATGCATTCATTCCACACCTCATTCCCTCATAAGCTGCTCCCTCACCCCCTCCTACCAATAATAACTAGCTTTGCACACTGTGAGCTACAGGAGAGTGGAAAAGCTCCCTTTGCTCCTGCTTCCTACTTCGCAGGAGGGCTTGATGTGTCAGAAAGGAACACGAGCAGCTCTGTTGGACTGAACCTCTTCTCCCCTCAGTGTGGTGGCTGGAAGGATGTCTACTATGACAGCTGGAGGTCTGTTGTGATGAAGGAGGGCTGTGGAGTTAGATAAACTGCCAACTGATGTGTGCTTTAGAGAGGGCTGGGATCTGTGATACAAACACTCGTGTAAAAAAAAGACTAAGCCAGGAAAAGAGGCAAAAAAGAGATGAAAGGGGAGAAATGTATGGCAGGATCATGGTAACCATATGTTCTCCTCCAGTGTAAGCTCTGCCTGGCTTATCTCTCATTGTACCAAAAATCATAGAGGTCACATCATCATTATTCCACCATGTAAACAAAACAAATGAGGGACATAAGGGGGAGATGGAAGATAATCAACCAGTCTTCCAGTCTTTCGTCCTAATGCTTGTTTCTCTCTTTGGCATTTTGTTCATGAACAGATGCTGTAACATATGAACAATATGACATTGAAAAGATCAAGCTTGGCCCTTTAGAAAAAAGCTTTAGCTTTCTTTTTTATTTTTTTTATTTTGGTGTTTGTAGCAAGATAGAAAAACTGAAAAAAAAACTCCTGGATGAAATCAAGTTCTCCTTTGTGTGCTGCTAAAGTCCAATTTTCCAGTCATCACTCAGTACTAACAGACAAAACCTTTACCTGCACCTAGTTTTGTTTACCCTTCTTCTCATTGGGGTCAGTTGGGTAGCCAAGCTCTGCTGGGATAGTGACAGAAATTTCGTGATTGTTCTCTGCTTCTGCTTTTGTTGGACATATTTTTGTTTGCCTCTATCTAGACTTCCACTTGCTGTTGTGTAAAATGGGACTCCTACACTAGTAAGCTAATTAGATTAGATTTGATTAAACTTTATTGTCATTGCGTATGTTACGGTACAAGGCAGCAAAATATGGTTAGCATCTAACGAGAAGTGCATTAATAGCAGTGCAAAATATTTACATATACAGGTTGGTTTGTCTATGATACAAGATGGGTATGAATAAATGTGAATAATCTGAATAAACAGTACAGATGTTAGTGTAATGGTACTCAGCTCAGTGTGTGTGTCCGGAGACAACGCTTCCTATTCCTCAGTCCTCAGTCTCAGACAGTGAGGCTCCCATGATGTGTCGGGCAGTTTTCACCACTCTCTGCAGTGCTTTTTGGTCCAACACAGAGCAGGTTCCACACCAGACTATAATATAGCTGGTCATGGTGCTCTCGATGGTGCAACGGTAGAAGTTCACCAAGATGTCTGAAGTGACATGGTTCTTTTTCTTCCTTTTCAGGAAGAAGAGGCGTTGGTAAGCCTTCACGACCAGGCTGGAACTGTTGGTTGTCCAGGAGAGATCCTCAGAGATGTGGACCCCCCAGGAATTTGAAGCTGGTGACACAATCTATCACCGCTCCACTGATATGGATGGGAAGCTAATCAAGTTATGTGCCACACTGCTGATGCTACAAGCTCACACTATATTCCTTCCTCTCTATTTTAGCTCCACTTTTGATTATTTTTTTGTCTCTGCTCCTCTTAGCTTCACACTCTTTTGCTAACTTTTCACTTGTCTCTCACCCCCCTCCCCTTCTACCTTTATATCTATTCTCTTCACACAACTCTACCACCATGCCTTGCTATGCTTTGTGAATTGCAGTGTTTTCCTGAAATTAGAGTCACATGTTGTCACTTATCCAAATATAAATATGTGGCAGGCCTCCTCATTTAGTTGTCAGTCAAAACTATGAGCCGCCGCTCATCACAGTCATAGGTGTTGATGAGAAAAAGACTGTAACCTCTATTCTCATACAAGCACTCAGGCACAGCTCAGCGGTCCTATCAATACCGACTCCATCAGCCTGACAGAGCTGTAATAACAGAGCTGTAATAACACAAATCACTGTGACTTTCAAATGCAAAATGAAGGTAAATCAGTAGTCAGCTCACATGTTTTGCCATTCTCACAATGATACAAAAATGAGGCAAGGTGATGTTATGAATACTAATAAAATAGACAGATTTCCAACTCAGTGTTGTATTTCATACAATACCACAGATTTTCTAATGCTGACTTAACAAGATGAGATATTTTCACTTATGTACATCTACATCCACATCTGGCAGTTGAAAGCTAGAGAATCTGACACCCACTCGGGTTTTTACACTCACACTAGCCCTGTATCATAATGGCTTTGTCCCTTTTGGCAACTGTGCAGCTTTACTGGCCCAATTGATGGTTCAGTGCCTTGCTCAACTGCACTTTGATGGTAGCTGCTCAGGGTAAGAGTGGTATTCACTCAGAGTTTTGTACTCAGTCCAGACCTGGCAAATTTTCTGTCAGATTACTGTTTCTCTAACCTCCAGGCTACTACTGGAGTCAAGTGTTCTGGTTCCTAAAAAAAAGAGGAAAACTATCAAAGCTGATTTTGAACATTTCATTTCATTTAGAGGCAGGATGCAGATTTCTGCCAGATTAGCTTGCCCACTAGGCTGGTGCTGAATACCCCTGACAATACAGACCTGTGAGTTTATATTGTGTTGTTTTATTGTATTTAGTTAGATACCCCCTCCTTTCCCACCCCCTACTTTGCTCCATCCAACATCCTTTCTGACTGACTTGTTTATGATGAAGCGCTATTTAAATCACTGAACTTGAACTTGAACAAGCTTCATCCATTGTCTGTTTTTTTTAATGGTTTCCTAATCACCATTCTAGAAACAGAGCATATGCTAGGCAGATCCTGCCCAGAGGCTATCCTTGGGTTATTTTATCAGTGGTGGCTAACACAGGACTACTCTGTCACTGCACTAGATATACAGTCCCATTGTGGTTTCTAACGTGTCAGCAGTATTGGCCAATTACTATTATGACACTGCAGTGTCTCTAAACATTTTTTTATCTTGTAAATATTGACTATACATATATATACATAGAGGACAATAACCACAGCAGGTTAGAGGAAATGGGCTCTTCATGGGGAAAAGATCCTTCCTGGTATCATGAACACTGAAAAGATAACTCAGGATAAATGCAGTAGAGCTGCTGATTGTGTTTCAAACAATTGATAAATTGATTAGTTTATACTTAACTTATGTAGCGTTTAAATTTTTAATATTTCCTTGTTTATTTAATTCAGTGTACAATAAATACCAAAAAATAAATAACAAGAAACATAATCTGCACTTTGTTCACCTACTCTGTTGTAACTTGCTAATTGTAAAATGATATCATTAATTAATGATGCACAAACAATTACTGATTTTCTGTTTCTGTATTTGTTCACTTGTTTTTGTGGAGGAAAGGGTAGGTGACTCCTAAAGTTAGACCATTGTTTTCAAGCTAACAATAAGCCATCACTTACAGAAATGACTACATGGGTATGCAGGTCCTACTACAATTACTGCCAGGCTAGTGTATTTCTTAACTGCAGTAATGAATCTAGCTCTCATTTTTATAGCATGATGATGTCACGTACGATAAGGATACGGCTGGTCAGGAATGGTCCCACAAACATGACAAACTTAACATACTGCTGCCTTCCCTGTCACTGAATCCCATTAAAAAAGCAGCAGGCTGCCTTAAGCAGGAATACTACCCTTCAACTGAGACACCTAGTTTCAGGACCCTGCGACTACATACATCCAACTTATTTAGATGTCTTTGAGCAAAACAAAACCCCGTTAATCCCCACTGGATCCAGGGGAGCTGCTAAATTGTAGAATCTCTTTTTCCACCCTGTCAAAAAATAAATAAATCTGAGATTAGTGAAATGTGGTAAAACTGAGATGGAACTGGATGGAGACTGAATAAATAGTTCATTCAAATTTAGTCAACATATTATTGACTGCAAGTATAGGAGTCACCATAAACCACCATTTCTCTTCAACGTGTTCATTACCTTTTACTATTGCCGCTGCACAGCAGCCAACTAAGACTTGTTTTGAGGGCAAAACAAGGTGCATGTCAATGTTAAAAGATTATCTTCTATTTTTGTCCCCTTTAAATATATTACACATGTTGCATCATAAAACATCTGCCAGAAATACTAAGATAATTACTGATGCTAAATATAGATAGACCTGTGCTGCTAGTATCCTCCAACAGAGAGCTATCAGGGGAAAGAGGTGTTTAAGGGAAGTTTGCCAAATGTGATTTCAGACAGAAATTCCCAGGCCAACTGTTTTAGTTTAAAGTGACAAAAAGCTGCTGCAGACAAATCAAGTTGCAATGGCTTAATGGGAACAGTGAACTGCCCCCATTTAGCAATATTTTTCTCCATATATTTTTAAATCTTTTTTTCACTCACTGTACCCCCTGTATAACACAATGCCACAGTTCAGATGGGGAATACCAGAAGCCTCATCTTCTCCATACATGAAATACTAAACCACAAGGACCCTATAAGATTACACTGTAGGTCAGTTCAATAAAGCCCAAATCTGACACAGTTTAGAAAGGGTATTTTTGGTAAACATTTAAGTCTTTTAAAAAGGTGTAAATCTTTAGAACAATTTCAACATTGGTTTGTCTTGACTGTGCTAAACAAACTGTGACAACCTTATGTTGATATAGGAAACGGTGTGTTTCCCCACTTCCATATCCCCTTTTTTTTTAATGTCATTGCAGGTACCTGAATTAAGTCTTAAAGATCTCAGATTTTGTATATGTAATGATTAGGGCATAAAGAGTTGAATTTGAGAACAGATCTTTCAGATGATAAATTCAGTTATTATTATTAATTAACCTCAATATATTTCCAGCATGGATTTAACTTCTGCAATTATTACTACCAGGGCATCAGTCAGAAACTGTGTATGGAAATCTGGTTTTATTTTGGTTAGAAGATTTTGCACATGCAAGATAGTCCATCACCTTTTGAAGGTTACAGTTCTTTCAGATACAGGCAGCTTTCTTTATTATGTTAGCCAAGCAGATAAGCAGGTGATAGAAAGATTGCCCAAATTTGTCTTTCAAAGTCTTTCTTTGGCTGTCACCCCTCTGTTTTTTTGATGGTGTGCTGATGTTGACAAGCGGCATTTGCAAAACTCCTGGGTAAGAACAGCTGCTAGCAATTTTAAAGTAATAGGTTTTTGCCTTTTAGCTGGATAAAAGGGCAGATGGTGCAGGTGATGCATGTTTTCAAATGAATTCCTCTTATTTACAGACAAATGCTACAGTCAGCCAATGCAGAGTGTAAGTGATTATTTACTTAAAACACAAAATAAAACATCAATAAATTGTAAGAAGACAGAGTATGTTGATTTGCATACTTTTATCCATTTAAGGTATGTTGGCTGAAACAGAGTTATAAACTGTTAAAATAACTAAGTTACACGTTATCATCTGCTTGTCAGTAGAAAGTTATCTATGTTCCAAAACACTGACAGCAGCTCATGTCTCAAGCTAGAAATAAGTTAATGTCCGCATTAGCTTATTTCAAATGGCAAGATAATGTGAATGTCAGCTTCATTAGCTATATGAAAGAAACAGCTACTTCTAACAGAAGCTAAAGTCTATGTTAACTAGCAATGTGGAAGAAGCTAAACCTAAATTTAGCAATTGCTAACATAAGCTCTCTTCATATAACGACCTATATGTTTGCTAGTTAACTAGCTAGCTTGCTAAGACTGGTTCATGACATAGTTAGCATAATATAGGGCAACACTGCACAATGTGAAGCTAACATGAAAAGCTGTGCATTGTTCCGAAACAAACTGTAGGCTATGTGGGATTTTTTATTTATTTCATTATCCAGTCGGGTAATCCATTCATTGTCAGTCATTTCCACAACTTCAAAAGACTCACACAGAGCACACACACACACCGTCAATGTCACAAATGAATCCTGCATTTGCAGTACTTTTTTTATTCATCTGGGCCTAAAAACTGCCACAAAGAACTAAAAGCTATCATAAAGTTACTTGGTTACTTAGCTTTATCTGGCAGACAGCCACCCTGATATTATCCTGTAACATATAGTACATTGATATACTTCATTTTACAGCATACAAAGTGCTGTGTATTCTTCCCAGATAATTCAGATAATTAGTTTGATCAGTCCACATTTTCTCAGTGGTGTTGCTGAGTATTAAGGTGCTCTTTGGTAAACTTCAGATGTGCAGGGAAGCAGCGTCCTCTGTGATGTGCTGCCATGGACACCAAGCTCCATGCAGCTATGCACAATGATTTGCATATTGTAGACTCACAATTCAATTCAATTCAATTCATCTTTATTTGTATAGCGCCAAATCATAACAAAAATCATCTCAAGGCACTTTA
>JAUMHL010000018.1:12582765-12593139 GCA_032362345.1 Sandelia bainsii
TTTGTGGAGCGCCACCTCCTTTCAAGCTTTCGCGTTGTCTGCTTTAAGCTACGGATTTGTGAATTATACCACGGAGCAAAGACAAAGAAGTTACCCAGCACCCAGCTTTAGCTGTTACTCTTTTTTTTAACTTTACTGACCATTTATAACTGTGCCTTTGGAGTCATCTTAGATGTAGAAGAAGAGTAGCCACAGTGCTAAATATTTCCATTTATAGACAGTTTGTCTAATTGTGGATTGTTGAATATAAAAACTCATTTTCAGCTTTGTGCAAATAAACATCTCTTGATCACAAGATTCCTGGTTTGCCATTAGTCAGAGGTTCGTATACTTTTTTCCAGATGACAGTGAATATTTTAAAGATGAAAATGAATGAACAGTATAATGCTTTGTGTCTTCTTAAATTAGAAGACAAACAAATGTTTGTTTATAATTTTAACTTAGATCTGACTTTATTTCAAGAGTTAAGAGGTTCACTTACTTTTTCTTGCCACTGTATGTTAAATAAATAGTTTACTCATTGCACAAACAATTAAACTTGGTAAATCAACTGTATCGGTTTTTTTTTATTCTTATTTTGAATTCTAATGTCACTATATCCACACTACTAGAGGATGAGATTACACAATAGAAGAAGTATAAGACAAATGTAATATGTTGTCTACCACTTGACATTTGCTTGTATTCATCCATGTCAGTGTAAACGACAACACCTTCCTCAACTGAGCGCATCCACCAGCTGTTTATAGATCCTTGATGATCCATCCATCCATTTTCCTAACCGCTTGTCCTCGTAAGGGTTGCTGGAGCCTATCCCAGCTGTCATCGTGCGAGAGGCAGGGTAGACCCTGGACAGGTCGCTAATCCATCGCAGGGCCGACACACAGAGACAAACAACCATGCACACACACACACCTACGGACAATTTAGAGTCACCAATTAACCTAACATGCATGTCTTTGGATGGTGGGAGGAAGCCAGAGCACCCGGAGAGAACCCACGCAGACACGGGGAGAACATGCAAACTCCACACAGAAAGGCACCCGGCCGGCTTGGGGATCGAACCCAGGTCCTTCTAGCTGTGAGGCGACAGTGCTAACCACTACACCACCCCATAGAATTTCCAGTTTACATAAATTTAGCGAAAATAATAATACAATACAATTTAATCATCCAAGTAGATTCTTCAGCCTTCTTTAGACTGAAGAATGTACTTGGATAAGTAGTTTCTAATTAAATTATTAAGTAGTTTCATAACTTCACTTCCAGATAATTTCACCTGGATGACTGAGAATCTTCACAGACAATACAATATAATGTTTACAAAGCCCTGTAGATAATTTCATAATATCTGCAACCACCCTTTGGTACAAAGATTCTCTGTAAATACTATCTGTACAAGCATTGAGGCAACCGTGGTGCAGTTGGTAGGGCAGTCGGCAGTCATCTATGAACCCCAGGGTTGGTTGTTTGCTTCCCAGTTCCCCCTGATTCTTGGCCAGATGTTGAAGTGTCCCTCGACACAACCCTGAAACTTTGGCGCCTCAAGGGGGCTGCCTGTCCACAAGAATTTACCCATTATTAAAGTATCTATTATTATTATAAATTTGTGCATATAGTCTTTCATCCATACCAGAGTGCAGTATAAGAATCAGTAGCAAATAAATCCATTTCCTGATATAGTATAAATGTGAACAGTGTGAAAATCAACAGTGGATATCAAGCATTTAGAAAGACATGGCAGTGAATCCTCACTATTTGGAAAACATATGTGGGCTTTAACCTCATCCCTCCCCAGCCTGACTGTAGCCAAATAGGTCATATTCTCCTTCATTAGGCCAGACCATCGCAGACTGGTCCAGCTCAGTTTTTCACATGTTGGTATGGTAGTATCTGGCTTTACCAAGCAGCAGGTCAAGTACCATGTTCACCTGAGCAGATAATTACTTTGGAATAAACTATAAAGGAGAAATGTTTAGTAATAAGCATTGCATCTTTTTTCCAAAAACAATTTATGCATTGCAGTCGTTGACATTGGTCCCCTCACATTAACCATCCTCTATATGCCAAGAGGCTGCATTCACTGTACAGCAGAGGGCTTAAAATCAACAGGCCATCTGTGAATAGATGGAAGGGAGGGCCGGGCTGGGGCGGCAATAATTCTCCATTCCAGATGTGACCCTACGCCAAGCTTGGCAGGATGAGGGCAGTGATCCAGTGGGGAGGGGTGGAGGGAAGGTTATGGGACAAGGAGGTTGACTGGGTTTGTATTGAGTGGAGAAGGGCAGATTTGTTATGTGCTCATGATAATGACGAAGAGGGCATGGCATGATAGAGAGGATAGCTTTGGGGGTGATGTGGCAACACTATAAGATTCAGAGGCAGCCAATCACTGGTTGGAAAAACAAACTTTGGGGACTAGGGTGGGAAGGCAGAGGGGGCAGGAGCCAGGACCAGGCGAGGACAGCCATATGTGAGAGGCAGCTGATGTGTGAAGTATTATGCCCAGCAGTCACCATCTCTACACACTGCGGTGTGTGAGGGCACCTTGGCCCCCTCAGAGCAACAAAGACAAACACAATCCAAACTTCCTCATTTATAGCTTCTCATTAGTTAGAGTGGGTAGGTGGAGGAGAAGGAGTGTGAGCTTGCCCATAACCCTGGCACTCCCATTGGAATGAATGATGTTTTATACTGTGTTGTGGTGAAAGTTAACATTTTATTTTAGAATTTCTTTGGCTTCTCGATTTTCATGGGCAGATGCAGACGTTTTCAGACTGACTTTTTAATGTCCATCATTCAACCTTATTGTAATTCACACTGAACATTACTGAAGATCATTCAATTTCTTGTCCTTCGGAAAATGTCCTTGCAATTCCTCTCATCTCAAAACAGCATCTTTGAGGCCAGCTGGGCAAACTTTCCCTTTTTGTGCTATCTACTTTAGTTTTATATTTGATAGCCTTTAAAACAACGTTTTAAAAAAATTGTTTATCTACGGTACACTTTGTGAGTCCATATGTAAGGAATCGGCCCTCACCATTTTAAGAAAGTCCTGTAATGACAAAGAGAACCCTTGGCCTGACCAAGATCTATGCTAAAAACAAAACATAAGACTTACATTATACACATTAAGAACCATTAAGGAGGAACAACACACAAAAGCGATTATCTGAATAATTATGTTGAAGCTGATTTTATGATATAGAGTAAACAGATTATGTTTGATCATTTACCAGATCAAGCCAAGAACAGGAGATAGCTGATATCATTATAAGCCTCAGTACAAAGGGAAGGCAAGGTAGGATTGTCGATTATTTTTAATTTTTTCAAGGTAATCTTCCCTCATTAAAACAGATGTGTTTAGCTTAACTTTGATTTGGGAACATAACAACACTGTACTGAGTGTTTTTACCATTATTTATTTGCCCTCTTTTTTGAATTTGTCTTCACAGTACATGAAGTACAGTTTAGTTTGTAATGTATTTACATTAGACTGATTAACCTAAATACTTTTCTGCACAACAGGTAATCTGCAGTGAAATTAGGTTAAATCCAGCACCTTCAAAGCTGTGGTTGTCTTCATTTACAGGAAAACCTAAATATAGTTTCACAATATTTTTTCAATCACAATATTTATCATAGTGAGTTTTCAATTTTGTTTCATTAATGCAATATTTGCATCAGTGGCATTACTGCAAACATGAAACTATCTAATCCCCAAAGTACATTAATATAAAATACCCAACACTGGCAGTTTGTTTGGCTGCAGACTAGTATAATATGTTATATTATTGCCGTGCTTCATGGGCTGATTTCTTTTCATTGTTCCTCTCAAAATACCACAAAATAAATAAATAAAATATATTGTTTAGATATTGAGATTCAATTTCAGATATGATGTATATATGAAAAACAAGGTCAAGGCTAGCCCTGTTGTGGGTAGTCTTGAGTGTCAACACTGAAATCATCTGATTTGCTCATAAGGACAATGACCAGTAACAGAAAACTAACATCTGCAACAACTTACTTGATTTTGAAGTACTACTGTGTATGTGTATGTACATGAATATGCCTGCAGTGTATTTTTGGTATGAATCAGGCCAATCATATTTTAGGATTTGACCAATTATAATCATGAGTAATGTTGGATTTATTTTTTGAACATGGTGCAAACTACATGATACATCTGAATAGTTTTCTAGGCTGATGGTGTTTTTTTCTGTATTTGTGATGTGATTTGTGTTATGTAAGGGTCTTTACAAAGATTAGATTTAACTTCATAGGGCCATTCATGGAAGACTTAATACTAAAACACATAAAATACCACGGGCCCTATGTTTCACCATTATAATGAAACTGACTGAGTATTTTTGTACTATTTGTCTTGCAAACAAACTTGTTTGACGTATGTGCGTATACAGTTCATGCACATATACTTTATTATTTGTTGATGATTCAGACTTGTACATCATCCAGGAGGAATTCTGAACCATTCTTTTTTTAGCTGTAACTCTAGGCTTCTGTTTTCTTCACTGAACATTTTGCATTGTTACTCCTGATTTCATCTTACTGTAGCTCACTTCCAGGGAGAGTAGCCTTAGTATTGAATCATCTCCATTTATTATTAAGTAATAAATGTAAGTAAGTATTAAGTATTGATGAATATAAACTCCTTCAGATTACTTTCTAATCCTTTCCAGCTTTATGCAAATCAACAATTCTTGATCTCTTTTTTGTGAGGCTTGGTTCACGTCAGCAGATGCTTCTTTTGAATTGCAAACTCATAATGCCTGAGTGTTTTTAGTTAATCAGTGTAGTTCTAACCCACACCTCTAGTGTTATTTCATTGATAGAACTCCAGGTTTGCTAATTCCTAGCATAAATTAATTTTAGTTGATGTAATTAACCTAGGGATTTAGCCATATTTTTTCAACCCACACTGTGAATATTTAAACGATGTATTCAAGAATAAAAATCATTTAGTGTGTTTCCTACATTGGGAAATAGTTCACCTCGGACCATACAAACAAACGTGTAGTTAAGATGCAGGATATTCGCTCAGAGCACACTGTATATGCATGTGTTGAGAAAAGCAGACTTACATATTCAGAGCCACAGAGCCATGAGATGTTGGATAGGTGAACATTCAAACCAGCCTATCCCTCATTTCACAAAGTCACTTCTTGACCTTGTCTGAGTAGAGTTCTGAAATATCTCAGGTCCTTTGAAGGATGTGTCGTTTCAAAGCACATGCAACCTAAAATTAATGAGGCTACCTATTATTTCATTGCTCTTGGTAGCTATAGCCATGTGTGTGGGTAATAATATATTTTTGTTGTGTTACTTTGTCCCTTCAGACCTGAATCTATTTTAAAATTAGAAATAAGGGCATACATTGACATTACAATAAGTTTTTGGTAATATGGGACAAGATGCACAGACAGAATAGAGATGCAATAACACAGGTATAAGAAGTGTTACATTTAGGCACATAAACTGTCTTTGAGTGTGGTAGGGGCCATTTAAATAATCTGCTCATCTTTCTTTTATAAGCACTACATTTACCACTACAGTGCATAACAGGGGAGACAGGAGAATGAAAGAACAAAAACTCACAGGTCTTTATTGCTGTGTTTTTACATACTGAAGGTAGTAATTCTCATATCAAAACACAGGCTAAATGTGTTCCTTAAGAAGATCCATTGATAATTAGAACATTTAAGAGTGTAGTTATTCCAGGAATGGAATACATTATCGCATCGGCTAATCCAAATTTGCAGTTTTAATTTTTCGAACATTTACACCCAATAGATGCCAGTTGTGATAGCTAATTGCACAGGTAGATCATTCAGATGATGTTACAGACACAAAGATAGCACTTTAATACAGCTTCAACATGCAACATACAGTGTTATCAACATGTTCCACCTGCTGAAGAGACACTCACACTCATACTGAGATGCTGAGATGAAATGAGGACACACTGTAATGCAATGAATGTCCTGAGGTGAAAATTGTTTTATTTTGAATTGACATTACATGAAGACTAACAAGTAGACAATCAATCAAATGTTGCCATTGAAAATAATACAGTATCTGTGGTACATGGCAATGATACATGTACTTATCACATTTGAACCATCTGATTGGTTAATCTTTGTAATTCCAGTTTTTCCATTGCCTTGCCATAATCATTACATTATAATAATGTAAATGCTGCACAATAAAACTGCATCTGAGATTCTTGGAAGTATGGAAATACAAATCATGTTATTCCCATGAGTACTGCCTGATGCATTTATTGCTGAGGCAATCTAAATTTACATGCTCACACCTTGGTACTTATGGACAATATGTCCACAAATAGTGAAATATCTCTGCATCACATTAAATGCCAGATTTCATTTTAAATAATTACCAAAGGAAATTGAAAATTATCATGAGAAATGTATGTACTGCATGTTTTTAAAAAACATATAATTATGGTTGCAGACCATAATCATCCACGTATGAATGGATGTAGCCATGTGTACTTTCTTGTTTCCTTATATTAATACTTCAAATGAACCTCCAGCTTTCTTCTTCTGTTGTTTACAGACACACGCATACACATACTTGACTGCATTTTTTTATTTGTGAGTACACCCACTGGCATTAATTGTCTGATTCTTAATACAAAACCAGCTAATTGTAACTAATAACACTAAAAGGATGTTTTCACACTTGAACTATTACAAAAACTCTGCATTTCATCCGGTTAGGTTTAACCTCTCTAGGCTGCTGTGAAATATGTCGTTTGAACTCTGGTGCAACAATTCTTAGACTCCCTAAAAAGGTCATTTTAACAAAAAAAAAAAGAATGTGTGAATCCACATGTGAATGCATTTTAAACATAAATCATAAATCTATATCAGCTGTCCTCCGGGGCTCTCAAGAGTGTCTTAAAAACATAATCTGCTAACCCGGTAATCTGCTTTGATCCAGTTGGGCAACTGAGCACAACATGCCTGTCATGTCAAAGAGTGCAGTGTTTTGGTTGTTTTTCCTGTGAATACACCTGAGATTTTTTTTTTTTTCAGAAAGAAAATATGCAAGTATATCTGTTTGTACAATTAAGCTAATTTTGCAAACACCCTTGCAGTCATGTCTTTAGTGTGGTTTAAGAACGATTTTGCATTCATGAGAGGTATCCTGATTCTTTTAAACAATAATTTGTGTGCAGCTAAATTTGTCAACTATAAAATGGTGAAGATTTAACAGGGTTTTTTTTGGACAGTAAACAGGTTAGTGGACTGAAAGACTTTTAAGAATACAGATGAAAATTAAATATTTGATTGTGCATGTTAAGTAGATCAGAAACTAAAGTATAATAATGGGATCTGTGAGCCCCCACAAGTATATATATCGTCAAGTACAATTGTGACAGTCTATGACAATAAAGATAATTTGTTAATATTTGGGGTTTATGATAAATTGTCAGTACTGATGAAAATGATAGGACAGTTAAGTATCCACAATGAGCAAATCCCTGCATAGTTTATGTGCCCTGCCCTTCCTTGCATTCTGACACACACACCGTGGAAACTGGACAGCTGCATTATTTTTCCTCACTTTATCTTGTTGTTCCACCACAGTAAAGATATTGTAGAGCTCATGAATGTTTCCACCAGTGTGATCATTGCGATGTCTCACTTCCTGTCATTCAAACTTTGTTCCTAAATGATTAATCTCAGATCACTCACACCTGCAAATAATCATGGCTAGCATCATTAACCTGGTTGACCCACTGTTCCCCGTCCAGCTCATTTTTCTCTACTGCTGAGTCTGTTCTCCTGCCATTCATCACTCCATTCTGACATGATCCCCAAACACCATGAGTGGAGAACAACATGTCTTATTGATCTCCTGTCAATGCCTGGAACTGACCAAGAAGAAAGTCATATAATGCTCTCAGTTTGGTATTTTAAGCGTAAATGAGCAAAAGGGAGGCAGCTCTCTCTTACTTAATGTATGTTTATCTTTAACCGAAAACTATTCAGATTATCTTTGTTTATCTATGTTCTATTTTAAATAAATCTTTCTGGATTACACTTATTTTTAATGAGCCTTTAATTTATTTTTCATATTTTCTTTAACCATTGTAGAAACATTACATGAATTTGTTCTTGATTTAAATATGGTGGCTGGGCAGTATATGAAGGCATGGTTACCTTTGCCATGTTGTAACATTTGCAGCAGTGCTAGCACACATGACTTTATGCAAAATGTTATTGCAAATGAAAATATAGGCAACAGGGTAATAACAGAAAACATGCATACCCATACATGATAGTTTCTGTGATACATGTTACTGTAGCTGTTGACTAAGTGCACAGACATCATTGCCACCTGAAAATTAAACATAGAAACCACGTACCTGCTCTAAGATAAATTTAGCTTGAAAGAAGACCTTATTGGTGCCTGGCAGCATAAAGAGAGTTGTATCTTTGTGGCTTGTTTGCTTAGTTTTCTTTCAAAGAAAGAACGTAGCTTAGACTCTCCTTCCTGTCCATTAGAAAATTGTCTGCTGCTTTTAAAGTGAATAAAAGAAGCTGATGTGATGGGCCATTACTGAACTTCTCCAACTCTGTATGCTGATAATGTGTTTCTAACCTAGAAGTTTATTTATTCTGGTTTAGCCTCTTGGTCCAGTTCTGCATCCAGTTGAAATTCTACACAAGTTGCACTTATAAATTACTTACTATGCAGTGTTGGAATTACAGCCTATCAGCAACCTGCCCCCATTAAAAAGAAAGCGTGCAAGCAACCCAGTGGTTACTATTTTTTGTTTGTTTGTTTTTATTTGTATTGTTTCACATCTGAAATATGAGCATGAAGCTTTAACGTATCAGTGTGTAAACATTAAGGTGAAATATTGAGCTCACTGCATAATACACAATTGCTCTTCCTCGAAACAGAAACTTAAAACAGGACACGCTACTCATTCCCATGCTCTGAGACAATGTTTAATATTACCACCAGAACCAAACATTTGTATGGAAAACAAAACACATAGGATATTTATTGTGGATGGACACAAAAATGAGTAAACCATTTAAAATACTGTACAATTCTCCAAACTGCTGATGTATAGTAAGAATAGAAAGGTCAGGTCTCTTTGGAGCAGTGGTTCAAAACAACATTTTCAAAATTTCATAAAAGGGAACTCGTTATCGTGAACATCCCCTTTTTACCACATAGTCTCTTTTGTGAACAGGAAGGTATTGCAAATGCAGGTGTTAAATATATTTTAGCCTCTCAGTCAAGATTGAAAAATAGTTCGAGCTTTTGTTTCCATTGTCATACGTTAGTCAGAAAACCTATTACAATTTACATTACATTTTCAGTTTCTGTTACTCACAAGGCTGTGTCTCAAGTCTCCAGACAGAACCTGCGTAGGAGTAATTCTTTCATAGTGGTGACTGAAGACCCTGTCAACACATCAGACTGGGTAGTAAGCTCTGCTGCTAGACACCAGAAACTTGAACTTAATCAAAATGGGTCTGGTTGCAGCAGTTGATGCAATGAGAGCAATGCAACCATAAAACCCCTATAGATCTGATCTGAAGACAATATGTGCTGCAGTAACACAGCAGGCTTTCTCCTTTAGCTACAGATACTGCATATTCTTAGATGATCTAGGGATGACATCCAATGTGTGTTGTACATTTATTTGACTAATGCATATGTTACGGGTTCCAAATGAGGGCGTAGCCGCAACAGTAATGTCAGCCTGGAAAACACAGGTAAAGTGCAGCAGCAATGAAGACACGGAGCGTTCAGTTCATCTTCCAGATTTACTTTTTCTTTATATATCTCTTCAAATAAATCACTGAAGACATTAACATTTCTCTGTGTGCATATTCAGTCTGTTTCAGTATCATATTGCATATTAAGTGCTTTAACAATGTCTATTAATCCAGTTATTTCACAGTTTCGACAACTTACAAGTATCAAAATAATACATGTACAGTGTACTTCTCACAACCTTCTACCTCAGTAACATGAAAGTACACGTTCACTTATATTCTAGTGACTTAAGACATACTATAATGATATAGTGCAATTCACAGCATTACTGAACTGTACTTACAGCATACCTTTAGCTGTCTGAAACTACTGGACTAGCACTTATTCAGATCTTTGTTTCACTCACAGATTAATACAAAATGTTTAGAGTACAAAACCATAAAATCCTACACATTAACAGTTACACCTTTAAAAGTACACATATCAACATTTTCTTAACCAAATGTAATACTGCATCTTAACTCACATTTCTGTAATGCTACATGTAAGTATAGGAGCTCAAATAATAATACTGTGCAAAGT
>JAUMHL010000018.1:12593239-12609231 GCA_032362345.1 Sandelia bainsii
TTTAAGTAACAATTAGCGTGAAAAATAATGTGACATAAATACCACCTATTTTCTTAGAGTGTTGTCATACTCTGTACGTCTTCAAAAATATTTGTTTACCATAGAAAATTAATTAAACACACAAATAGTTGCACAATTTTGGGGTGTACCACACATAACACAAATATCCATTATCCAAAATCATGTCTCCAAATAGAATTTGTCAGTGTTTTAGAGATGTGCTGATCTGCTTATAGATCTTTGACCTCAACTATGCAGAATGATGTATGTGTATGAGTTTGGGCACTAGGTTGTTTTCATGTTCATCTGCTGAAGAAGGGAGTTCCTCTGTCCTCGCCATAAAACTGAGTGTAAAATGTGTACATGCATGTAATTTTATGATATGATATTGCACAGTTTGGTGAAATATTCTATATCTTATCTACAGTAAAACAGTTGTTAATCATTGGAACTAAAAAGTATATACTGTTTTAGATATACTCATAACCGTAAGGAATTTTTCAATGAAGGGTAATAAGTGGATAATAATAATAAAAGTTTGTTTTTTATTTTGTGGACAAACTATATCAGACATAAACAATGAGCAGAATATTTTTATTTCATAAAGCACGTCTGGAGGGGAACTTAACATTAAGACCTTAAAGTTTTCCTTTTGTGCTATAATGTAAACATTATCAAAAATAACTGACAGTGCCACTTTCATAAAACAAAAACAGAAATTTCACAGACATCTCTGTGGGTGTTGTGACAGACCATTTATCTAAAGAAAATGGGAGAAAGAAACAGTTTGTTCTCTCTCCTGTTTCCTCTGTTCAAACTATTTGGTTGCATTGTACTACATGATTTGAATGATAGATTGACAATTGTATGTTTAGACAAAGCAAAAATTAAATGTTTTATGCTGGGAAATGAATAATTAAAAAGCATATAATTAAAATATGCTCTAAACCCTGCTGTTAAATGGGCTTTTAGAGAAATGCAGAAGAATACAAGTTAAGTCATCAGTTTCTTCGTTGTCATTTAACCAGCAAAATTAAACCTTGCTGGCCCTGACTACCTCCAAAAGGTCCAGGCTGATGTCAAAAGCTTTAATAACTGGTAGGTTCCCACATAGATTACTAGCAGTCTCTATGGAAACTGTTACAATTACTTTGAGCTTTATTACTAACCTCAGCCACATTGTACTGTCCTGCATCTGTGCAGTGTCTCCACTGGCACATTTAAAATAATTACATCAATTTTTGTGGTGGAAATGTTACAATCCAACCCAACAGATGTAACCTATCCCACCTCATTAAAGCAAAGAAGTTGATGAGGGTCACTCGTAAATAAGGGCCAGCAACAAAATACATCTAAATCTTTAAATATTACATTATACGTATCACTAATCTTTGACAGTATAGTATCAGTTAGCTGTTCCTTTTTCTTCTATCTTGTTAATCAATACACTATTACTTCCAGACAAGTATTGAAATGGATCTCTAATTCTAACTAGTATTTATATACAGCTGCTTGTCTGTAAAAAGCAGGTGCTTAATAGTAAAATGATACTGTTGAGATGTTTTCATATATGAACTCCAAACAATGTCAGGAAAATCAGATCTGGACATTGTGCAGAGTTGTGCCTTCACACGTGTAGCACACAGTGAGAGGTTGTCCGAGTCAGACGCATTCTCACATATGGAAAAACTCTTGCTTGATTTCAGCGAAGGGAGGGGGCACCTCTGTAGAGTGTGTGGGAGGCACGACGTGACACATTGGAGAGCTCATTCCGACATTACCAGGGGCTCACAGGCTAAAGTCTGGGTGACCTCCAGCTCCATGTGACATGGACATTTATGTTCTAACATGCAGCTCACCTGGAAAATGTCTAGATAAGCTTTTGAATGAAACAACACTATTCTCCAGAATGTGTTCCATCAAATGCCTTTACTCTGGCGGAGATACTGTGAATTTCCAAAACATTTACTTCTAATCCTGTGTTTTACCGTTCTGGTTTACTTTTACTACAAAGACTGTAACCATTACATGTGGAAATTCTGATAACCATACTTTTACTGTAATATCTTCACAACCTTAAATTCTATTTGAAATGTCACATCATCTGATTTTGGTATAATGTATTGTATTTAGGCTTCTTGCAACTCCTAGCCAAACAATCCTCTTCTACTAGTTGGAGAAGACAGTCGGCACTATTTTTAGCTGCATTACTGACATGGCTCTGGAGATTGCAACACTGATCAGTCTGTCAAGCTTGAACCTCTGGACATTTTGCAATAACTTAATAACACACTAAACTAAGATAATAGTAATCTAACATGCCAAAAATCAGCTTGCTAAAAGTGTCATTGGGAGCATAAAATGGTGACATTTGCATTTATCACAAAGCAGTTCAGCATCGCAAGAGTAGCTGAAGTAGCTAAAGCCATGCACCTTTAATCAGTTACAATACCATGTAGTTGGACACGCCCCTATAGTCCTAAAGTGCATGACCTCATTGTGACTGCATCCTGTGTGTGTGTCATGCTCCTACAATGATTAGCTCTTCCAGCAGCTCTAGAAATCACATCATTTTATTTAAAGCAATGGTTTATTGCAGAATGTATGTATGGCATGTTTGGACTGCCCACATGAATATTTTATTGGTCACTGACACAGAA
Organism: Sandelia bainsii; assembly: GCA_032362345.1. NCBI lineage: Eukaryota > Metazoa > Chordata > Actinopteri > Anabantiformes > Anabantidae > Sandelia > Sandelia bainsii. The sequence continues at coordinate 12,595,900 of JAUMHL010000018.1, forward strand.
TTGTTGCTGGTTTTTTCCTTCTTCTGATGGAGTGGGTGGTACTAATAAAGTTGGTGATGGGTCTCGTTGCTGTTATAATTGCACTGTGAGCATGATTTGCTTTGCACGTCTCAGAGGTCTGAGGGTAGACAGATTACATCTTTTTTGAATTGAATTTAACATTCTATCCACAATGGTCCATGTGTTTATTGAATCTAAGTGAAATTTCTCAATGCAAATTATGTATGAAAATTATAGATTTAAACATAGAAAATCAATTTTCCTCAGTGTTTTGCACTGGAATCACATCTGTGTCACTAGAGAAAGCGAGGAAATTGAGTTAAGACAGAGCCTGTGTGTTGATTCTATTTGTTCAGCTCCTTGCATAAATTGTCCATTATCCCGAGAGCAACTCAGGTCTGTGACATGCTGTTAGAGGTCTTTGTTGGCTGCCACTGGAGTGTCCAGGAGTGACGGAAGCACTCATAGGGCACATACACAGACCTACACAGTTCACAAATAGTTTATGTGGGCTAAAGGACAGTGATCTCTGCTATTCAATAAACATGCCTGGTGTCTACACATTGTACCACAGGGAAGTATGGGAATTGTTTGATATGGGTAGGTTTGTACTGTCTTTCTGCCACGTCTCATACTCCTGCATCAAAATCACTGTTGTATAACTGTATACAAAAATATCTGTGTGATTGGAGGTCGTTTTTGATTAATACTGTAACTCACAATAAAATATGGTGTGTGTAAATTGGATATTTTAATAAACAGTCCACTGTGTCACAGTGTGATAAAGAAATCAAGTTTCCAAGTAACTTCTAGTACACTGTTAAGGTTACCTTAACTACTGCATACTTACCTGCGTCTACACGAGCTTCACTCTACTGTGTCCCTGTAAAATCTAGACTAGAATTTAAAATGCTTCTCCTTATGTACAAAGTACTTAATGATCAAGCTCCATCATAAGTTTTAGGCCTCAAAGCACCACATTATCCCAAAACTAAACTGGGCTCTCAGAGTGCAGGTCGACTTCCGAGAGTTTCCAAATGTAGAATGGGAACTTTAGCCATCAAGCTTCTTTCCTGTGGATCCCAGTTCAAGTTGGAGAGACACCCTCTCTGCTTTTAAGACTAAGCTTAAAACTTTCGTCTTTGATAAAGGTTATAGTTAGAGCTGGCTTAGTTCTCTCTTAGTTATGTTGCAATAGACTTGGACTGCAGTGCATCAAGGAAGGTCCACTTGATATACTGGGCTTCTCTCCTCTCCTCTCCTCTCCTCTCCTCTCCTCTCCTCTCCTCTCCTCTCCTCTCCTCTCCTCTCCTCATACATATACATATGTGTGTGTGTGTGTACAAATACAGTAAACACCACTAAATAATAACAGGCCAAACTGCATAATCACACTCTTCTTCTTGTCTTATAATATTTCTAATGTTTTCATATCAGTTAAAAATAAGATATAAATACAATAAATACTGTATTGTCATTACCTTAAGGTAAACTTTTAAATTTTTCATTTCATATACTGGAACTTAGAGTAAACCCACCAACACTACACACTGCGTTAGTCACAACTGTACAATTAATTCCTCTAGGACTTGTTATACTGTGCCAGGACTTCTCTAAAAGATTTATTTATTTATTTTTTGAAAGTTTGATTCTCTGACAGTTTGATAAATGCCACACTACATTTTCTCTATAACTACGTCTTGCATCTGGAGATTAAATTAAGTCAAAATGGGCCGGTGATGTTCCAGGATGTTGGGTAGCATTTAATCTAACAAACAAGTTATACAGATTGCAGTGTGAGGATCATATCAGCATACTAACTCTTTTGGCACCAGATTGTCTGTACATTTAGACGAATATTATATCTCCTACAATAGTAATCATTCCATCTGAGCGAATAATTCTCATACTTGTGATGGAGTCTCGCCAATGACAGCAGGATCATTTCTCAGCATGCTATGATTAATCACACTGATTCACCAGTGGGCTTCAGGCTTTTATTGGGAAGAATTAGTATATGTGCATTGTATAAGAATAAAACTTTTGTTATAGAGTAAATTTAATGTTAACTGATGAACATGTACTTATGCATATGTCCAATTTTATTGTGGTACAACCAATATAGTAAGCCCATGCAATTTAATGTTTAATAAGATGTCCACCTTTATGTCTACATAGCAAGTCTAATTACAATGTAGGGAATGCACTTTTAAATCTATTATTGAAACTAGTAATATTGAGTGCACAGGGGTCAGGCCAAAATGATAATTGGATGATAAAATTGATTCCCATTTCTGTTTTATTTGCTTCAGGCCTAGCTTGTCCTATTTCTATTTCTTTTTCTTTCCATCCAATTTCCCTCCATCTGTAGTAGAAGCTGGCCACCATCAGAGTGTGGAGGAGGTTATTCAGCAACGGTGCACCCACTCAGACGTGAGGGAATAAGCGGGGCGGAACATAGAGCTATTTTGGTTGAGCTCCTTGGTATGTAGGTCTAAGTGATTAAACTGTGTCTTACTCCCATGTTCTTCTCAATGAAGATGTGTTTGTTTTGTTGTTTGATATTCTCTGTCTCCTACTAGACTGACACAAATAACAATTCTCATTTATAGAAAAAAACAAAATTTTCTGTTCTAATTTTGTCTTTTTTTATTTGGTAACACTTTAATGATCATTATGAGCACTTTCTAAACACATCCTAACTGGGTTATAACACATTTAATGTAGACGCAAGCAGAAATAAAGACGTTCTATGTAACAGTCTCAACAGTATGCTTTTGCTTTTTTCAGTAGGTTCCCAATGCATAGTGCAAATGCCACATTGACTCTCATGGGTTTCCACATCTAACCCAAATCCTTCTTTTAACTTGAAAAATTGCTCGCTGCACTAACCACAAGGGAGTGAGAAGAGGAATGCCTGGTCTGCCCACCACTGCTGTATTAGGTTACTTATTGACTGTAACATCTCTTCATTCTGCCTTACTTCATTTTCCTTGTCTCACTCTCTTAGCTCTCCCTCCTCCACCCCTTCCATTTCAACCACCTTATGGCCCCAGAGGCCAGAATACCATACAGACTGGCCAGTTTCAGCTCCATGCCCTTTTGCTTTCCACAGTCAACATGGCAAATAGGTTTGTTATGGAGGCCCAGTTAAAGCAGCAAGCGCTGGGGCAAAGCCTAGTGGGGCCTGGCTGAATGGATGAGCTGTCAGGCAGCCATTTCTGTGATGAGAGACCCAGACTTCATGCAGACTAAGATTAGAGAAGATATCGGTTCCTGTCAACCCCACAGCAAAAGAGGATCCTGTGTCAGATTTACCCTGAGGACGGTTGTGGAAGTAAAGGGGGAAAGAGCCGGGGGAGGCAGTCAGGAGCTGTTTGGGGAATAGGAACTTTATCTTTGCTTTATCGAGTTCATCTGTGGAACAAATACTTTAAATGCACAGAGATGGACATCAAAAGACACGCACGCATATTATATAAACATTCCTCACTAGCCACTTCACTAACTTTTAATTAGAAGAGTATTGGAGACACATACATACTGCTGAAGCACTTCATTGTCAGTGCAATATTCTAGATCCTCCAGTGTCTATATTCGTTTTTAACTCTATCCATATTACTTACTGTCTCTGGGTTGTTTGTTCCAAGATGTGCCACTGGGAGCACAGGAAGTGACAGGAGACTCCTGGGGAAGAAAAAAAAATAGGAGGGGAGAACAGAAGAGGAGGATGTAGAGGGAATAAGGAGACAAACAGGGTTCCCAAGAGAGTATGAACAGATGAGACAACGATGGTGTCTGATAGCAGGACGTGGAGTGACAACACAAAGAAACATTAGTAGAAAGAGAGAAACAGTGGAGAGGACAGAACTTGAAAATAGGGAGAGAAACTGACAGTAAGGACCAAAGACTCTGCAATTTCTGTCCCTTTCTGTGAAGGTAGAACTCAGTGCAGAATTTTGTCACTGCACATATGGTGAATAATGTATGGTTTCATTATGTTCTACTGCTGTTAGCATCATAATGACTGCAAGTCTGCTTCAAACGTTTTGCTGCTTTAAAGCATAATCAATCATAATAAAATATCTCCTTTCTCTTAAGAGAAACAGTCTTACTTTATCTTTTCTTCCTTAGATTACAATGTATTCTGTTGAAACTGGCAACAGCTTGTGTTAAGTTTGTAAGAACTGTGAATTTTTAAAGAAGAAATTGCAGTCATTTGCACAACAACCCCCTTAATTGACATATATGTTTATATACCTCTATTTTGTGACAGAATATAATACTATATATAAATGCTATACATGATGCTGCTATAAATTGGAAGTGTTATGACTAGATTGGGAGAAGAAATAATATAAAGGGTCAGTGTGAAAAGGGTAATGCTGCTCTAATGTAGCATGACAGTCAGCCAGTGACATCTGACACCTTTATTCATAGCCCACCTCAACTGTATAGGGATTCAGTTTTCAGTTTTTTTTATTTTTTGTTGATCTTTTTTGACTCACATCCACAGTAAGAGTTTGGAATAGTAAGATACCATGCAGCATAGCAAGAACAGATGTGTACGCACACAGACACACACAAGTGCAAAACACGCAAAAAGAGTACACATAATTCAGTAAAGGGAAAGAAAAAAGAAGCACAAAAGTACTAGACATATTGAGAAATTGACTACACCATGGTTGAAGACAGGCAGGCAGGAAAAGTAGAACTGGCAGAGTTGAGAGGAGCGAGAGCAGGAAAACATCAGTGGAGAACTCATCACAATGCAACGCAGCACAGCAGCTCCCGGCCTGCACCACAGGAATCCTATCTTCAGGGCTCAGAGCAGGTAATAGGAAAGCTCCAGCCATTAATGCTGGGAGAAGAAGAACAGGAAAAACCTTGTGTTCTCTGTTGAAGCCCTAGCCTTCCTATTGCCCACCTTTGATTCAGCAGCAATCCACACCAGCACACCTAAAAGAAATGGATTAAAAGCAATTCACTACTTGTATGGCAGCCAACTTACATGCAGTGCTCTGTGAAAAAGAGACTGAATGTGAAATTGTGCTTGTTTCCACTTTTTACCTTCAATTACAAAGTTAGATATGGGAGTTCTGTTTACTCAGAGGGTTCAGCATTTGTTTTTAATGCTAATTAAACTGAAACTACAGAGAGAGAATAGTTTACATTAACTCTGATTGTGATCCAAATATATTAAGTTTCACATCATTTTAGACTTTTAGGAAAGACACAGGAATTCATTTTTACTCTCTCTCTGCTTCTCAACAGTCTTTTCCTCACAGGCATTACCACTAAACAATATCATAACGGTAATTTGCAAGATCATTTACATTCAAGGACACAACCTCTTTTTAGTTCTTTGTAAAATGGGAAACCAAGCAATTTACACGCTTTTCTCACACTTACACAGGGGTAGGCTGTGTCAGGTGCTTGTTCCTTTTATGATGAAAATTATATTTTAGGTTTAAAGTTTGCTGTACTGTAATGTACAGTAATGGAAGGTTAGTTTGCCTAAAAGCTGCTTGCAACAGTGAGTATACTGTAAATGCAGGATGTAAAAGACCAGCTCATGTAAAAGCAACGTTTTTTTTAATTGAGCTTTTTTCATATGTCTTACAACATTTAAAGGGTTTGTTAACCCAATTTGGAATAAGCTCTTAAAAAATTCAGTATTGTGCACCCAATTCTCCCCTTTTATTCAGTTAATCCCTCAGGTATTTTTCCTCAAGCTTTTATCAATTAACAATTGTACAGTGTAAAAATTGTTGAAAATCATTGTTTTAGATTTTTTTTTTTATATACTGTAGGTAAAAGGGCCTTTTTTTAATGACAGTTAATGTAGTGTTTTTTTTCTGTTTGGCTTCATTTTATGTTACTAATACTATAAAGTAATGCACATACATAAATGAATAGGTTAGACTACTTTGCTGTAATGGTAGCGTGATGGTTCAGTGCAGCATTATCCTCTGTCATAACTGTACAGTTTAAACTCTATTTATTTTTACAAATGTTTAAAGAAGTTATGGACAAAAGTGCCTAATTGATATTTAGAATTCAGTTTAGAGTTGTTCTTGTCAAAATAGTCTAGAATAACACCAGAAAACAGGCTAAATATTTCCTATAGTGTCTTGTGTGTGTGTTGTACTGAGTAGACTGACTTAAAGGGAATGCCCCTTGTCTTCCTTCTAACATAATCAGCTCAATCTGTTTCAGAGTCTCTTGCTGCTGGCCAGGCTTGCCAGCTTTTCTAGATGGCACTCAGCATCACATTGTTTCAGGATCAATTGATATTCACCCAGCATTTCTTATTGCCTTCCTGCATTTGTCATACACTGGCATGAATTCAGGTTATGCATGCCTGTGGTCACTTGGTTATCAAGTCCGGGATCAGAATTAGATTCGTAATATCTGCTAATATCTGTTTCCATTCTTGAAAATTAGATAAATTAGCAGGTTAATGTTTTCTACTAGTGTTTCTCTCAAACATTTCTACTCTCCTGTTTTTGTTAACTTTAACTAAATGTGTGCAACCCTGATCCAGACACCATCTGTTTGTTTTCTCTCTATTTTGCCTCCTCCACAACCACAAATATTCAACAACCATGTCCCTGCCAATAAGAGACAATCACAGCATGACTAAACAAGATTTCACAGAGACAATAGTTATTTGGCCAGAGCACCAGTTACAAATCAACTGCAACTTTCTTCTCTGAGGCAAATGCTGCAATCTGCAGCACTGGTCATAACAACTTTTGGGTCATGGTTAGATATTCATCTGGAGCTTCCTAAATATTAGGAAGCCAAGTGCTCTGCTATGTCTTATGGTAATGAAGGGTTGTTTTTAATAAGCTTTCTGTTCTCTCTCTCACAGGAATGTGAGACTAATATCTCAGCCTAAGTAGGAGGGTCACTCAGGTCAAATCGAGATGAAATTGCTGCTCACTTTTAATTCTGAAATCTTCAGCATCTATTGAAACATGAATGAAAAAAAGATTAAAATATTAAGGCTTATTCTGTAGTATTACAGGCCCTAGATAAGGGCTACATTATGAAACACACTCTTTATGAAAATGAAAACTTGTGTTTTCTTTAAATACTTGCTTTCAACAGAATTTAAAGGGTTGCACAAATGTTTATTTTATAAAACTGATTAAGCAGAAGACTTGAAAGTGTAACATTACCAAAGAATGTAGGTTAGATGTCAGCGGTAATAGCACCATCAGATTAGACATAAGATCAATCTCCTTGACTTGAGAAATAAGAGTTCATCAAACACCACTTTAATTATCAGATGTGACTTATTAAATATGACTTTGACATGATTAAAACATTATTTGCATGATATAATAGGCCAAAGTGTATTAAATTGAAGGTTATTCTTAAAATGCTTGTATGATAATCCTAATGGGGACATTTAGGCCTGGCCCTTTAACTGGCTACATTTACAAAAATACCTACACTAGATATTTTGAAGTGAACATAAGCTCACAAGTGGGGCTGTTTCAAACTTCAAGGGTCGCTCCAAAGCTCTTCTACCACTCATATATTGAGTGTTGTGCTTAGCATAGAGGAGGGAAATCACATCTGCCCCATAGTTTACCTCCTCACCCTTCAGAAGGCCATCCCCTCCATTTCCAAAATTAAGCAAGTATGCAAGAGGGACCCCAGATCGATGAACACTCATCAGCCTTGCCATCTGGCCTCAGTTTGTTTTCTTAGCAAATGAAGCTGATTATTGAGCAGGGTAGCTAATGGCTTTGAAATCTACTGGGTTGCTGCTGGTTTACTTTGCCATCTGAATTTTGCTGAGAAATTTGTATAATAACAGGTATTGAAGTAGCCTCAGATGCAACACATTCAGTACACAAGTGTGCTAACATAATAACTGATAATGCATGCAGGTGTTTTCAATCAGCTTTTAATAGATTTGACACTACTGATGGGGTGTGGCCAGAAGTGCAATATACTTGAAAATATCAGCGTACAGAGAACAGTGCAGCTGCAGTTTTCTGTCACTGGTGTTTGAGAATTATCACCTCTTATCGCTGGGAGCAGTGACTTCTATGGTTGCTATTTAAACCAGAACCAGCCTTTCCTACTGGTCCTGTCTCTGTGCATCCCATCCAAAAATGGAAACTTAATGTGAAACATTACGTTGCTCACAGTTATGACAAAATACAATAACAATACAAAAAACCTGAAGGCAGCATCCTACCTAGTCTGGTGTATTCTCAAGCTGTTATTTCAGTTCACAGTATGGTTGGATGTGCTCTGAAGGGAAAAGATTGAATGAATGATAATAAATGTTCTATATATAATACTACCTACACTGTTGTGAAGACAATTCTTCAGCACAGCATTCATTCATGCCATTTCTTTCTGGTATTTTTGTCCTTCCTGCTGGCAAAGCACAAAATTAGGTCATGGACTTTTCTTCTTTTCACAGCTTTGTTAGAAAACTGGCTTTATATACCATACCTATGATTCAGTTGTTCACACAGATTTAATTGGGAACATGTCCTTGAGACATTAGTAGGATGCAGAAATAATATCTGAAATGAATTAATTTACTCTACATGTTGGAATATTTCATCCTAAGTGGGTACTTTGATTATTAATTTTGTTTGTGTCTTACCCACTTGTGGTGGCAACAGCTTTTTTTCACCTGCCAGCAAAAAACACCACCTTAAGGGTTTAACACATTCAAGTTCACCCTGTTCCAATTGCCCTCATTGCAGGCATCCAAAGCAACTAATAGTGGAGCAACACGGACATGATCCCATAAAAGACTCCAATTGCAATATTTGTGATGAGACCAGGATCAGAGTGTTTTTGCTCCTCTGTTACACAACTGCACTCCTTCTCCAGACATTATAAACTCTTCTTTGCATCAGGTGAGGTCAAAAACTGTATTACTCAAGTAATTATACAACTTCCTGATGGGGACCGCATGAAAAAAGTCTATTCTGGCTATTTTCTGGTCCCCAAGAAAAGATATTAGGCCCATTCTGCACCTATGCCTACTGAACACATTGATGCCTTTTTGGATGCTCACATCCACTGAAGCTAGTGCAATCAGGTGACTTGGTTACCACTGTAGACGTGAAAGACACTTTCAGTGCTTTGATGTTCCAGTCGTTCCCAGGCAGGGCAGAACAGGCACCTCTATCTTGTGTGAATGTCAGGGTCCCCGAGAAACATACAGACACACTGCAGCTTCATTATTTGCCTGCTTGTAGTATTGTGTGAGGTCAGTCAGGCTGAGCTGCCATGGTCTTGAGTAACACACCTCCTATGAAATGGTACTAGAAAGAGAGTGTGAGCACAGATAGAACCTTCCAACCTTGTCAGTGGTATGAGTAAGGAGGGGTTCATCTTGATTTACTAAAGATACACACACAAACCTGACTGAAACTTGCAAACATTATAACTGCAGGTCTCCAGCACTTTATATCATTCAAGGCCCTTAAGACCTTTTTTAATCAGCTTCCCAAGTGATATGATATTACATGAACACAAATGCTTATGTTTTGGTAATTCTGTCATTGTTAATTATTAAATCAATCATTTTATTTGTCTTCAGGCCTATTCACACTGATTTGAATATGGAGGTGCTTAGAAAAAAGGTGATGTCACTCCTGAGCACCAATCACAGTTTAGCATTATTTGAATTAAAATCTCACGACAGTTGGTGAGGTGTTTATTTGTGTCACCAGGTCACTGACAGTTAAATTGTCTCAAACAATATCCCGAGCAAGTAGATTTACTGACGTGACAACCTCATAATAAATAATACATGTAAGTGTTTTTTTTTTCGTACTTTCACATCATTGTATTTGTGGTACTGATAATGTTCTCTTCAGTTTGCTCTCTCAGTTTGTTGTATTTCTACCATAATTCAACAGTAATTATGTTAGTGATTACATATTTTTAAATGTATAATAAATACAACATATTAATTGTTTTCTCCATTAACTGTGGCAATATCCAAAGTCCAATATTCACTTTCTTGTTCAGAAATACTCTTAACCAACGTCTGTTAATTCTTCTTCTTCTTCTTTCCGCTGCTCCCTTCAGTCCCTTGCCTCCCTGAAGTCTCCTTCAGTTATCTCTAGCATCCTGCTCTGTCACACCAACCGTCTGCATGTCCTCCTTCAGTACATCCATGAACCTCCTCTGAGGTCTTCCTCTTTTCCCCCTGCCTGGCAGCTCCATACTCAACATCCTTTGTCCAATATATTCACTATCCCTCCCCTGCACATGTCAACCGACGTTTGCTAATTCCCAACAACAAAACTTTCCTTTTAACCAAAAGAAAAACATTCAGTGTTGAAAAGTCGTTATATGACTTTTCAAAATCCAACCCCCTCCTTTAAAAAGACCACTTAACAACACTTCAGAATAGAAAATAATGACTTTCAACGGTAGAAACAGCCCAACCCCCAACAAGTCTATTGACACCACCTTCTGGCCCGTGCCCAAAAGCTGTGTGTGTGTGTGTGTCTGTGTGTGTGGGTATGAGGCGCATACAGATGGTCAACAATAGAAAGCAATGCAGCAGTCCAACCCCTCTCATTCAGATTTCTGATTTCTTTTATCAGCTTCCTCAATACCAAATCTACTTTTACTGCTCTATAACCAAGCTGCTGGTCTATTGAAATAGCCCATACATTTTCAACTGAAGAATTCAGATTTAACAACCTTGATCACTGCCAAGCTCAACAAAAAGAAAATGTAATGAAAATGTTATTTTCAAATGCAGACAGGCAGCCTTGGCCAAGTTATAGTATTAGTTGAAAGTAAATTTGAAGTAACCTTATTTAATGTAAATGTCATATATTTTAGAATATTTTGCTATATATTATCTATTGAATATTATCCAACAAATGCACCCACACACATACTCAAACTGAACTGTATAAACATTGTTACCTTGAAATTTTCTTGTTAAAGCCATTCATCAACACAGTCATAACCAATGTAAAAATAGATACAAAACTACGCTAAGGCCACTGGCTTACGGTACATTACAGTTAGTTGTCATTACACTTCTTTTCACTTTCAATTCATTTTAATTTTAATAAATTCAATTTACTTTTTTTTTTTTTTTCATTGACAAAAAACCTTTCTTACCATCACTCCTAATTCAATTTAAAGTTTTACTCATTCCCAGGTAATTAGTGATACAAAGGGTTTCATGTCATTGAAAAGGAAAAGTGAACAAAAAGAACTGATACTCACATATTTGATTGGTCAACATAACAAAACACCACAATATGCCATGATGTGATTGGTGGAAAGGCAAGCATCACTTTCCTGCTCCTGTTTGAATGTTGCAACTGGCAGCTGCCAGGGTCACTGGGGCCCCTCTCACAGCAGAAGCTTGCCAAGGAAACCTCTTTATCCGTTAAAATACTGTGAGGCCCTGTAAGTCAAGATCAATAGCTACGAGACAGGATGTGCTGTAATTTTCTGGTCAGCTGATGCACACTGTGTGAGTGAACAATAGCAACAATACCAAGCGCACGTGCTCCATTGTCACAATGAAACTGAGATATAAGGCTTTTCCCCTGGGGCTTCCTTCCACCTCCCATCTGTTTTTGTTGTCTTTGTTTAGTAGACAGCACGTGGCTCCAACGGTGTTTGAAACATGTCAGTACTATGATGTTATGGTTTAAAAATCCAGAATACATTTGCACATCTAACTATGTGGCGGTTACAACTAAGTCTATAAAATAACAAACACCATTGAGATAGCAACACTTTGATAATACAGAGGTAAAGTAATTGTCAGCTGTTTATATGTTTATAAGAATACTTTTAATGAATTTAGATTTTTGTGTAAGTGTAACAATGGCAGCAAAAGTGTTCAACATGTGATCAATAAGGAGTATCATATGGTTTAAAGTTAATTCATTCAAAATAATCAAAATGTAACGAGGATGTTACATGACTTAATAATTTAAATATCCAATGTTACAAATTCATTGATCCAGTGTGTCCTATTTCCTTTTTCCATCAATTAAAACATGTAATGTTTAAATTTCACCTTTACTTTGTTACTTTTAGCTGGATTTCTGCCTCCAAATGATGCTTCACAAACCAAAGTTACTAGTGAAGCCAGATCATGAAGCTATCATGGAATGTATCTTAACAAATTACACTGGTCCTGATCATGCTTATTTTCATAGTATATTAGTCATGTCAATCAAAGTGAAATGTGACAGTACAATATGTGTAAACAGAATGACTTTTGCTTTAAATCTGCCTATACCCAGAAAGGTCATCTTAATTCAAAGGGAACTGGAGGTACTGTTAGCTTTCCCCTTTTAAAAAAGCCAAAATCTGTCATGTATTGAGTATGCACAGTAGAGTCCATTCATAATATTATTAAATGCAAATATGTGGAAAATATTATGATAAATGGTCTAGAATATACTGGAAGTACGCAGACCACTGTCTGAGCCAAGTTGCTTAAAGGGTCACGTACTAATTCTAAATCTATCTCTCCATCCAAATTGTTTCAGTCTGCAGTAGATGTGTGGTTTCACCAGACAGTGAACCACAATACCAAAAAAACTATCAGAAAATCATGTATGTAAATTTGTATGTACATTTTTATTGGTTTTGGTTAGTGTAAATAAATATTTTCAAGTTCCTGCCCTACATGTCATTGTGTCACATCCTATTCAAAATTTGTATAGTGCTATAGTGAAACTGTGCCGGGTAAAATATGGCTTGATTGGAGACCACAGAGGGTGCACAGCATCAAGCAGATAAATTGATCGTAATAGTGCTGAGAGTTCTCAACAACACGCAGTCATTTGTATTGCTATAATATGTAGCGTCATCAGGCCTGGACAATTCAAGCTGAAGGGGGGTTGCAGACCCCCTTCTTAACCTCCATCCTTAAACAACTACAGGCCTCTCTGTTTAAGTGCCTGTGTGAGCTCTTAACCCCATCTATGGCAGGTAGTGGTGGGCGGATCGATCTAAAGTATCGATACAGTCGACTCCGCTTATGTGCACAGCCTCCGGACTAGATCGACATGTGCGTTAAAGCGGAGCGTGCGCTTAAGCGGGGCGCTCCTATTAAGCATGCGCTAAAAATCAACATGTCAGTGCTGAAAGTTGACTAGCGGATATATAGCGGATAATAAATACACTCTCCATTGTCAAAAGTCACGACAGCTAACTTATCACAGTTGAGTTGTAAGACTAATCGTTGCTAACAGACTTTTGTTTCACGCATTGGCAGTTCTGAGACGACATTTACATAAGAACACACTGCTAAACTGACTACAGCGTACACCTAGAGTGCACTGT
>JAUMHL010000018.1:12611594-12624273 GCA_032362345.1 Sandelia bainsii
TACGTTAACTGTGAACATATGATCATTACGTTAACACAAAATGTAATCGGGTCGCAAATACGTCCTGTATCAAAACGCAATCAGGATTGCAGTTTTGTCCTATACGAACGTAATTTTTAGGAGACAGGGCTGATCAACAGCAATAAAGAAAAATAAAATAAATGTGTGAAGTGATGGAAAATCACCCAGAAGATTGGGGTTGAAGCTTGGGATATCCTAACTTTATCATAGCAGAATGAGGAACTGCCAGAGTGGACCTGGAAGTGGTCTACAGGCTCATATGTCCTGTTGCTGATAATTGGTTTCCTGGCACTTTAACTGTCTAAGGCCAAGGGGACAGGATTGACCATTGTTTGACCCTTAAATGCTCACTGAGCCTTAATGTTTTGTATGTGTGAAATATTATTATGTTTTACTCCTTACGTTGACCTTGAGCTGGGTAACACAGTTAATGGAGAATCACTCTTCTTAACATCTACTGACTCAGGTCTTTCTCTCTTGTTTAAGCCAGTGTGGGAACTAGTGAGTCACTTGGTGGAGAGTCAACAGTTTTACCCACCAGACTTCATTGGCGTCTCACTGGGTCCAATCAGCTTTGCCTTGAAAGCACCATCCTGCTACCGGGACAACCCTGACATGTCCTGTCAGCCTGCAGGCCCTTGACGGTGAGATGACTCATCCTCAATCTGCTACACAAATCTAACCCTTACATTTAGCTTTTTCTTGTGAAGGAAAAAAAAAATTATTATAGTATTTTCTTCTTTGTAATTACCATGTGTTGTAATGTGAAGTCAAATATTCTGTTATTACTGTATGTATCATTAAAATGAGATAAAGATTTGTGCAAGGGACCCAAGAGGAAAGATCATATTAAGTTTTTCTATGAATATCATAATTAGTTCTATATCATCACCACAGATGTACTGTAGGTATGTGGAAGATCTACACACTGTGTGCTACAAGTCTATGTTAAATCATTGCAGGGCATGAACAGAATAACCTCCTCTGAGACTAATTTCCCCACCTACTATGGCTAATTACATGCTGACAAAAACACAGCTGGCAGAAATGTGTAAAGAGACATTAATGATCTACTGTTTGAGGCAGGCAACTACTGTGTAGGTAAAAATGGCCTGTTGTGTTCCACAGTATCATATCACCATAGCTTCTTGGCTTTTTCCTCTTAATCTGAGAAACAAAAAGCTAAGATCCTGGGCTGAATCAAATATGAATATTTTAACACATTACATACAGTATGTACTCCTGTATGTATATTTCATGATGTATTAATTTTTGAATTTTCAGCATTCTGTGTAGCTGGAAGTGATTAGTAGGCATAACCCTGAATATCCACACGCACAGAATTGGTAGAAAAAACAAAACAACTATTTCCCTGCAGATTTTAAAACAACGAAAAAGCATTTACAGAATGAGTGATCTCTGTCTTTAATAGATCTGTTTACTGATCTTGTGGCAATCGCGGTATTTGGCAAGGTTGGTGCTCTTTCTGTGGGTTGACACCTTTGATGTCTCCCTGGTTGTTATTTAGGCCTAAATACCTTGAACTCCTCCAGGGATAAATAAGTTCTTCAATCCTCCCCTCTTATGCTGCCACAGAGGATAAATTATATACAAATCTACTTCTACTTCCTCTCATCAAAGTAATATGCTTTGCATGGCTTTTCCTCTTCATCTAGAAACACAGTAATCCCTGTGCTTCTGTGTAATTATCTCTCCTCTAGGCTGATCTCAGTGCTCCTCACCTGCTCAGCCTAGTCACATTACCTCCTCACTTTTATCTATAACTCTTAAAGCTGCTGCCAAGGGTCCTCTTAACTCACCCCACAACTTTTCCCTTTGCACCCCACTCAACAACACACACCCTGTCTCTGTATATCTCTCTTCTATTCCCTCTGCTTCTCACTCTGTCCTTCAAGAGGAATGTGATTAGCAGAGAATAAAACAGTGCTTCACGGCAAATTTGTATTGCGGGTATATCCCTCATTAATTTCCCAACCATTCTAATATGTGGAATGAAAAGAAAATAATGGAAATATAATTTGCTAAATTGACAAGGAATCACGGGGTACCACAGGGAACAGAGGCTGTTCTTTTCTGTTATGTGCATTATCATACCACTCTGGCCTATTCTTACGGCTGACGCTATTACTCAAAGAGAAGATTTCCTCTATTTTAAAGCTCTCAGATGCATCCTGCTTTTATCTAATGGAGAATACTTTTTTGTTTTTCTCAAATGTCCAAAAAAAATCTAATTATTGTCAAAGTAAGCATTGTGACATATTTGTTTTGGGATGAATATTTGTGACAGCAATGATTGTTTGCTATACCACGGGTATATCACATGCATTTTTCAACAGCTGTCAAAAACAAGGAAATTACAACAGTGTGGGGCAGCAATTACCTTTAAAGGTGAAAATTAAATCACAATTTCAAGAATTGTACAAAGGTTTGTTTTCTTGACAAAAAATCCACTAGCAATATTTTAAATGGCAAGAAGACCATTTAAACAATGTAGAAATCCTACAAGTGTTGGGAAGAAATGGAAAGTCCTGTATGCATGTATGTCTTAGGTTCCAGTTGCAGAGAATGGTGAATGATTTAAGCAAAAAAAGTTTGCTACAGGCAAGATGTGTTTGTGGCTTTGCGATTACCCAGCATCTTGTTCAAATAACTTTTATATCTTCAAATAGTCAAGCTTAATTTAAAGGTCTTGGAGGTATTTTTTTATTACATTCTCGTCAAATACTACATCATACACAAAGAAGACCAGCAATGCCTGGTGAATGGAGTCAGCATGGACTGGCTGGAGTGGAGGCGGAGAGTCTCTAGACAGAGATGGAGTCTGAACTTGGACCTCTGCAGACCCTTGGACATATGCTATATTGATTAGAAAGTACAAACACAATTTTGAAGAAATGTCAATGAATTGTTCAGTGATTACAAAATATAGCTTTCTCTTATCTGCTGCTGTAGCAGATGTGGCACACAGGGAAAAAATAGGTTTGAAGTGTAAAAACACGCTGTTCCGCTGCCTGTGTAGACAGCTGGATTGAGTAAAATAGAGATTTTTGAGATGAACAGCGGACGTGCCTTACATGTAGACATGTTGCAGCTCTCTAAGTGCTTCTCAGTCCCTAAATTGCTGAAACAAATATGATTTTAACTTAACAAAGCAACAATATTTTCTCCACATCAATGTACATTTCATTTACAGGCAACTACTGTACATCTGCAAGCATCTTGTGTGACTGAATAAATGGGTGCCCGTTCATGTGTTTGTTACAGAGGTGTAAAAGTTTCCAACAGACTTACGCACCACTGTGGTGAAGGTCTCTCCTCAGGGACAATACAAAGGGCAGAGGTGTTAATTATTCTACAGATCAGCAATGTCAGCAGAACTCTCTCATTGCTCCTAATTGTCCCTTGGGGGGCGCTCTGGGCCTCATTATGGGAACACTTTGAGATCCAGTGTTGATGTTATTTTGCTGAAGTATTTCAGTAGCATTTAGAAATTTTCAAACGTTTTAATGTTTGTTTCACTTAGTGAAGGATTTGACTCATTCTGTTTGATTTATAGCTTCCGTCTTATGCACATTTAACAAAGCTTTTGTTCAGATGCCAATTTGTTGACTGAAATTGTGGAGAAATTGAAAAGGGAAAAGAGGGAGATTCACTTTCTACTGAACCCCGTGCTGACTGTGCTGAATTATGTTTTCTTTCATGCAAAGA
The DNA here is from genome assembly GCA_032362345.1 of Sandelia bainsii. Classification (NCBI taxonomy): domain Eukaryota; kingdom Metazoa; phylum Chordata; class Actinopteri; order Anabantiformes; family Anabantidae; genus Sandelia; species Sandelia bainsii. Next base: position 12,615,345 of record JAUMHL010000018.1, read on the forward strand.
ATATACAGTATATCCAAATGTATGTTTGTCTGTTTCTCACAAAATCCAACGACTCAACAAGCAAAAAGGGGAAGCTCCACACTGTGACCAGGGACAAATGGATGCACTGTTTACATCTTTGCACTCACCTTCCAAATATGAACTTCACTGCAGCATACCTACTATTAAATCCTTAAATTCAGATTTGTAATACACTTTATTTAAGTAATACATTGTGCCTTTATTTTCTTAGAATAAGGGGAGGACGATTGCAACAAGGGACAGTTGCAGCAGTCCCCATGTATGCACCAACACATTACAACTGTCCCCACAGGTGTGTGAGTATTGTCTTCACTGTCCAGTGGTTTTGCAGCATAGTCCATTGTTCTTGCTTAAAGCCATGACAGTGAGATTCATATTATCAACAGTTTCAATATGAAAAAGGAGAGTCTCTTGATCAAAATGCCATGTGTGCAGATCTCTAAATTTAACAGATATATAAAAGATATTGTACATGGCAGATTGTATCAATTCATATGTCAATGTTTATGTTAAAAATGTTCTATTCATATAAAAGAAAATGGTAATACACAAAAGTGGCTGACAGAAACAGGATTTTGTTATTGCAATTTGTCAACAGCTCAACAGTCTATCAATCGACTTGTCAAAAATAATTATGCTGCTGCTGCCATCGGTTAGATTCTAACAAACTGTTCACATTCTAAATTACTGACAGGGTATTTTTCCTGTTTCAGCAACAATGGCTTAGACTGCTGGCTTAGTCATATTTTCCCTTGATGCATATCTACAGTTTCAAAGGCATTCTTCTCAAACCATGCATTTGACAGAATCGTTTATTAAAATGTACGATTGCTCAGTTCGTGCTGCATTGAAATTACTCTCATTGCTCATCCAGATAGTAAACATCAAGATAATGTGAAAAGTAAACGTCAATAGCCTCTTGTCCTCTTGTCCAAGCAAAAGACTATCTTATATTAATTTGAAATAAAACCACTTTCACTTGATGCAAATATGACTTTTTTCTCCTATGAGGTCAATATGCAGACAGGATCCTTTGAGCCATATAAAACATGAATAGATTAAAAAGTCCACTGAAGCAACATCTTTAAAATATGAAGCTGGGTGTGCTTCTAACTGGAGATATAATCAGATAACATTCCTGTGTGGGTTAATGAGCTGTGTCTCTCAAAACGTCTATTGATTTTGGGTGCTCTGTGAAGACAGTTCATTGATGGTTACAATCCTTCCAGGAATCCAGATGACTAGTTATGATAAAAAATGAACACGATATAACATTTCCATGCAAATTACAATTCATTTAGATCCTTGTATAGCACAGTAATAAATTCAGCAAGAGTAAGTGAGAAATTGCAGTATGCTGAGACTATAATGTACTTACAAATGTGTAGGCCAATCAAAATTAAGCCATAGAAAAATTGCAGTGCAAATTTTAGAATGTGTAATATTTAACTCTGAATTATATGAAAAGGAAAATGTTCCAATACAGCCGGTGTATGTGTGTACACTAATGTTTTCCTCTATTTAAGATAGAGATGGGTTTCTTCAGCTCAAACTCTTTTTCAGTTTATATGGCTGTTAATTTCAACTCTAATATTGTATTTAATTTATTTTTTCAAAAATGTCTATGCACATCTAGAGACTTGAAACATCCAAATGACATATAATATGTCAAGGCTGTGCGAAGATAGTTTCAGTGGCTAACTGAGCCACAGGATACAAAAGTAACAGAACAGGCAATAAAATACACCTTTAGTCTAGCAACAGAGCCCCAGGTGATAAAAAAAGAGTCTGGTACAGTGTTAAATAGTCTTTTTTATGTGCTGAAAGGTTGTACTTTGTAATGAGTGATAAAAAAGGAAAATCAGGAATGCACTAAGTAAACTCGTGTCAAGCTCAGAAATATTCTTTCACAACACTTACTGTAAATTAAACCCATGATAAAAAAAATCAATCTGAGAAATGCAGTGTAACATGCCCGGTACATACACCTGAAATAAATACTCATATTAATACCCTTATCCAACACAACCACCTAGCACCCCAACAGTCATATTATATCTGTATAATCCGAGCTACATTGCTGTCCTGTAGACATAAGATTAACACAAGATTACCCAGACTAACTTTTACCCTTAAACTGTGTGATCATACTATTACAATACTCAAAAATTCAATATTAAGTCTATTAACAGGTTTATAAGCAGGTGGAGTAGATGCTGTATTGTCCAGTACATTACTTGTCACTGTTATTTATTTATTTATTGGATGAACAGAGACCTGGAACCACCTCACTTTCACTTTTACACAGCTATCCTGGTTCCAACATGGGACTGACTTCAAAATCTTTATGCTCACCTTTAAAACGCTGCCATAACATTCAGCTCCACTGCACCCAAGATCTGAAACACGTCCCTTTTTTCCACACACTATAAGAACATTAAAATGATGCCGCAGATCAGGTGAGTTTAAGGTGGCCTATATTCACAGTGATTACATTTCTCTGCCTTGTCTTCTGTGATTTTCCTGTGTGGTTACCTGTCATTCAGCGTGGCAGGCACCCTGTTGTTGTTAACAATTTATCTATTGTGTTTTTAACAATTTGTAAGATGGCTTGGTGCTTTCAGTTGCTATTATGTGGTGACCTTGTATGTAGCCAGGAAATGAATAAATCCATTATCTGTGAAAATGATAAAGACCTATTAAGATTGCTGGAAATTCAAGGCTTTTAGAAATTGGTTCATATACCAAGGACTAGTGTAGAATGTAAAACCCTAAATTTCCTTGAAACATAATCTTATTCTAACAAAATAGCATTCAAAAGCAGCATATTTAGTCAATGCTAGTCATGTGCTAATGAGGGATGAAGAATATATCTATAATATATATATATATAATAATCCTCTATACTGTAGATGAATAATGCACATCACTGAAAGAAATCTGAATCAGATTTTTATTCTAAAAGAAAATTGCGTCAACCTAGAGAGGATCCTTGTGGCTTATAGCCAGCTTGTTATGTCCCTCTTCACAGTCCCAATCTCATTTTTTTCATAACCTCTTTTCAAAATACTTTCCCCTCTAAAAAATCTCTTTCAATCAGAAGACCTCTCTCCATCACTTAACATATCCTCTCTCTCCATCTCAATCCTCTCTGCAAAAAGGCTTCTCCTGTCCTCATAGCAACCTGCAAAAACAGAACCTACAGTCAGCCACTCTCTTCCTGTCACACCCATTGAAACATCGCTCATCTGTCTGCCCAGAAAATAAGCTGTCAGGATGGAGAAAGCCGCTTGTCTAAGGATCATATTTATGTAAGAGTTGTGTCTGCTTCCAATTTCACGTAGGTGCAACATCTTTCACCTTCACACTCCACTCCAGAAAATTCATGTATTTTCTCCATGTGATTGCAAATTGCTCCTGCACTCTTTGTGCCTCACTCTTATTTCTGCTGCCACTGATGGATCAGGTCTGTGTTACTGGCAGCTGCATTTTCCTTACGGATCAATGGCAGCGTATGCATTGCTGATCACAGATGACTATGAATATTTGATGTTGCAATATTGTTTTGTTTGGAACACATAAATCTTGAGTAATCTACACTCAACATTCACACATCAGGGATTTTATTTACAAAGACTGAATGCACAAGAATGCTGTGGAAGAGGTTTGGTTGACAGGTTCCTGCTTTGGTTGATTAAATAACCTCTGATTTGACTCTCACAGCCTATTAAAGGACCTAAGTCTAGAGTGCTGGAAGAGAGGTTAGGTCAGGCATTGTGGAACTTCATGGGCTCAAATTAAACTTAATTTTGTTTGCAATGCCTCGGCAGCACCATTTTCTACCATACCAATATTTGGTGAAAATAAGTACTGGAATTAACTTGATGGCTTGTTTTGATTTGTTAGATACACACATCCATGTTTGTTTACAACTTATTAATTTTATCAGTTTGACAGGTTCTCATACATGCAACCGTGGCTACTTTATCTGCCATATTGTTGAGTTTTGCACTGTTATGACAGTTGTGTGTTGTACAGGGCTTGTACAGGATACTTCTTGTTTGTCACCTTTATGCCCAATTAGTTCCTGGATAATGGGTGGAACATCTGACAAGTGGAGACTGCTGGAGACCACGCAGGTGGTGCATCCCTGGAGGGAAACATTTGCAGAGGGATAAAAATGTATGCTACTTATTTTGAGATTTAAATAAAAGACAATTGATCCTTAAGTTGTGTTAATGTGATTTTTACATTTTGGTATTCCAAGTTCTCATGTATCTAAAATAAATGTATTGTTTATACAACTCAATTCAAATGATTTGTGCTGGCAAACAATCTCTATTTGTTTTTAATCAATACAACAATCATTATAATCTCTCCTACTGGGCAATTTGGTGCCTGTTCACACAGAGACACGTTGCTCAGGAGAAAAAAAATCCATGTCTTTTAAAACCTTATACTCAACCAGACACAACCAGTGTCTCATTGGTGATTTTACTAGCTACATAAAGTATATGCTATCCATGCAGCTTAGAATATCTGCAATAAACTTCTATACATTTTTGTAGTTTGTTTTTTTTATGTGAAGTGCATTATGCATTAGGGATGGGAAAATTAACAGATTCGTATCAATGCATGTACACACTCGGGCGTGATGCAAGTGCATTGACAGGGCAGCTTTTGCAATTTTGTAAAGAAATTGAGATTCATCGTATGCATTGATAAAACCTGATTTATTTCATTATTAAATGTTTTATGCTTTTATTTAAAAATGTGACGACTGAATAACTTGATATTGTTATTCCTCCTAAATTAGACCTATTATACGTTAATGTGTGCCATGGATGTATACTGTTGTGTAAGTACTGCAGTTGAACACAACAAACATGGTGGAGACTGAGCATACAGTATATACTCACTTGTGAATTACCTGAAGCAGCAACAAGGTGTAACTGTGGAGGCATCTGCCACTTGCCTGGAGTTGGTGGTGAGTGGTGGTGAGCAAACTCTTGCAAGTTTTTTTCCAGTTAGCTACTGGCTAACAGCTCCATTCATTCAAAGATGATAACTGACACCATAACCCTCTTTAATGTAAAGACTTAAACTTTATTGTTCTTGTTAATCTTGAGCATCCTTAATTTTGTGAGTCAGTTGTATCCAATTACATCATGTTGCACTGAAGTGTACTATGTTGAATCAGGTCATGGTGAATCACACTGGGGTGTGAATAATGTCGTATTACACTGGTAGTTGCTGTATGTCTCTTTAATGTATCGGATCGAGATATGTCTCGTATCAGCCTCACACCAGAGAACCAACCCTATTATGCATGCATGTGTGAGAGTAAATGCTTTGGAATGTTTTTCTCATGTCAGTGTTTTTTCATCTCTCCCCCATTTTCCCCTTGTGGAAAGTAAGCTGTCTTTATCAAAGCAGCTCAACATGACACTAGACTGTGTGTCTGTTTGGACCCTAAAAGCCTTAGTTGGTGTGAATAGTGCAGGCAGAGTGGGCAGTGCTAGTGTGTTATGGTGCTGGTTAAAATGCACGTCACTGTGGTGGTGTAAGCCTTGCACCGCAGGAAGTTAAACGACCATGGCAATGAACTGAACAAGCTTTGAAGATTGCATTAGAAACATTTGAAAGATTTTCTCCGTGTGTGCGGTGCATTTATATACCAATTGTATGTTTAATTTTTTATTGGTATATTTAACATTTAATTATCAGACCAATGATTTAAATTAAATGATGTATAGTATAAAAATATATAGCATATTTTTCATCAATCGAAAAAAGTATTTTATTTTATTTCTAAAACCTATTTACAATTTCACAGTAGATTTTGACCTTAATGACATAGATACTTGTAAGCCATAATGTATGCAGGTTTCTTTTGATACCAAAGGAAGCTGTGCACTCTATAGTCCTAAAGTTGTGCCTTTTTGCATTAAGTGCTAGGAGATTTTTTTTTTTATGTGACACTCTAGCACAGTAACAAGGAAAATCATTTGACATCAACTGAACCAAAATGTATCTAAAATCTTATTAGAAGAAATTCAAAGAAAGGAGCTGTTTTTACAAGAATATTTAAGTCAGATTAAAGAGCTTTCAGACGCTCTTCATTTCCATTTTATGTTTAGTGGGGAAAGATCACTGAATTTTCAGTACAGTAATGTGATTCACAGGCAGCAAATTGACATTAAAATTAACGAGTGAATTTTCAGTACCAGTGCAGATAACATGTGCATGATCACAGAGTCTTAGGCATTATAATGGGACCTGTAATGCTGTAAAAGTCAAATCATAGTCTATTTTTCTAACAAAAGCCAGAAACTTTGATCATATCGTATATTTCAAAGTGATAATTACGAAGCCTTATCATTAACTTTTAGAAGGCAACTGGTACAAAAAAATGCAGTATAAAAATTGTGTGAACTTATTGTAAATCATTTTCTTTCAGTTTTGTTTTCTTTCTTTCATACCATCTCATGTAAAGTTGAATTATTTTAGTCTCTTAAACACAGAAGCACCAGCTGAAGATTTCAAAATGGTTATAATTACCATAACATAGTTTTATATTGCTGTAATTGTCCAACTTGTACATTTACAGCACAGCCATGCACCTTACCAACAAAGTCTCTCAATCCTGTGAAGGCCTGCTCAGTAAATAGTGGTCTTAAGAACCTGGGCTACTGCCTACTTTGTCTAGACTTAACACCACTGTGACATGGACATGAGCACTGTGGGATAGACGAGCTAAAGTGAGAAGACAGACTGAGGCCAGGAGACAGAGATTAGAAAAAGGACGGCAAAGACAGATTCAGTTGGGGGGGTTAATCCTGTCTGTGAGTGAGTGATCATGTCCATCCACCCAGCTGTGGCGCCATCGGGGGCCACAGGGCTTGCTGGAAGTCTGATGAGGCGTCACTGCCGTCTGCTGTGGGAGAGATTTCTCACTCGACAATTCCTGTCAGCAAGCGGGACAGCCAGCCAGGTAGGAGGGGAGAGAGAGAAAAAAGAGAGAGACGGGGATGGAATTAGAAAGAACACATATTTTTTTAGTCATATCTTTTGGGATTATTGTAAAAATTTCTTCACCTTTGACTTCACTCTCTGCACTGATCTAGATTTTATTTTCTTTTTCTGTATTGAGCAGCGTGAGGGATGTATTGCCTTTCATAATGAGATAATTAAGGCTGGTGTGATTAATGGCTGTATGAGGTTATCTGCAAGGTCCCAACATAAGCATTAATAAGAGACTGTCCCAGCAGGATATCACACACATGTCACCTTTCACCTGCCCAATAGAGGGAGAAAAGAAGCCTCACAGAAGTGCTTTGAAAAGCTATAGTTTTCAAACTCCATTAAAAGCATTTTATGTTTTGTTAGGAGTTGGTAAAAGTCATACATGTAATGTTAAAAACAATGACATAACAATGACAATGTTCACTTTATTTGGGGAAAAATTCCCTGCAGCTGTGCTTGCACTTGAGGTGACCTTTTACTTCTTTTTTTCAAACAACCTTCCTCCCGGCATTTTGAACAAACTCAAACGTATATGCTGTATGGGCTGGATAACAGGTGACACACATATGACAAAACACTTTTGCATGGGGAAGTAAGAGCAGGTGACCAGATGGGCTTTCTCTATCAGCTGGTCGCAAGTAAACTGTAAATAATATCTACTGTATATTATGAGCAGAATAAAGCCAAAAACAAACAGTTTTTACAGAGTACAAAAAAACTGCAGCAATAAAATGAGGTATAATTTATAATTCAGGCCATTATTGCCTTGAGTGCCCAGAGGAAAAACTTGCAGCACACAATTGTCTTTTCTCCTGAGAAAATAAATCATATTCTTATTTTGAGATTACTGAATTCTGAGTTGTTTGTCCTACCCCACCCTCAAACACCCTTAGGAGAAATGAGGAGCTAAAGCAAAACTCAATTGAAGACAAATGATCTAGGCATAAAGAGAAAAAGCATGAAATGGAAAAGAGAAAACACTGTGGCAGCTAAAACTGTGAGTCAGGGGAATTGAATCTGGTCTCTGGGGTGATGGGCAGCTGTTGTGTCTGCTTACTACCTGAGCTGCTGAGCAGTAACAGATATCTGTTATGAATCAGGAGACCAGAGATCCATGCTGAGAAAATGCTGTAAATTAAGAGAAAATCAATTTTTTTAATAACTTGGTAGGTAGATAGATAGAGCCGTTGTTGTTTCAATAACACTTTAGTAATTTTAGCTATATTGTCTTATTTGTAAATGAATCTGAGTATGAACAGACATGAAATATCAAAAACGATAGAGTACCGCATAAAAACAATTCAATCAAAACTTTAAAAAAATCTTTGGATTCTTTTTAAAAGAAATGTTTAACATGCATTCTTAACTATTTCTAGTTAAGATACATTGCAACTACAGTATTGTGAAACCAATTAGCCAGGGTGATGGTTGTCATGGTTAAATATTAATAAACATTAATTGTTGATGTGAGACAGAACATGAACTCTGGTGTCAGGCAGGTTACTTTTCACAATACTAGAAATAGGACACATTTCCAACACATGCACTGAACATAGGCTTTGAATAAATATTATGTTCAGAAGAACTGTCTACTATAAACATTATTCAGAAATAAAAACAACAAAAGATATTAAAAGCAGGTTAAAATTCAGTGACAAAGTTGACTACAAAGTGTTGTCAAATGCTGAAATTTACACTCAACAGACTGAGTCATGATTTTAAAATGTTACTGAACTACAAGTTTGTTTGGATCTTGTCTGATTGTCTTGTTTCTGGCCCTTTATACCATGTCCACTTTATATTATCTATACCAGTGGTTCTCAAACTTTTTACACTGGGTACCACCTCAAAAAATATTTGGCTCTCCAAGTACCACCATTAT
>JAUMHL010000018.1:12641602-12667927 GCA_032362345.1 Sandelia bainsii
GTTGTAATAACATTCTTATAATATCACACATGCCTTTGACTTTGAATTGAACCTGAAACGTTTTGTAAAAGAAAATACCGGGATATAAAAGGTATATCGTGACAGAGCCAAAATATACCGAGATATGAATTTTTGTTCATATCGCCCAGCCCTACTAGGTGATGAGTTTTAACCATTTCATCGACCATGATCTATAACTGTTAGATGGTGTTTATTGCCAAACAATAATGACTGAATTATGCCTTAAGTACAATACCAATAATACCAAACAATTCTTTCATCTCATCATTCTAACTGAAACACTAGGAAAATAATGGAGTTAACATAGAGCATTTGGGTGTAGGGTCTCAAACGTAAAATGGTGTGGGCCAGTGTGAGTGAGTAGGGTATTCAAAAGGGTGGTCTTTTGTGGACTGAGTGAAAAGTTAAAGGGGGAGTTTTCGCCTGTTGAAAGTTATGTAGTAATTGTGGTACATGATCTACATACTTTGAGGAAAGCAGCTTTTAACAACCCATTGTTTGTCTGCAAACACACATAGCTGATTCGGTATTTTGCCATTGTTCCTCTTCGGACTTCCCCTGCTCTTAAGTTGGGGAAAAAAACACCAAGCTGTCTATGTGTGGGAGGACTGTCATGCTTCTCAGTCGTTACAAGGCTGGTGCCATACATCTCTTAAATATCCAAAAGGCTAGTAAAATGCCAAACAACAAAACCTTGAAATTACACACCTAGCACATAGATGAAAAGTGGAGAAATCATTTGTGGTGTCTGCACATAGTTTAGAAGAAAATATATTTGAAAAAAATTTAAAAGATGCCCTAGGTAATACAGTTACATGAGTGAAGCACAAGTCATTGTGTGGCTGGTGTAGATGACTGTATTGATTAAAATTTAACTGCATCTGTTCCACTGGATGCATGAGAAGGACAACAGAAAGACACAGCTGAAATGTATCCAGTGTAGACAGCAACAAAACAGCCTGAGACATTTAGCAAAAATATTAAGCCCTAATTAGTATACAGAGTGTTTCATTTTATTGATATTCACCAACTGTCATTTTGTCACTCAGAAAGCACTGTAACAGATTGCAGCAACCCATTGTTGACATGTACTGACACTGCAGACAGAGTGAAAAAGAACAGAAAAAAATACAAGTAAAACAACAATACATCTTATGAACATCTCAGACTTTTTATCAGTCAAAGTTGAAAATAAAACTCCTTAAGTTATGTTGTTTACTAATTCATTTTGGTTTGTGGACAAATAGATAAATAACTAGAGGATGACGCGTACATGGTGAAATGGTCTGAGGAAAAATAGGAAAACTAAACAATGTTTATAGTCATTATGCAGACAGTATCTGTTTCAATTTATTAAATTGTAATATGTTATTAGTTGTTTTGAAAATATATTGTAGCAAAAGCATTATTGTTGTCTTGTTTTGGTATTTTGATGAGGTTCAGTTTGAGTGGATGTAAATTAAAACAGTGTTAATTCACAAGGATCCTGTTTACTGAAAAGAGATTTGCCAACCTACCAGGATAGATCTTTTGGTATTTAGGGAGTAAGCAAAGTAAAAACAAACAAGACTCAACTCTTATCATAATTTACTATAATCTTCAGACCAGGTATGAGCATATAAAGAAACATAATCACTTTTTACACTGGAAGAGGACCTAAATGTACTATATAAAGATTATCTAACAAAATAAATGCAAAGGTAATAAAAATACAAGTATTGAAATACTTTAAATGAATTGGAATTTACAATCACAGCTTGTAGATATCATACTGGGAAGATGAAAAAAAACAGTGATATAGTGTATAACAATATAGTGCCTTAAGCAGTAAGCAGTAATGTTTGTTATACTACAGCATAGTAAAAATAAAATGAAGGCAATATTTATCTCTTACACAAAATGAGATGACTGAGGTTCATTTATTGTTTAAATTTATGTCACACAGTTGATTTTGATTGAAGACTGAGATATGGATATTTTGGTGGTCCTATTCCAGGTACTATAGCACAGTAGTGGGCAATCCTGGTCCTCGAGGGCCACTGACTTGCTTGTTTTCCAATGATTCCTGCCCTACCCACTGCTGATTACCTGGATCAGGTGTGTTCAGCCAATCAGAAGCTGTAAGTGCAGGGATGGTTGGAAAACAAGCAGGACAGTGGCCCTCAAGGACAGGATTGCCCACCCCTGTGTTAGCATGTGACACACAACTATCATTAAATACCATTCTTACATGTTCAAGTGAACTGAAATAAATCCATGAATGCCCCTCTGGATTTGGTTGAGCAGCTCCACTCACACATAATGTGTACACTCAGACTTTGAACTTAAGACTTCAGAACATTTAGACCAATTGCAACCAAAGGGAACAAACCAGTCAACAGTTTGCCAGGGGCATGAAAAGAGTGGTGCTGTAAACATGTGCCCTAAAAACGTGAAATCAGAACAAAATCTTTGTGGTAATTAGATTATTCATCACAAATTTTGGGATTATAGTGACATGACACTAATTAGCATCCAAGAATTGACTGACTGATGGAAGAACAGAGACACAGTGTAATATAGATGATACACAAACCATGAATCACTCTATAGTTGATAGACAACAAGTTTTGTAGTTTTGTATGTTTTACTTTTTCTTTAAATCATGAATGACTGTCTAAAGTAATGTCTAAAGCTTATGTCTAAAGCAAATTAGATTTTTCTGAGAACAGATAAAGAATTTCCATGTTTGTTATAATTAGTTCTTCCAATGTCCAAAGCTCTGTTCCAGTGTTACTTTGCACTCTGTTTACTCACCTCTAATCAGCTTATGTGAAAATTGAAACTATTTGCAACACAGGTAGGAGGTAAGGAGGCTGTCCTCCCTTTAAAACAAAATGCCATCTGTGCAAGTAGCTTATTATGACCCATAGTTACATTTTACTGTTGGGAAAACTCTAACAATACTATAGCAATGGCAAAAGGTTTGAGAGAGCACAACCCAGGGCCACACTGGGACTGAAAAACTGCCTTAACCTTTTTGTCCCATATTGGACCACAAAAACCAGCACAGAGAAACACTGGGTTGTCAGTAGGCCCGAACGTTAAAGGAACCTTGACATAACATATCTTAAATAATAATTCAAATGAGATGATGCTTAACTAACTAAAATATAAACATAATCTGTATTATGTCGCCTGAACAATTTAGAGGGAGTAGCAGTTTCTTGAATATGTAACCTTTCTCTGCAGTCCTAAATGGAAATGATGATAATGAATAAAGTATTTTACACCTAAATAAAATGTGCTGCAACCAGTTTTATTCATGTTTATTTAAATATTATTACTAAACCTCTCAATTTAGGGAAACAACAAAATATGGAAATAAATAATACACCATGTCCAAATACAGCGCAACCTATTCAGTACTTAACTCTTCAGTCACAATAATGTGGGTATTCTGAATTTAAATATCTTGTCCCAGCACGCAATATACTGACTGTATATTTTGGCATGATTTTTGCTGTGCATTGGCAATACACAAATAAACTGAACTGAACTTTAGCCTCTCACAGACTGATTTGAATACATTTTTCACTGATTTTCAGCTGCACTTCATGTCAATAATTAATAAGGAAACATATAAAGTCATTTTAGATTATCACACCTATTGTGAAGTAACATTAGTTAATGTACAAGATGGGTTATAAAATGTTTTAACTATAGTAAGAAAGGTGTTTAACATGAATACTTAAATCTTAGCAGACTTACTCTATGTTTTCCCTACTTACTACAACCAGTGCCACTCGATTTCTTTCAAACATCTTCTTTAGTTGGTGATGGAAGCTCAGCAATCAAAAGCCTAGTATTATCATGCCATCTGGAGTCCATAGCAACACGCTGTCTAGCTTTGTTAACTCTTAATCCGAATTGAAGGTCTACTAGTATGGGCCGAATGAGTGTAGGCTTCCACAGTTCTGGACTTTTGCAGAATTCACAGATGACCCGTCTGCCTCTGGCACAACCAAGCCACCCAAACCACACCCAGCACTGCAAGTGAACAGTTGAGCTCACGCAGGCATGGATTTGTAAGAGCAGAAATAAATTTTGAAAATGTTATCTCAGTCATTCACACATTCCTTTATATTATTGGCCAAAAAGCTGAATCATTCACTGTCATTGCATTTTGATTTTTAAGATCATAGAGTCACCATGAATAACTGCTCTTTGTGCTGGTTAAAATAAAAACACTAGGTTTTTATTTTGAAAGTAGATTGAAGACACTAACAGGATGACCCTTTACTTCTAAGTCAGATTGGACAAGTGACACTATGCTCTCAGCAGGAGTTTATGCTCAGGAGATTCAGACTGCCAGAAGTGAGTCAGAGTGAGAATCCCTACTGCTCCCTCAAACATAATTACACAGTTCTTCTTGCACGCTCAAATTGACTCTTACGCTCATGTTCCTGATCTCTCCTCACCCTCAAATCAAAACTTGCTCTTATAAATCTGTGCCTTTTGATGATCTTTTATCATTGATACCATAAACGTAACATAAACCATTCGGAGATTGGGGGGTCACAGCTGGTGGGAACAAGCGACTTAGAGTATACATTTGTTTAAGTTTAATTTCTCAAAGGAAGACCTTGCTGCTGACTGTAAGCAGAACTGAGAGTCTTTAATTCAAAGGTTATAAAATTTATTAAGGTGCAATATACTATGTTAGACAAAATTGCAACAGTGACGTTATTGTTAAAACGTTAAGGTAAGCAAAGGTAACAAGGGTGCTGCAATACAAACTGCATCTGAGACCTTTATCTCATCATCTCAATTTATATGTTGAGTATCAAATGCACTACTTTAATGCATCTAAGTTTAAATATATATATATGTAGTAATGAAAAAACATAATGCAATGTGAGGTCATGTCTACATTTTATTCAATAGCATAATGTTTTTGTTAAAGAATGGTACATACAGTATATATTCATTCCAACTCTCCAGTCATCTCTGGTGTGGACCCTCAGATGCATTTTATACAGACTCCAAATAGAGAAACAGTTTTAGTATCTTCCAGCATCTTAAACAAATCCCCAAATAAAGGAACAGCAAGATAGAGAAGATCTGCAAATTATGAAAATACTGGGATGCTTTATGCTACATTAAACAATACAAACCTACAAATGTGCTTTAGCTAAAGATTACAATAATCAAAATAACAATACCACATTCTCATGAATGCCATTTAGATACACATTGCATCTTTGTTTAACTGTTTAAATTTAGCAGCATTGTGAGAAATAAATACACATGTAGTTCTAATTCCCTAAGGTTGACCAATTAGTAAATCAACAATGCAGCGAATCATTTGCATGTTTATACATATAATGTTATCAAGCTAGTAGAGCAAGGCATGATATGAACAGTGCCAAAGGTTAATTTCTCTTCATGATTTTTATTCCAGAAAAATAATCACATGGATCTGGCATTAGTGCAAAAATGCCCAAAGGAACCGTATTACAAATAAGTGCAATAAAGACAAACCAAAAACCTTTTAATTAAAATTATATTCTCATTAGCCAGCTAATAAGAGTAGTAAATACAACAAAAAATATCTACTACTGCTACTGCTAGTACTACTACTACTACTGCTGCTGCTGCTGCTGCTGCTACTAATAATAATAATAACATCATATTCTCACTACTTTCTTTTAGAGGTAGAATATAAACACAACAGCAATTCATGCACATTTAATAATCTGTCTGAATGTCTTAAAAATCTTGCCCCTGTATTAAAATTTGCCTGACAAAAAGGAAAAAAAAAAGAAGAAAAATGTCGGCACTTTTATGTAGGTTTTTGATTGACACTACCTGAATGTAAAATAGCTGAATCAATGAAAATAGTAGTGTAAGCTTTCTACCCAAAGGGCCGACCTTCATGGTTTGATCTCCTGTCCTGCATACATTGCCTCAAACACACTGATCCCTGGCCTTGATAAAAGGAGATACAGATATTACCTTAGATTCATAATGAGCTGCTGGAACCTTCCATGGGAAAAGGAATAATTGCAGCCTTCCCTAATGGAATATTCCTAGACCTAACGTCAGCATGTGTGTCCTTGGGCAAGCAATCCTGGACATATGTGCAATATCATGGCTCTCATTTATCTCCTTTTTAACACACACAGAGAAGATAACAAATCAGTATTTTATTGTTAGAATGTCATTATTATTATTATTATGATTATTTTATTTGCAATTGGACAATACTGAATGCTGCTCGTATTAGACAGTGTAAATATACACACAATTACGGGGCCTGGTGAACATAAAGAAATCTGCCGATGTTTTGTCTTGTCTTTGTTTAGAAACTTCATACAATGTGATTTTAGGATTTATTTCTCACAGCTCTTCACTTCCATTTGGGCAGACTGGATGCAATGGTTCCACTGAGCAAACAGCAGATAGTATTTGACATTTATACAGGGGCATTGCAGTGTGAAGGTTATCGGTGGAATTTTTTAGGCTTGTGCCATATCTGATGACTTTCTCTCTAGTAAGCCTTATATTTGACTTGAAAGGCATGTTGCTTGTTGTACTAAGACATCAGCTTCATTCTGTTTCACCGGACTGGCAAATAGCTGTAAGGCTGCAGGCAATATACTATATGTAATCAAATGACATTACAGTTATGTTATGTTTTACAAGGTTCAGCCTGGTTTGCCGTGATTACCTTTATTTCTGTAGATGAGTAAAAGTAGACCAATACCTTACCAATAACTGCTATTGTACTAATACTAATTCTAAGTCAAAACATCTCATGCATTATGTATTTTGTTTCTGATCATAGGAATGTTGTCAGTATTTGGACAGTAAGCATTATTTAAACAAGTTGTAACTGATTTTTTTGGCAACTTGTAGGGAAGCTGAAGTGCATTGTGAGCACAACATTGATATTATCATTAGTGTTATTATGACCTGACCTGCTTATTTACTGTACATATCCATCTGATAAATATAAGTCAAATTTTTAATTTATTTTAGCTTTTTAGCTTTGTTTTTGCATCCTACCATCTCTTGAGGAAGATATAGCTGAAAATACTGTAGCTGCCTTCCTTCAGCTGAAAATGCTATGAGCGTGGCAACAGTGAACCTAAACATGAAAGCTATGGGCTGCATAGTCAAACAACAAGCATAAACTCGCCATAAAGCTCTGTGATATTGAAGTGAGCTGAGCCGATTTAGGTAATAGATCTTTAGGTTCATCACTTGATATATTCTTAACAAAAATATAGATAATTACTGTTGTCCTGTAAAACACAATAGCATTTTTACTATACAACTCTAATCTCCCCTGAGTATTTTGTGTTAGGTGCAGGAAAAGTGTAAAACTACATAATTAGCAACAATTAGTCATTGTCTCAAATTATATGTATACTATAATTATAAACATCTCTCATCATAAAAATCTTTTTTAGAGATGAGAGTGAGAGTCAAGAAAAAAAAAAATCCTTAATCACTGTCAAACCCTCATTTTGTTGTCTCTACTGCTTTTTACAAATATTAGTAGTTTGGGTAATACAACAGGATTATCACGTGTAAGAAAACGGTATCTTCATAACAAACATCCATCACTGGTGGCAGCATAATTATACTTGGGTTATTTTGGGAAAAGCTGTGATGAATACATTATGCAGCAATAATAATAGGAGTTTAATTCATGAAAACAGTAACAGGACACTGGGTTCAAATATGTCTTTCAATCAATAGACTAGAAGTATTAATTCTCTAGAACTTATGCTAAGCATGAGTGTAGCAAGAAAAGAGCTGGCTCACAAAACAGCATGATAGTGAATAACAACCCAAGATAGCATGATATAAACACTATATTAATCTGCTTTTATTGGCACATTGTCACAAGCAAACTGCTAACAGTTTTGCTAGAGATTAGATTTCTTATAATGAACCAAATGTTAAATTGTAAATGATCTTTCAAATGTTTTAAACATATATTAAAGGAGACAAAGGAGACCCAATAATATGTCAGTTATCAAAGAACGGCATGAAGGTGTGGTTAAAACAAAAGCAAAATATCTCTAGACAGCATGCTCGTCATGGTCATAGTCATCGGTCTTGCCATTTTTATGTGCCTCTCTTCACATTTTTGCTCTTTGTGCTGTGTTGACTGTATTTATACCACCATGACTCTCTGAGTTAAACCACTTCTGATTCAAAAAAGAAAAAAGAACAATGGTCAGTGACTAGCATATAGAATAGCACAATGAATGCAGCAAATGAATGCTGTATTGAATTTACTGTACACCATGTCTTTACACTCTCTAAAGTCTGAAATGCCTTGTGACAAAGAGTCAAAGAGACTACACAGATTATCCCTCTTAAGTGGTCTAATTTATTCATAAAATACTCATGGCCATCTACAATCTGACTGAACATACTTTGATAGTCGATAGCAAATAATGTTCAAGTAAAGTAAAATACTTTTTTGTATAGCCCAGTATGACAAATTTGCCTAAAATTAAAGGTTGAACTCCACTCAGCACCACCAGTGAAGCTAAAAACCCACCCAGTGTAATGCTATACTCACTGACCCATGTTATTATTATAAAACCACCACTCCCAACATGGACATGGCAATTAACTCACTCATTAGATCTAACTCATTAGTAGTGGTTAGACGAAAAAGGCTATGATGTCAAACAAAACACACACACAGAGAAGAAATATAGCCCACTGTAGTTCAAAGTTAAATAGGAGAATGTTTTACCACGTAAATGTGTTTGCATCAAAGCAGAAATTAAAAAACTCAAATTCAGCAACATCTGATTTATCACCTGTCAGCTCTTGAACGTTCGCAAAACACCAGAGACATCTGTTATTCTTTAAGAACATGTTCTAGGGTTTTCTGTGGCTTAGAACAATGTTTTGTTGTGGAGGAGTGAGAAAGTGAAGAAAAGAGCTCATTACTGTGTGGTCTGTGCCTATAATAGGAATGTTCTTCATGTTAGCTGCAGGAAAAAAAATCACTGATAGAAGATTTGAATCACTGCATCAGATTTGAAAGGATGAACATATTTCTCCCTAATAATATATCCATTATTTACAAAGACAGACACATTTGGTTACATTGCTGCGACATGCCTTTCAAAACTGATACACATTTGACAAAGTTTTTCTTCTTCTAATGTTTTACAGGACAGGTACAACAGCTGCCTCAGGGAAGAGGTCAGTTTCTATTTTGATAGAGTGATGTTTGGATTTTGCTTGGAACCATGTTTCTGATGGGGCCAGTGAATGTAAAACTGCCTGACACATAAAATATCTGCTTTGTTGTACAATCCTGCTATTTATTTCTACACTATGAATCTGTTACCAGTCAGTGAGTCTGATGAAATTCTGACGAAAAATAATCTTCCAACTGTCTTTTGAAAAGAATGAAAGAAAGATATTTTTCAAGCAACCATTCACTTATAACTTTGACCTTTTGGTTTCCGTAACTGAAATGATGGTGATGATTAAATTTTAATAAATATTATATATTATATTGTCCTACTGAACTGGCACAAGCAGCATTTGATAACACAATTGTATAATATATAAAACACAACACACAACCAAAATATGCAAAACACAACTTTTATAAGACTTCATGAAACTTTTTTAATTTTTGAGAAAACAACATTAAGTGATCCAGATCTGCTGTTTTGAAAATACAAATTATGGGTCTCACTTTATGTCAGGGCTATTCAATTACCTATCAAGTTGGGCCAGATTTTCAAATCTAGAAAGTTCAAAAATTTTGGTCGCATCTGATTGACAGGCACAGGATAAAAAATAACAGTCAATGCTGTTAAATGTAAAAGTGTGCATTGAAGAAATTAACACAACATGAATTTTTCTACTAAACCGAAAACCAGTTACACTGCTAAGATTTTAGTGGGAGAAGTGACATATTTGGTTCTGAACAAAAGCACTAACCTTTGGATCACATGGTGTCAGTACAATCGGAAGACACTGGTGAAGAACATGTCACTCAGGGAGCATCAAGAGCTGATTTCTAGCGAGTTCATGTGTGAAAAGCTTGATTCACAAGCCAACCCTGTCTCATAAGAATTACGTTTGTATACAACTAAACTACAATCCCGATTACATTTTTCTACAGAGCGCAATTGTTATGTTGTACTGAAACGTATTTTTGTGAATGAATAACGTGATACATTTATTAACGGGTGGGGAGCTGGTTGGGATGGACGGAGGGCGTTTACTGTGTGGGACTGAAAAGTCGGAGACCCGAATTCAAGACTGAAGTCCTGTCTGAGGTTGGGTTTAGCCAAGAAAATTACTGGGGTTAGGATTAGAGAAAAGATCATGTTTTAGTTAAATTTTTAATGTAGACGTGGTGTGTTTAATATCGCTACAGTCACATCTGGATGCTGAACTGTAACGTTGGATATTTTCGCCGACAGAAAACCGGATGTGGTAGATCAGATATTTTGGCAGACAAAAATACGTTGTCTGTAAACATTTCATTGATATGTTAGGTATCAACGTATTTGCGACTTCTCATTTACGTTAACCGTGAACATATGATCATTATGTTAACAGAAAACGTAAACGGGATTGCAGTTTAGTTGTATACAAACATAATTTTTAGGAGACTGGGTTGCACAAGCATAAGTTGATCTGAACATAATCAGCATTAAGATAGCTTTCTTAACATGAGGAAAGTCTGTGCGGACCTCTGGTGTTTCTCAAACACACTCACGACAAATTAAACACACAGGTTTGGCGTTTGGACTTGCTGGTAAAATAAACAAACATTTGTCAGTCCAGATCGGGTTAAACCACTGCCCGCCAAACAACAATGGTTGGGTTGACTGTTGCTAGGTTACGGAAAGTTCTGCATTCACTGTCAGCACTACTGTAAGAATCTGGGAATTTCTGTGAATAATTTGGCTGTATCTCAGCTGGTAGAGCACTCATCTACAAACCCCAGGGTCAGTGGTCAGATACCTGTTGAGGTGTCCTTGGACAAGACACCGCAACCCCGTAGAAGCGCCGACATGTACTATCTGGCAGCTGTCCAACAACAGTTTCCCCAAGGGGGTAAATACACTATGTTATTATTATTATTAATTAAGTAAATGCACCCAAATGTAAAAGCATCCAGAGAATCTGTTAGTATATTGTGATGCACACATTTCATATTTCTATACACTATAATGTTGGGAATGATCCCCTATTGACAAACCTTAGAAGAAGAACTAATTTATAATCCTATGCGTATTGTTATGAAACACACACTGTAGTACGATTTGGGTGACAGTGTATAAATCAGTTTGTTTTTGCCAGAATAAAATCATGTTTGTAGGAGGATAAGCAGATTTGATGACCTATATCTATATCTTTTATTTATGAATCTGTCCTATGGTTTCATCACACTGAGGGCTGTAGCAGTGTAATGCTAAGCAGGCTTGACATGTTTGAATATCCCTAAGCAAAAGCTTTGGCCCAGTGTGTTAGATGACAAAACCAGTTCTGTAGCACATAGTCATGATTTTATTTTCACTTTTTAGGGTTTAGAGTTCAGACTGTGTGCATCAACACAGTTCCCACTGAACTACAAGGTTCTAACATTTTATTAATCAAATGTCAACATAAGTGAAGTACATTATTTACTTATATTTTCAGCTCCAGATTGGATAGATTGAGGCCAGTTATCACACTAACAAGACCTAATAAGTGTTCTTTTTTTAAAACACAGCTTCAGACTTGATACAGTAAACACAAGGGAGCTTATTGGTGCCATGTCACTTATTTTTTTCTATGAAACATTCATATGAATTTTGTAATGTAATTTGTAGTGCTATGTAAGTTAGCCTAATACTTTACCAGGTATTCTGGCATGGAATGGCATTTACTTATTGATATTTCAATTTTTTTGTTTTTAAAATTATACTACAGAATAATAAAGACATAAAGTATGCTCTTCTTTAGAGAAGAAAAGGAAAGATGGCCAATAAAGAGACTGAAATGAAACATTTCTATCAACAGTTGCCATGGTGAGAAGAGAATGGATTCCTGTACCTGAAAAGCCACCCATTAGTATGGCGGTAGACAGTGTCCCATTGCTTTTGCCCACACTCAGTTTTCAACCCTTTGCACTGACATGACATGCCATTGTGTCTAGTATTGTCTGTTTCCTGTCTTAGATGAAGGTGTAGTGTTGCTCAGATTCTGAGCAGGACAAGTACATGATGGAACAAGGCCTATGTGTACTGTGTACGGTATCTGAATTCCATTGGGATAATTCCAATTAATGTAATGGAATTCTCCTGAATGTGCATGCAACATTCAGGAGAATTTTATCTTGGCTATGTATGAATGTGCATGTGTGGACGTGGGCACGTTTGCTTATACCAATGGTTTAGAAAAGTAGAATCTGGTCAAAAGGGTCAAGCACGTACCAGAGTCTTACTGTACATATGTGAAATCTGAAAAATAAGAGCATTCTAGTCAAAGATGTGTAGGCACCCTGAGAAATGGTAATGAGTAAAATTCCTGACTATAAAATTTTACTTTTTATTTGCAAAGTTGCATCAGCATCTCTTTTCAGTGACGCACCAAAGTACATTGTGCAGTGGGTAGTTCTAAGAAAACCAGTCTTTCTTTGGACCTTAACAGCCAGTTAAAATGTTGAAAAGATTCTGAAAAGCCATTATTAATAAAGGTCCCTCAAAAGAATTATTCATGCTCTACCCTCCAGATTCTTGTGGCTAGTGAACGGTGAGTGATGGGATAAATGTAAATGGCTTGACAGGCAAACAAAGATAATATTTTATGAAACTACATAGTGATTGTACTGTAGATACTTTCCTACTTGTATGTTTATGGATACTGGACTAAGAGAAACAACAGCACTGGTTGCTTGGTCAAATCCTACCATGTTAATCTCCTTGTGAAATCTCACTTAATAATGTGGTAACTCATTATTTTCACTGATAAACAAGGATTAAAGTAAAGTGATCTTGTTGAAGGACGGTTGTGCAAAGTGTCTTGACTTTGACTACAGTCAACATCTTGTTAAACATGACTACCAGCTGTACCAATTTTATATATCAAAGTCTGTAATACATGTGTAGCACTTTCTTAACCCTTTAACCATAGGATAGCACCCTGAGTTCGTAAACTCTACTTCCCTAGTTTGATTTATGAAAACCCATTTAAGTTTAAGTTAGTTAGTCCATCCAGTGAGGTAAAGCTTTCTGCTCTCCTTCATTACCAGAGGAGCTACCAGGCTTTCTCCTGGTCACCTGGAGATCTGGAGTCTCGTCACAGGCCAGCTAACCAGTTAGCCTGTAATGCTAATCCAAACAACACTGCTTCTTCAACGATGGTATCTTACTGTACTAAAGTCCATTAGGTTGTAGCACGTACACCAACAGGAGCTAAGAACACGAGCAACACCGTGAAACTACACTGTTTCCTTCTTAAACTCTCTGTGTAGTCATTATCTTTACCTCTCGCTCTCCCCCTACCTACCTGTCTCCTGAGCTGACCTGTGTCCGGCTCCTATCCCACAGCCAATCACATTACAGATACACTGACGAAACACTTCAGCTTCCAGTTACATAAAACAAATAAAAACAACACTGGTTGTCCCTATCACATCACATTTTACTGTACATTACAACCAAACTCCTAAATATATTCCTATACTCTAAGAGTGTTATCTCTATCAATCAAAACACATTAAATGAACTGAACATGCTTGAAACAAGTTAACCTGCCTAAATAGTTACTGATGCTTTTCAAGTTATCACTAAACACTATGTAGGGGAATATTATATGAGCCTTGGGCTGCACCTATGAATAAATTCTTAAATAAAGTCATCGAAATTCAAAACTACTTCAAATTTTCGAATATTGTTTATTCTATCAACAGACTAGGAGAGATATTTACCTCCCAAAAGAACCTCAAAATCTCATAAACCAGCTCAGGTAATGTGACAAGAGGTGGGTCCACACACAGGTTATAATAATGACATACACAACCAGTAAAAAGTTTAGACACACCATCTCGTTCAGTGTTTTTTCTACATTGTTATTATTTACAACATTTCAGAACATTTCAATTCTGAACACACGGAAATTATGGCACAGCAAACATGGAATTAGTCAACATAAATGTATTATATTTTATTATTTTATTATATTTTACATTGTCCAAAGTATCTAAATTCACTGTAGGTTTGGCACACTCATGGCATTCTCTCAACAGTTTTATGAGGTAGTCACCTGGAATGACTGCTTTGTCAAGAGTTATTTGTGACATTTCTTGCTTTCATAGGCTGGGTATATACTTGCTGTTAAATATGCAGTCTCACATGCAACATGACACTCATATGTAGCCGACATCGATTTGGTACGTCATTTGTGCACGCCGTCAGAAATTAAGGCTATGGATACCCAAGGCGCAGTCCTGCATAAAAACTACATATTGGATTTTTTCCACAATTACTCACACCTCCATACCTTCCATTTATGTTGTTGCTGCCATTTTCTCGGTCATTATTTCAACATTAATCTGTGATGGTGGCCTGGCTAATCTTGTCTCTTAAGTGCCAGATTCCATCTTGACATCTGAAACATAAATAGATCAATAGACTAAACTAGGAAGTCTACGAAATACTGTAAAGCAATATAAAAACAAGTCTCATATTAATCCCAATTTCATAAGTATGTCCCCATTAGCAGGGGTGGTGGCACAGTAGGTAGGGCAGGCGGCAATGTCGCATCCGGTGACAAATCCTCGCCAAATCAAATATGAGGAGTGATCCGCTGTGGCGACCCCGAAAAAAGAGAGCAGCCGAAAGAAAATAACAAACTCTTAAGTATGTCCCCATTACACTGTAATGGTGAACAATGGTCACACACTAAATCACAGCATCCATTTGTCACACTAAGTTCTGTAACCTTACAGAGTGGGTTTGATCATCCCAGATAAATCCCCAGTAGTCACAAACTGGCTCAGACAATGTGACACAGGGTTGATGTGGTGCTGTTGTAAGCGGAAGACCAACTGACCACATAGCTATCCTTGATATCAGTCAATGCCAAGGTTGTCCAGAACCCCAAGACAAATCTTAAAGTGAAGGACATTTTCTGTACTGTGGTGAAAATGGAGTAATTTGGTTAATGATAGACTAATTGATTCACTGAGCAAAATAACAAGAGCTTTTTCTGGGTGTTTAGAGCACTTAAGGATTTTTGCCCTGATCTGCCCCATGTTGGCAACTTGGCAATCTTCATGTGCTTTTTTTTATTTTTGTATTATTATTATTAGCAACAGTAGTAGTAGTAGTAGTAGTACAGTTGGAAAACATCTCTTCATCTGTTGTAATTCTCTGTAATGATAACAGAACAATTAGTGTTAATTTCTGCCAAAATGTTATCTGAGAGAATCAGAGATAAATATTGATTATTAGAATTAGTGTGTGTGTGTGTGTGTGTGTGTGTGTGTCTGACCACTACTTGTGATTGAGGTGTGCTTTCTCTTCAATTCTTCAATAGGCATCACAGTAGATTTTATTTGCCATTGTAGCCTACGTTCATGTAGGTTCAGTTCCTTATGCTTTTTAAGCTTTATCTGGACAATAAAATGAGAAATATGTTAATGAGATGTGGAAAACTCTTAAATAAACAATACAAAGAAAAACAGTGTGCCAGTAACACAAAGCTCCATCCAGTGCCTCACCCCCAAACTGTGAACTGACACCTTTGGATAGTTTATTGTTTCTAATTTTGGTACAAACAATGTTGTTTCCTTTTTTTTTTTTAATGAAATGGTTTCCTTGCATTTTCTGTTAAAAAAGAATGGCATTGCAACTATGTATACGTACTGTTGTGATAGTTGCGCACTTTGTACACCCACCATCCATCCCAACCGCCTTGTTGCAAATCCACAGCCATTAATAAATGTTGTACTCCACTCAGAAACAATGGTCCCTCTCAACATAATCCAGCCAGCCAGTTATATTACCTACAAAATGGATTAGATGTTGAAGTTTTGTTTTATGTAGTTGTGATTTCTAAGAAACACCACTGGTTGTGGTTGGACTTTGATGTACCATGGAATAATGGGCCTTTTTATTTACAAGATTATGACACAGATAATGCATATATGAAATGAAAATACATGTATATTGTATTTTACATTATATTTAGATTAGATTTCTTGTTAATTAGGCATTCTAAACCTTCCATATGCTCGAGGCCTTATTTTAGGCCTCAACCACTCTTATTAGTGGTCAAAATTAAAATATATTGTAAATTCAACAACTAATAGTGAAGTGGAAAATCTTTTGTAAAAGTTGTTTTCTTGTAAATAGTTGTAAATGGGGACCTACATTGCTTTTTTTTTGTATCCTTCTTTATCTCTTCTCTGACATTAAAACGGGCCATTTCTTCTGCTTCATTCTTTGTTTCAAGTATCATTCTGGTGTTTTCAAAAAGGGCTCAATTTTTCTTCTGTCTAACATCATCATGATGGTGCACTTGTTAAGTCTCATTTCCAACCAGCAAAACTTGCAGTTACCTATGGTTTTGTCATCTCCAACCAGATGACAATGGCCTCCTTTACACCTTCCTCACTTTTCAAATTATAATGATGTTTTCTGTCTACCTCATTTTCTACTTCTTATTTTGAATCAAGATATCTAGGAAGGTATTGTTTCTCTTCTCATCTTTCAATCCCACTTGTGCTCCCTTGAATCTTATCCTTTGACTACATTTCTATTTCACTGACACTAGCTTTTTATCTTTTCCTTTTGTCTTTGCTGCTTTTCTTTTGCACGTTTATCCTGATACTGTTTCATCTGTAATGACCTCTGAGCTGAAAAAGTGTCCTGCTGCTCTCTGACACAATGATCTACAGTTGCCTCAGAAAGTATTCAGGTCCCTTCACTTTTTGAAGATTTTATTGCTGCGTAAATTTATTTTAAACTGGAAAATATGACACTTTTTGCACATCAGTCCACACACAATAGAACACACATACAAAACAATTACAAATTTTAAATAGCTAATTAAAATTTTTAAATAGCTAATTAATACAAAATCTAAAACTGAATATTATTTAATTTTAACAGCAATAACTGTCAAATTAAATAATAGTATTCCAAAAAATTTTGACTGTATACTGTGTGTATATTAAACAGTTAAAACTTCACTATCACTGGACCAGGCAACAGCTGTTTTTCAACCAGCTGACTTGTAATGGCCAAGCATGTTCTGCAACACAGTGAGCACAAATCGTTGTTTTTTTGCCATGTCATAAATTTAAGTCTGTTACTCATGCACAATGGGTTTAGTCAACTAGCTCCTAAAGCTAGTTGTTACTTTTCTCCAACCAGTTTGTGCGAGAAAGGAGTGACTTTCTAGGCAGCAAACTTAAAGTGATAATGCTACACTGAATTAGTATTTTAGGGCTACAACTCAACAGCTACAGTAGGAAAATATGTAGCTGCAAGAACCACAGTAACAAAACTTTGCCACACATTTATAGTCTTTAAGAAACTTGGAAAAGATTGAACAAAATGCATCAGTGCATACTGCCTTTCACATTCTTTGTACTGAGTTGTTCCAGCTCATCATTAAAGCTCTGTGACGCTTACACCTAGTATTCGACCTAATTTTTTATGGATACACAATTTAATAAAATGATACTATTCTAGAAGGCTTCTGTCATCCTATTAAAACCGAGGGAAAATGCACTCCTCAGTGCTGCTTCGCATGCAGACATAGAAAAGAAAAATATTATGAACTTATCTCACTTTTCTTATTTGACCTTTAATATTGATTTGTACTAATCTTGCAGTGATATAGATTTGGTTGGTGGACTTTTTTTCCAACTTGTACTGGTTGAAAACATGACCTTGTGTTTGGTCTCAGGCCTCCTAAAATTGCCCTGATATGTAACACCTGTCTCAGTTGGTATAAACGCCACGTTTATATTACTGCAACAAGGATGGCAGTTTGCTAAAATGTTAATCATCAGCTTAACCATTACATGTATTTTTGTGTCTTCAGTCTGTCACAATTTGTATCTTTGAAAACTTTCACAATCATGTAAATGTTCTGTGGGTGGCTGCACAGCATGAATTTGTAATGACTAGCTCACTGGGCCATGAGTTTTAAGTGAATACAGAAAAATATGAAGAATAAAGTTGGGATTAGGGTTAAGGTTATGGGAAAGTGAATTTTGTATACAAGAGATAAGCACACTAACATGACAACTTGTGGAGTCAGAAGACAATATTTGCAGACATAACCCTACAATGGTTCAGCTCAGCTGCGTTGTCTGGGTTAAGGTAAGATAATAACCCTGGGCAGTGTGTCTTTGTCTCAAATTCATGCCAGGGAAAAACATAATATAATTTTGTGGATTGTTTCCCCTGCACCGGCTTTCAAATCATGCACCCATTCTTTCCTAAACTGCTTATCCTAGGGTCCCAGCATTCAATGGGAGAAAGACACCTTGGACAGGTAAAAGGTCTAGACATATGTAGAGACACATTCACACACCCATGAAGAAAAGTGAATTCTGCATACTGAGGTGTTTCTTGTTTTTTTAATAAAGCACTCTGCCACGGTTTGCTTCAGTCTCAGTCACTAAGTTAGTCTGACTCTGCACCAAAATGTTATTAATAAATCAGGTTCTTCTCATATTTTTGTGTTGAGGGCTCTTCCAGTTGAATTCTAAAACATGAAGAAACAAATTACTTTCACAAAGGGTTACCTTAATAGATTATGTACAGTTTCTTTAGTTTGTTATCCAGTAGAATAACAGAAGAACAAATAGGTGAAACAGGTGAAAAATAGGAAAAATATACACAGTGTATATATAGTGCTTAAAAAAATTAATCACACATCAGATCTTGATGACAAATTATTCAGGTTGAAAATCATTACTAATGCACATTGTATGATGTATATTTGTTCAGAACAAAATAACAACTGGAAACTAAACTCATGGAGCAAAATCACAGTAAAAATCAAAGTGA
Organism: Sandelia bainsii; assembly: GCA_032362345.1. NCBI lineage: Eukaryota > Metazoa > Chordata > Actinopteri > Anabantiformes > Anabantidae > Sandelia > Sandelia bainsii. The sequence goes on from JAUMHL010000018.1 coordinate 12,660,685, forward strand.
AAAATTTAACTCATATGCTCATCCAAGCTGTGTGAATTTCATCACGACAAATCAAGATGTAACTGGGTGTGTGTGACCAACATCTGGGCATCTTCATGATGAGTCAGCAGATGGTGTCCTGGGGAATCTCCTCCCAGACCTGGATTAGGGCATCAGTGGGCTCCTGGAGAGTCTGTAATGGTAGGGATAGGATATGCCTGCCTACCCAAACCATCCCTGACCCACCATCAAACTAGTCATGCTCAATGATGTTACAGGAGCATAACATTCACCTCGATATCTCCAGACTCGTTCACGCCTTTCGCATAAGCTCAGTGTGAACCTGCTCTCATCTGTGAAGAGAAAGGAGAATGGTGGGGCTGTCAATTCTCCATTCTTGCACTAGCAAAACACAAAACTTTAGAAGAATTTTTCACAAAGGATATGGAGAGAGCATTTGCCTGTGGTCACCACAAACCATTTTTTGTGGGGGTTATCTTGCTTTTGCTCTCCATTCCACCTGTTGTTGCTTTCATTTGCACCACAGCAGGTGAAACTGATTCAAAATCACTTGTGCTTCCTAAATGGACAGATTGATATCCCTGAAGTTTAACTGATTTGGTCTTATACTGTGATGATTAAGTGTTCCCTTACTTTTTGTGTATCTCTGAGTGCTTACATTGCATTGGACATGGGTCTGTCAGTTTACCAATATGCCTTAAACACTGAAGAAACCTCCAGAATACCCCTTGACAGCAAATAAGAGTCTTAAGATTAGCTTTAAAATGGAGTTGTCAAAAGATGCTCTGAAGCACGACATTTAAGCATAAGAAATTTTCTTTATAATTTTAATTTTGTTAATAAAAATACCGATGAACATTTTAGGCTTGCATGCATTTTCTTAGCATATATAAATGGTAGGGTACTATCATTATAGACACTTGCTGTGTAACACAGTCCAACACCAACAAAAAGTGTATAGAATTAAAGAACTCTCCAGCATTTTAGTCAACATGAATAGATTTTAAAAAGGTTTGTGATTCACTAAATATGTCTTAACAAATCTGTGTTTTGATCTCACTCTGGACTCTTCTAAAATAGCTGACAAATGAAAAATTTTATGATCAAACTCCATTTTTTCCATGCTAATTCCGGTAGATTCATACTTGGCCTATGATGAGGTAGTTGGTGGCATTTAAATAGAATAAAATAATGACAAAATATTTATTTGTGGATCACTGATCACTCTTGCACATACAGGTTCATTCTACAGTAACTGTAAGAAGTTAACAAAGGTTAGGCTCACAGATTAAAATTAACAGCCCTGTAAATTTATTTTCACAAGGAAGTCAATAACTTAGCAAATTACTGATACTGGTTTATGTGCTTTGTAAAGTGTAGTAGTGAGTGGCATAGAAAATGAATCAAATTTTTGTTACCTTCATTCATTTGATCAAGCTTGTCATCAACATCAGTTATGAAACCATGTAACATACTATTTTGTTGTCTGGAAATTTTGTACAGACATTCAGGTTCTAAAGAGGATGAATTTTAACAATGTTCAGTAACGCCCTAATATGTCCGTTAGCAACAATTAAACTGATCTGCTTGATTTAAAATTTTAAATATCAACAACTGAGATAGATTAAATTAATTCAGCACATATATGCAGCAATACTTTTTATATAGGGATTCCAGCATGTCAAGGTTTTCAGTAATCCAGTGAAATATCTCAGCACATACTAGATGGATTGACATAAAATGTACTACACATTGCCTTCTAAATATCAGCCTGTTATCATTTTAATTTTGAGCATGTTACCAACTGGATGTACCAACGTACATGGAACTGAGGGTGTACCTTCTCTAACCCTAGTCAATTTGTTTTAACTGCCTGTACCTATTAAAACTTTGACCATAGTGACAGTGATTTTACATTAGATTCAACTTTACAACATTTTTTACCAGTATGGAAGAACTCGGTGACCAAGTGAGCTCATCTGAGATGTGAAGTCTGAGGAACTTGAAGCTGGTCAAACACTCCTGTAGGCTGTTTTGTTTTTGCCTAGCCCTACCGCCTTTGTGTTGTCTACAAACCTGATTGTGGAGCTTGATCCATTAAGAGGATCACAGCCATGGGTGAAGAATCATATGAAGGAGGACACTGAGTGATGGTGAATGCAGCATAACCACAGTAAGCATTAGAGGTGGGAAAAAGAAAAATGACTGTTAACACTAGGGGATATGAGTGGAAAAAGAACCTGCTTTGCAGCAAGCCAGTAAAAAAAAAGATACAAAAGTGGTAAAGTGGCAAAATTCAAGACAGATGCGTATAGGTCAAAAAACGTACACTGAGTTGCATGACCAGTGAAAGATTTGGTACTTATTGTATATGACTGCATTCAAAGAGTGGTGGTACAATTAAGGGACATTATAAATCACACTTGTAACCCGTAACAGCTCAAGCAATAAAAGATTATAGAAATTCTTAGAGAAATGTACATAGCCTTAAGAAACTATTTTAATGAATTTATCCAGAAACGCTCATTAGACTCTAACAGTATACTGGTGAAAAAAATACAATTTAGTTCAAAAGCAGTCCTACCTGACTGAATGTGCACAAAGGTAAAACGTGCGTGTTCACGTGTGTGTTGTACATTTTTCTAAATTATATGTTCTAGATAAAAGATAAAAGTGTGCATGTCAAAAGTGTGAGCAGTGTGTGAGCTGACACACCACAGTAGAACAATACAATACCAGCAAGAAAACTTTGGATGGACTTCAACAGTTATCAGATTTCTTTTTTGCCCCAGAAGAACTACACAAGAACAGTGTCAAAGATGATGAAATAAACATTCAATACTTTGTTGTACTTTTGTTCACATATGCACCACAAACAGTCTGTGTGCATAGCTTTTGGACTGCAGACAGGCATCTATAGAGAGCCTGTCCCAAACTTCATGGATTTGGGGTACAATGTGTCTCTTCTCATTGCAACTAGTGCAAAGAGTGAAAAAAGAAAACAGGTTATTACTGTTATGTATGTTTTAGTTAAATACTCAAAAAAATTACAATGTCATCTAAGAAACTTTAAAAACCCCTGCAAGAAGTAATGATGGGCATAGTTCACCTATGTTGCCAGTTGCTTTGAGGTGCATTTAAATGTTTACTGCATTAAACAAATAAATTAAAGTGAAAGAGTTGAAACTCAACACAATTTGCTAACTTAAACCAGTTTTGTCCACATGGTACGTACGTCTCTGGTAGATGTATAGCAGTGTGATATAATGACTTAACTCATGGTGTGCGGAGGATAAGCTTTTAGTACAATGTCTACAGAAACTATGTTTACATCTTCATCCTGATTCAAACAGACACTTTTGACTGTGACGTTTTCATTGTTTTAACTATTCTGACCAGTAATTGAATTGTTTCCTCGAATTTTTCCAACTGGACATTTGTGAAGGCAGGGGATGGACCAGGGTGTAAAGACAAAATAGAGGAAAGGGTCATTTATCATGAAGAAGTCAAAAAAATAAACTATTTGCTGCTTGAAAGCAGCTAAGCACCAGAATAATCAACCCAGTCTATGGTCATTTTCATCCCATGCTGGATGACCTTAAAACATCAATTTTTAGAGATGTGTAGAGAAATAATGAGATATGCACTTGACTATATAGGGTGAAAGCACGACAGCAAGTCAGTGAAGCAGTTACAAAGTAGTAAGAAAAACAGCACTGAATGGGGAAGGAAAGCCAGAAGGTAAAATATAAATGGCCACTGGCACATGATGGAATCATTTGCTCTTTGCGTGGAACATAAAACATTCCCACAAAGGATAATGGTTTTCACTCTGAAGGATCTTGAGTGCAGAACTGCCCATGCCCCAAAGGCTGTTCAATGTGACAGCTTGTATTGAGGATGAACTGTGCAGTAGTCAGTGAGGGATTACTAAAGTGCACAGATAGGGAAGCTGTCATAAATTATTTTACATGACAGTAATTGGAAAAATAATCGGAGACACTGATGGTTAAAGAATGTGTAAAATAAAGGTTGACACAATTTTACTATTGCAAAATCAGCCAACCAGCATTAATTATTTTCATGTCAAATAGACATCAGTTGGTTTTAGTGTTATTTATTTTGTCTATTTGTTTTATTATTAGTGTACTTACTCTAAAGTGAGCAAAAGCCAGCAATAAGAAAAAGTTAACATCGAAAGGACAGCTTAATGTCTTAAATGAATGTCTTTAACATCTCGAACTGCCACAGTTGTAAGAAATGTCAGTTTTGCCTCCTCTCCAGATCTTTTTCTTTGATTGGAAATAAGGCTCTACAGCCTACCAATTCTTGTCCTGTGGCAGCCATCTTTTTAGCTTCTGCCCAGAGAATGCCATGTTTACAGATGGAGGGCACTCCACAGTTAGGGCACGCTCAATGAGTCATTACTGAAAGAAGTAAGGGTAAGGAAGTGGTAGGCAGATGTGAAGAAATAGACAGATGAAGTGACTGAAAGGTAAGAGATAGAAATAAAAGGATGGAAAAGGGGTAAGGTGAGTCACAGTGGTTTGTAAAAGCGTAAAAACAAAGGACAAAGAAATGTGTGTTTCCTTTTGCCCTCTGCCATTTGCAAGCAAGTATAGAAACATCTGAGTATTCGAAAAACTGCAAGTTATATTTAGTTTTCTTCCCCTTACAGCAGCCTTACTTACTGTAGACTCCATCAGTCCAAATTAATGAGCTCTTTGAAAAAAAAAGACTAAATATGCTATAATTTATACGCTACTGGACTGGAGGTACATCTCATTAGGGATAAATTAAATCTTAAGTTTCAAAATTTATGAACATTATATTCAGAAAGTCCAGAAAATATGTTTGCAGCCACCGTCAAAGTCAGAACATTATTTTATACTGTTTACATTATGTCAGGTTTGCTGCTAAATAAATTCTAAATTGGACTCCCAGAGCATCTGTTTGGACAAGTGGTTCAGTTTCTGCTTTTCAATGTCTTAACCATCACCACCCTAAAGGGAATTCTAAATAAATTCAAGCTTGTCATTTTTTTTACTTTTTTAAATTTATTTTTAATTCATAAGAAAATACATTTTTGGTTCAGTGAGCCCTACAGTTATCATCTATCCTCTTAATTGTTCTGACTCATATTGAGTTGGTCAATGTGTACTGTTACCTGCATTTATATTATTGTATATCTTACTTATAAAAAGAGATACAGCTTTTTTGTATATTGATTCTTCAATGTTATTAACAGTATCAGATGGAAAAAGGGAAATCTACTGTTGATGGTGGCAGAAGTTACAAACAATGCAATTTATCAATAAAGTGTAGGACTTTTTTAGGCTCGTCTTGGCATCGCACTGCTAGCACCATCTTCTTATCGTGTCTTCCCACAGAAAGCAAGTGTTTCTGCTTGTTTGACACAATATGCTTTGCATGTTCTTTTACCTCTGGAAATTGACCTCATGGAAGAGCATGCCTGTCACTATAAATTACATTAATATACAACTAATTTGTACTGGCAAATAGGGAGGTCCTACAGAATTTTTAACTACTACTAGTGCTATGTAGCAGTGTTTATTAATATGAGGGGAAGAGGTCCACTTCCCACCTCTAATTTAGTTTTAGCTTCAAGACAAACCATGAGGATGATCTTTCCCAGGCCTTTACCATGACCAGTTTCATCCCCATTTGCTGTATAATTTAAAACCTAATCATGTTATGCAAACATTCCATTCCAACTAAATTAGGATACAAGATACTTCAATCATTTAACAGTGCCTAAAAGCTTTGTGGCTCTTGTACTGTATGTTCTGATTTTCTCAGTCACTGTTCACCCTCACCTCGCCACACATCAACCTTGTTAAAATTTTGCAAATCATCCACTGAAAACATGGGAGTTTCATTTATCACAGATGATGGAAACATCTGTACCAGATACGGCTGCAATACCCTATGGAAATTTAACAGTGTCAAAAACATTCCCTATGCAGATTTATGCACCACAGAGCAGCATTCTTTCAGATTGCTAAAGAACAGCAATCTTTCCAAGCAGAGGCAGAACTCGGATGCTTCTTAATGCCGATGAAGTTGTGCGTTTTAGTGATGCAGTAAACTCTGAGAGACAGGTATTAAAATTAAATTTCTGTATGTTATTGTCATGTCACAGAGCACATGGTTGCCTTCAGTAAGAAAGGTAACAATCGTGCTGCTCCCAAAAATTTCAAGTTGCATTTGACAACGAAAAACCACTGCAGTAGTTTAATCTTAAGATTTACAGTATATTTACACACTGACACTAATGTTAGTAAAGTTGATATGATTAAGGGCACTACTAAAGTGTAGACAACCTTTGTATTCAGTCATAACTGTGGAAAAGAATCGACTCTGACCTGAGCTGAAATGTTTTGCTGTGTTCCAGCTCCCTGAAAACTGATATATATATATTATATTTATACAGGTTTTATAGTGGCAAAAGATCACCCATACCCCATTTAAATGTTTAAAATCATTAAAAACCCAGTGCCTAAATCACAAAATGGTCTCTGAAGATCCTTTGAAGGATTTTTCTTTTAACATAACATGTCAAACAAAAGACCCTTAAATCTCCAGTCAATCTGGGAGGCTTAGTAGCAAGTGTGTGTATAGTACGCTATTACATTTATAAAAAATGAACTGTACAACAGGAAAAGAAATATTTCTACAAAATCATTGTGGAATTACTTAACAAGACCTTGTAGGTGTTGATAACTCAAGCTTTATAGCCCTGCACCTCCAGCTCTTCCATCAATACAACAGTAAAAATGCAAAAAGAAATTCTTTGACAATTATTGATATCTGGGATGTAAAGAGTGTCAGTGAATGTGAGTGAACCTAAAAACTATACGCTTAATGATGTTTGCTTCTCCTGAGACTACAAACTGACAGGTTTACCACGCAAGGTTGTCTGAGCAAGCAGTTATTATGACTAGTAGTTATCTTTTTATTGTTAAATGACATCTAGCAGTTGTGTGAAACAGCATCAGTCTGTTCAACAAATGACCCAAAACAACATGTTTACATTCATTCGACAAAGTCCTCCAGTGATTGTAATAATTATAACAGGGAGTAGGTCATGTCAGCTACATGTACAAAATGGTGGACCCAAACACAGACCAGGACGAGAGGGTTTGAACAAAAAGAGTCTTTAATAAAACAGTGCAACAGGGACATAAAACTGAACGGAAAATCACTCCAAGAGGAGGCAAAA
>JAUMHL010000018.1:12668027-12679851 GCA_032362345.1 Sandelia bainsii
ATAGTGAAGGGCTGATTAGAAACAAGGTGCAGCTGAAAACAATCAGGGAGTGAGAGTGGAGAGAGGGGCGTGGCTAAGGTGAGGGAGGAACAGAGAAACAAAGACAACAAAACAAGGATATGACAGTGACAGGTCGATGGGTCAACAAACTATGATCTCTTCCTAACAAAACCATTTTTGTACCTGAACCAAACTTTACTGTAGCATTATCACTTCATAAAAGCTTGTTTATTTTTGTCATGATTATTTTTCAACTGTGATTTTGATGTGTGATAAATTTTCTGGGGCCATAGGGGTGTTAATAAATGGTTATAGGGACAAATTACAATTATAGTTATTTAGGTTGGAGTGAATAAGACCTTAATACCAATGTGACTATTTATTACAGAATACATCATACACTCTACTCTAGTATTGAAGCCTTTATGTCTTGTGTTTCGTTCACTTTAAATTTATCTGACGAAACATTTCGAATATTTCAAATAAACTATGCATTTTACATAAACAAGTTCAAACAATGTTTTAATTGTAAACATATGAAAACATAGTATCCTGCTGGATTAGCTGTCATAGATTACTAATAATAATCCAAAATCCAATGGATTGTTGAATAGGGTTTTTGTAGAGGGAACTAGGGTAATGCTAACTTCCAGGTTGGCCTGTAAAAAACATCATCCCTCTATTGATCTGCAGGAATAACAATGATTTATTATTTATCATTTCATATGTAGACCGATACTGGAGTTTTGCCATAACCAAACTGTAGTAAAATGTTTTGCCATTAGATCATTCAATTCTGTTCAGCCTTTTCATTAGAACAAATTTACTATTTAGTTTACTTAAAACAGTGTCTAATCTTGAACGCCAGATTGACAGAATCCTTGTTTGTGAGATTATCTTCCTTACAGCTTTGCATGTCCAAGTAAGGAATGACATTCCTTACTTGATTATATTACCATATTAGTTGATTTATTACATATGTTTTAGGGAGAGGTGGAGGGCTGAGATGTGGGAACCAGGTTTCTAGGGCAATGGTGTATTGGATTTTTAACCATTTTAAGTGAAATGACTCATTGAGACTATGTGCTCTTAAAAGAAAGGTGGGGTAAGAAGATGTGGGACGCGAATGAAAGAAAGTGAAAGGAAATAAAGGCTAATGTTATGGTGCAATGAATTTGATTGAAATCAAAACATAAAACATACAAAATTGATTATACAAAACACTCTCAAATCTCAACTGAGAATGCTGTGACTAGAATTATTCCAAGTGTTAAGTCACAGTGATCGCTTGTGAAAAGAACTTCAGTGCAATACTAACACATTGAACTCTATTAATGTTAATATTATAAATGGTGAGGATACAATAAAAAGTAAAATGGATATGGAGCTGAATTGTTATTGAAACAGATAACCATGAGGGTCCTTGTCAAAGTCTACATTAATAGTCTGTTGTATGCAGAAAACACTTCAGCTTCTTATAACCACATACTCCATTCAATCAAAACGTCAGGGGTTGTGAATAAGTGAATCATCATTGATATTGTGACATATAGTGATGCCCAACTGAAGACAGGGTTAAACTGGCATGTCTTAGAAAGTCTCCTCTCATTGTGTGTGTGTGTGCGCGTGTGTGTGCAATGAGAATCACTGAAGTCGTGGTAAAGATTGTTCTGGTCAGTTAATTGACGCTGTGAAAGGGAACATATCAGAATACAGTGTCATCGCAGACAGCTAATTAGATCACATTGTAGGGCTTTTTCCCGTTTCCTCTCAAACTCCCACCCCACCCCCCTTCTCAATTCTTAGAGCAATTTTCCCCCTGCCTGCTTTTAAAGTAACACCAGCCATGAAACAGATAAGACAGCTACACAATTATGAATATATTTGCATTTTGCTTTTAATTAGAACTTTTGTAATTGCAGCAGCTAACCTATTTTGTAGTGACAATTTCAAAAGTTAAATCAATTTGAACAAGCATGAAAGTGGAAGGGGAGAAACAGTCGTGCCTGAATAAATAAATGAAATAGAGCCACTTGAGTTTTAATTATAAAAGGCATCACCATGTGTCGTTGTTTGAAATGAAGGCTGTTGAGATTGTTTCGATAACAAGGCAGTGCCACATGCAATCTTGCTCTCCCTTGACAGATTAAGACCAGACAGTCTTGAAAGGTCCACTACAGTATGTTATATATGCATGTGTGAGTGTGGAGCCATTTTTTCATAGTAGAGGATGTTGCATGTCAAAAGGTTTTCAGAAACACTGGAAGCTCTACAGAACTAAGAATTATAACAATAGCTCATATAGATGAAATGTCACATCAAGAAATGTGTCACAAGCATAGGGGTTTGTTGAGTTGTACTTTACCAGGATACCATGAATAATTCACTAACCTATTGATCTGAAGCATGCGGTTGAGCAAGCAGTTAGGCATCGCATGCCTCTCTGCTATTTTCACCATGGAGAATATTCCCAAAATAACTGTATTGATTTTTAATTGGGGTAGCAGACTAACTCCAATAAAACTTCCAGGAAATTAATTGAATTAGTGCATTTCACAACAGCAATCCCAAAGTATCCACTTAGATATGAGACATGCAACTTGCAAAGCCATAAAGAACAGTAAAACACAAAAAACAATGACGGAATTGTCTTGAAAAAGCTGTTAATATTTTGGAAACCTACGCAACCTCTGCATGTTTACTTGGTAGAAAAACTAAATGTGAACTTTGTAAAAATTTACGCAAATGGTTTTTGATCATTTGTTTACTTATTTTCTGTAAATTTATGTTTGGTATGTAGCAGAGTATTAAGATTTTCATGTCAACGAAACTATGTAACTGATGCATGTTTACAACAATGTTGTCGCTAGTGTGTAGAGACATGTCTCCAGGTTAGTTTAGGATCAACTGAAATGTCTGGTGTCAAAGATAAGCACAGGTTGTGAATATGGACGTGGAATATATTTCCTCACTAATGTTAGTCATATCATTAAAGCGGTAGAGGAAGGTTTCCGTGTATGTACAATACTAATCTCACCCATGTAGAAGATGCCCATGCTAAACCATCTGAATTGAAATCATTCAACATTCACAAACTCTCAATCGACCCCATTTAAACTGTGTAAAATGTGATTTTCCACTCAAATTTGTGATCCTCTTTAATCTCTTATGGATTTTTTTGAGGCCTCAGTGGTCTCACACTAAAGCTGGGGAGGGTACTGAGGAGGGAATTGGCTGGAGTGATGTGAGGAGTTGTTTAAGTTGCCCTAGAGAATGACACTGGGGTGAGGCACATGTAGACATCAATATTGTATGTGGGGTGGTTGGGGTGAAAGGAAGTGATTATGTTCAGTGTCTAATGGATCTTTAAGGGATTGTAATCAAAGGCTGATCCCTATTCATCAAACTAACTCCACTCTCTCTGGAGAAATTTGGAAAAGTGATGTTCTTCACACTTTCATGCAAATGCGAGATTGAATAGTTTGGGCTCACATTGCTTCACGGGAGATGCACATGTAAAGAAGTGGTTTGGCTTGCTTAAGTAATTAAAATGGAAAGACAATGTGACTATCTCATGATCTCGCTGTGAATAAAAGCCACAATGAGCATCTCAGCAGTCTTTCAGTGGGTGGTAGATGGACTTTAAGACGTAGTGGCTATTTAATAGAAGAATATTATTTGCAAAGCACATTTAAAATACACAAGAATTAAATCAATATTAAATGAATATAAAATAACATTTAATAGATCTAATTTCTTAAATCTTAAATCAAAAGTAAAACGACAGCTCCTTCCCAATGGGTTTTGGTGTTAGTGATGTACTGTAATGGCTACACAAACATTTAAAGGGATTTCGAGGGATTTTTACATCATTGTGCATGCACATTTAAGTGGCATTTAAAGTTCAGGACACCATAGATATCATCATCATTCATATCATCTGACCCATCTGTGGTTAGATTTAGGAAATAAAAATTTACTTTGGTTAAGGTTATAAAAAAAAATTTTGTTTTGGTTAAAGGTTCATGAACATGTTGTGTCTTATGCTTAAGTGACTTGAAGTGACTTGTTGACTTTTTCTGTGTTAAAACAAGACTATGAATAATAATGCTGTAGTTAGTGTGAGCAAATATTGAACTGCAAGTTATTGCCACATTTTACCACTTGACAAATACATGAAAAATATTTTTGTGATATAGCCTTTATCCACCTGACATGTTTTATTCGAAATATTAAAATAAATGTTACTTATTTTATATTAGCAAATGACTAGCAATGTTTAAATTATATTATTATTATCACTAAGTTATATACAGTATCTTCTTATACAGTATATATCATTATCACAATATAAAATTATACCTTGTGATGATGATGCAACAGCATCTTCTGAAACAATGTCAGTTACTGATGGCAGCTGCACAGCTGAAAAACCTGCTAGGACTTTAAATGCTCTGCTGCATCTGTTGTTGCCTTGGGGTTTGTATTTGCACACATAATGTGATTTACTGTGCAGTTTGGGTGGACACTTGCCACTATTTGTGCTTTTTATGCCTCTGCACTGGAGGCATTATGTTTTCAGCTTGTCCATCTGTCTGTCCAATTCTTGTGAAGGCAATATCTTTGGAACACCTTGATTTATTCAATTTATTCAAATTATTCAAAAAACAAAGGTCCACTTTTAAGGATCACCTGGTTAGATGTTAGTGGTGAGAGGTCAAAGTCAATACGACCTCCCATCCATCATGTCCATCAATTCCATTAATTATAGTTATTGTAAGTTACATATGTAGGAACATTTCTAGTACTAGTACTAGTACTTCAAGTACCATTTAAAACACACTAGCTTTTGGACATTTTATTTTTGTACAACAGTTACAGATGCAATAAAAATAAATATTAAGTTTAATACTTATTTAAGCCAAACAATATTTTGTGGTAGCAGGTGCTGTAGTATCCTGTGTGGATAAAACTAACACTAACTGATCTAATGGCACACTAATGACAATGAACCAAAATCAACCCTGTCTCCTAAAAATTACGTTCGTATACAACTAAACTGCATTCTCGATTATGTTTTTCTACAGAACGTATTTGCGACCCGATTATGTTTTTGGAGAACGTAATTGTCACGTTGTACTGAAATGCATTTTTGTCAATTAATGAATGACGTGTTACATTTATTAAGTTATACCAGTTATAGCGTGGGTCTATGGTAAAGATTTTTGCGCCTCAAAGGAACAGGAAATACTTCACATGACCTTTCAGTCCCGGCAAACTAGTGAGAGAACATTTTTAAACTACACTTTAATGCAGATTATACACTGCACTCACGGACTGTATAATGTATAGATTGTTTATTTAAATTTTCATGTTTTTTAAAAATTATTTTATGTGATTCCTATCTTCTTCTTCATGTGAGAAGTGTGTGGTGGCGCCCCAACGCCCTATATTGACCGGCCGCCACTGGTTTAGGCAAGAAAAGTATTGAGGTTAGGTTTCAAAAAGATCATGTTTTGCTTTCATTTTTAATGCAGACGTTGTGTGTGTGAAGAGACTGTGTGAAGTGACATTTTTATCCATTAACCAGCCCCCAGTCTTTCACTGACACTAACCCACTGCTGCGATGCCTGATCCCAACCATAAAACACTTTAATATCTCTACACTCACATGTCTGGATGTTGAAATGTAACGTCGGATATTTTAGCCAACAGAAAACCGGATGCTGATCGGATATTTTGGCGGACAAAAATACGTTAATACGTTAACTGTGAACATATGATCATTATGTTAACAGAAAATGTAATCGGGTCACAATTACGTTCTCTACAAAAACGTAATCAGGAATGCAGTTTAGTTGTATACGGACATAATTTTTAGGAGACAGGGCTGACCAAAATGCACTTTGAAATAGAGAAATGAGAGATGAAGAAATAAGAAACGATAAGACTGGGAAAGACCTCATACTTAATACATTTTATAATAAGTTCAACTGTCAAAAACAACTAAAACCTGACATGACATGCCACCTGAGCAGTCTGTCCATGCTGCATGTATATCAAACCATTTAGACCTTCCAGTCATTAATATATTTCCAATGAAGGGGTGGTCTATCTTAAAAATGTTTTGACTTGGAATGATCTTCACTCACGCCTCTGCTCTCCTCGCTCCTCTAAGCAGAATGAAGGGAACTGAGATGTTATTTATGATGGCGGACTCAATCAATTTCTATGGGTCATAAGAGGACAGAGGAGCGAAGGGACATGGAATGAAATGAGATGAAATGAAATAAGACCCTCAAAAAGTAGTAACAGGGTCCAATGTCCTCAGGTGTTGTGAGAGCATGCACACACAAGGGAATAGCTTACGTACACTGGTTATTTTATTTAATACAGAGACACAACTCAGAACTCTAGGCTCAGGGCGCATACTGCTGGTGTACATCATCAACAAGAGTGAGACTCCAGCAACACTGCAAGACAGATAAATAGACAAGATTACTAATTACCAATTTACCTGACGTTGAGGATGCTACTCAGACAGTAGTAGTAGTACACAGTGAAGTGCCCACCTTGCTGCAATGAGGCAACATATTTTGTCCACCAAAAAATCTGATCTACAACATCCTTTGTTCTTTTCCAAAAGGTTTTTTTTTTTTGTTCGGGTTAAGGTCAGGGAAGAATTGTGGGGTGGGTTAGAGAAAAATCTAATAGAATTGATTTTTTTTTTCATAGTGAAAACTGACGAATGAAATCAAAATGTTTCAAAGTAAACAAAAAAGCAAACATTTCTACAAAACGTCATGTTGTTGATCCAACACCTGAACCAATCAGATCTTAGAACAGGTGAGAGCCAGGCATTTCCCGTCTAGCCCTGAGGTCAGGATCAAGTTGGACAGAAAACTAACTGACTTGCACCGTGCGCTGATTACCAGTATATACTCACTATCCCAGCTGTTCTCGATCTCAAAAGCTTTTCATACATTTAAACCTCATAAGTTAATTCCACTATTTAAGCAACTCTCAGTCTTTGCTTCGGATTGGTTTGCTGCCTGAACTATGTTCTGCTGTGCACCTTTAGTTTGTTTCTTTAGTCCCTTTACACTGCTCATTCAAGGTGGGTTTACTGCAGAAATGCAATGCCTTGCTGTTCTGTATAAAAGGTATCGTACCAGTGTGAGTGGTCATTGTTGAAACAGTGTCAGGCACAGTGTTTTCACATATTTTGTAGGTTTATAGGTTATAGCTATTGGAATTGTTTCTCCTGGGGGACTCTCTTACGTACACTGGAGGAGAAACAGACTCAAACTTAAATATAGTTGTCAGTTGTAAGAAGGGACCACCTTCCTGCCAGTAAGGTGCGGTATCTGTATGTATGCATGTAGCTCAGTTTGCAGTCTTTTATGAACACCAGGGTCACTGGATTAACTCCCAATTCCTCCTGGCAACATGTCGAGATATCCTTGGACAAGACACCAAGACACCATGTTGTATTACCTTCAAACTTCACCAGTGTCAAACTGCATCTTTGATAACCTTCTGATATGAAATCACAGAATGTCTTTCAAACCTTGACTTTTTCTTGTGTAGGTTCTTACCAGTTACTGCCTCATATTCATATAATGCCTTTGAATGTCAGCACATACAATAAACACCACTGAAGATGCAATATCATTTACATACATGCCCTGCATACACAAGACCAGGCAGCAGCCCGAGTCCTTCAACTAGAGGATTTGGGTTTAAGCCTAAGTGATCAGAACTGTTTATTCTGCTGAAGTGTCCTTGATCAAAACACAGATTATCTACCAGCCTCAGGACTGCACTTGTCCAGCTGACCCAGCAGTCTGACTTGCTTATAGACAAGGGAATCAAAGTATTGTATAATTATTTCAGAGGTAGACCTTCAATTTGTTTCTTGTTACTGTAGGGACAGAAGCAAGATCTAGTCAGACAACTTTGTTTAAACCATGTCATGCTTCTTCAGCAAAGAATATGACTCACACAACTGGCCACTTTAACATACTCAAGCTAATGTATTAGACTGGTACACTAATATTTTGACACAAAAATCCTCAAAAGGATACATGGGAAATTAGACACATCAAAAGATGTAAAATGGATGCTATTGTAAAGGTATCATCCATGACCGCATCCCCTAAGCAGATATTCAGTTGTTGTAACACTAATTTCCTTCAGGTGGCATAAGTGTCAGAAGTTATTACTCTCCTACATACCCCTTGTGGCACAGAGTGGACCAGAAACAAAGGTCCATAACTGAAAGTCTGACAGTTGCACTGTGGCTCCTCAGTTGCAACCCTGTCTCCTAAAAATTAAATTCTGATGCATCTGAACTCTAAACCCATTTATGTTTTTGAACAGAACATAATACCTTGGATGTTTTCAAGTAAAGTATTTTTTGAATGAAAGACATGCTACATGTATTAATGGAAAGCAAGTTGCATATGTGGTTAAGTTTAGGGATGGAAAAAAGTTTGGTTAAGGTTAGAGAAACATTTTGGTTTTGTTTAAAGATAAATAAATGTGTAAGGTGACTGTTAAAATTTAAAAGGACTGTTAAAGGTTAGAGTCTTTCTCTAACCTTAGCCAAGTGATGAAAGTGCCTAAATACAACTATAAAAAAAAGTTTAATATCACTAGTGAGATAAAATGGATGTTGCACTGCAAGATTGGATATTTTGTTGGAAAAAATATGTTGTCTGGGAACATTATTCTGATATGTTCAGCACCTGCACCTACCATTCAAAATTTCCTGTAGTGTACAGTAGATGTCTGCCGTTTGAGGAAACAGACAAGTGGCAAATGCCCCGGGCTTTAGGAGTTACTGATGCAAGTTAAGCTGTAACTTTGGTGAATAAAGTGAGTTGTTAATGGGTCACTCTACTGCATCACCTGAGGCCATGTTTAAAATACCAGTGGAATGACATGGGCATGAAAACAAAAGGGAGAAAGAGTGACACTTATTGTTATATTCTAACTATCCTCATACCCTAAGGCTGTGAGTTCCTCATGAGAGCACAGTGGAAAAAGCGAGAACTGGTGAGGGCATTGCATGCATATACATTTATCTAATTGTCTTTCTACATCCCTATTGGGATGTCTCGATTTTTATAACACTAGGGTTTTCATGTCACCCACTCTCACGTCGCTCTGGTGAAGACGACCATGAAACTCCTACTAGTAGAGGTGGAAAAAAATGCAGTGGTTCACATGTGTACATTTGTTTAAATTTTACTTACCTCTGACACTCACCTAATTTTTATTTTGACCTTTCTGCCATCACCTTGTCCCTCAGAAAGTATGACGTCGCCAATTCATTTGATTTTGCTATACACTGAAGATATTTAGGTTTAAGATAAAAATATGAATATGATTCAGAAGTTAGGTATTAGATTTTGTTTGATGGTGAACCTAGAATATAGCACTTTTTTGTATCAGATCACCCAAACTTTAAATGAGAACTAATGGAGGAGATTTTTAAGTAAATAAAACTTGGTTCCAAATTCCTTGTTTACAATAATTGCATTAAGTCTCCAACTCACTGACATTATTAAATTGTTGGTTTCTTCCTTTGATGGCTCTTTTAGTTGTTTGTTTTGGAGGGCTTCTCCCTGTCATGTTTAATTGGGTAAAGTCTGATGATTGATTTGGCCAGTGTAAAACTTTCCGATTTTTCCTTTTGAAGCTCCTCCCAGTTATTGCATTTCTCTGGAAATTAGAATTCAAAATGTTTCAATGCACACCTCTGAATCCATTCTGCTGCTATCAACACGAGTTTTTATCATCAATAAAGATTAGTGAGCCTGTTCTAAAAGGAGCTAAGTCATCACACTACCATCACCTGCTTCACGTATGAGCTTGTATTGTTTGTCAGATCTTTTTTTTTTCTTGCAAACTTTGGCCTTCCAATCATTTTAGTACAGGTTAGTCTTGGTCTTGTCACTTCATAAAACTTTGTTCCAGAACGTTTGTGGCTCACCACCACACTTTTTGCAACCTGGCAGTCTGATTCTTACTGCTGATGAGGGGTTAGCATCTTGTGGTATGGTCTCTGTATATTTTCTCATGAAGTCTTCTTTGAATGGTGGATTGTGATACTTTCACTCCAGCTCCGTGAAGATTGTTGATGATGTCACTGTCATTTTGTTTTTTTTCCTCACAGCTTTCTCAATGCTTGTTTTCCTTTGCTGACCCATTCTGTGTATGTAGCTCAGTACAACAATGGTTTCTTTATTTTTCAAGACATTCCAAATTGTTGTATTGGCTGTGCCCAATGTTTGTGTAATGGTTTTGTTTTTCCCTCTTTTCTCAAGTTCAAAATGGATTCTTTGCTTTTCTCCCATAGACAACTCTCTGGTTTTCATTTTGATTTATTCTTTTTAACAACAAAGACTTGAGTTAAAACCCAAGGATAAAACCAACCATAGTCATTTAGAGCTATTTTTTCGCAACCAATCTCAAACTTAAAAGCTGAAACTCTGAACTTTCATCTTATATTTATGTTTTAATCTTAAACCCAAATGTGTTTAGTGTGCAGCAAACACAAATGAATTGTCCTTGTCATTCCAGTTCTCAGTTTGGAGAGGACCATACATTTCAGTATTTCTTCCTTTCTTTCTACAGTACATTACAAATCCAGACTCTTCTCTCAAGATGACCCAAAATGTTTCTAATTATGATCCTCTCCCACAGGAATAACTGGTTGCCAGGGGCTGGTAGAGTTCAATGAACATGCAAAGTGTACAGCTGTTATCTTTGACTGGTGGCCAAAAACAAAATTGGAGCTTTGGAAGAAGGCGGCTGTATATTCTGTCTGCTTTAAACACAGTGGTTACTGTTCTGTCTTTAAGTCACTTAATCTGATGACAAACAGAGGCAATAACCAGTGACATATTTTTCATTAGGTGTTCAGAGAAAAATATTCAGGTTAATGCACAGAAACACAGCAACAGCTGCTGAGCTTAAGGGCTTGTGTAAACACTAACACACACACACACACACACACACACACACTCTCTCTCCAGAAACAATTAATTCCACAGATATTTTAAAAGCCTTCCCTGCTGTGGTAACATCAGGTACAATAGCAACTTTCATTGTGATGCACAAGTGTGTGGTTTGTCAAAGAATGTGACTAACAAATTATACTTATAATATTCACACTGACATTTAACATCAAACAACCCATTTTTAGTTTTAGAAGCAGTTGAATTAAGAGTAGATATGCTTCCAGTATGATTATTTTGTCTTAGCTCTTCTGCTTCTGTTCAAAAATGCAAGAATAGGACAAGAGTGGTGTTACATATCGTATACACAGGGTTAATTATCAAGCCATGCACATATACTGCACATGCACTAATGGTGAGTCACTTTGAATGGCTGATCATGGCTCTCTCTGTCACAGACATCATGCGGCACTGGGTAGTACAGATGCCTCTGTTTGAGAAGCAGAATTGTTCTCTTCTTCGTTTTGTTTGTTTGATTGATGTATTGATTTTGTTTTATTCATTTTCAGGTCTGAATGATCTCACATTTAAACAGTTGTTTTATTCTAAAACCAACAATTTGTGTCAACTACACCTTTTATCCAGTTCAAACTTTTGAAAAAACCTGTGCAAAACATTTAGCCATTTTTAACATAAAAAATACCTTGGCAACTGCTATGCCAAGCATACCTGCAAAACACCTTCACCAGCTGTATCTCTGCCATGCTTGGCCTGATTCTGACATACACTACTCACAAAAAGTTAGGGATATTTGGCTTTCGGGTGAAATTTATGGAAAACGTAAAAAGTTAACACTA
>JAUMHL010000018.1:12679951-12694307 GCA_032362345.1 Sandelia bainsii
AAGTTTAGGGAAGGTCACATTAAGTTCACCTGTAAAGGTTATAGTGCATATTAGGTTCATCCTGAAATTTCACCCGAATGCCAAATATCCCTAACTTTTTGTGAGTAGTGTATGTTTTCTCACTTAGTTAGAAAAAAATCTATTTTTGGTCCTAACTAGGTAACAAATAATATCACAAATCTTCACATATTTGAAATGGTACAAGTGTTCCAGACTTTGTGGCCATACACTGTGTTTGATTTCTTCCTCAAAATCATGTTAGAATTATAGCTACATGGACATTATCATCCCCAAGGTCTGGGATGTAAAACTGTTAGTGGGCGTAAATAAAATACGAGTGCAATAATGCCGTGTGTATCGCATGAGAGGGCATTGGATCTCTAAGCACTTGTGTTTCCATCAGCAGGGCTACAGCATTGATTGATGAGGCGATTGAGGCTGGGGAGTTTGCTACAAATCAGCAGTGTTGTTATGAAGGCTGGCTGGCTATCCTGCTTTGCTTGGATCTGTATGATGTCTCTACTGGTCTGCCTTAGGACAGGGTTTTCACAGCAGTGTCTGACCTCTGTGGTCAAAGGACGGCTGAGAAATGTTTTTATTCTGTCCACACAGCCAGCTTGTTTAGTGAAAAACACTTCCAACCGCATGCACATACATGTGGATGCACACATATAACTGACATATGACCCACACCACCAGTGCATCACCCTTTTCAGCCCAACTTTTTCTAGTCACGCAACTAAAGCAGAGCCTGTGTGCACACCTATTCTCACCCTCAACCCCAGTCCTCTTCCTGCCAATAAAATCTGAAGAATGAAGACAGTGAGATGGAGCTTTCCGCTGTGGCACAGGGGGAGTTTGGGTAATATTCAGACAGCTTTGCCTCAAGCAATGAAATCAAACAGAAGTTCCCTGCAGAGTTAGACGTCTGTTATTAAAGGTTGTTCTTTTGCTGTCAGGGTCAGCACAGACCCACTTCTACCCATACTCAGAAAAAACCCACAATGGTATAAACAGTAAAAACTCATGTATGAGCTCATATACACACTTTTCAAATGTACCCTATGAAATAAATCTCTGTCCTTGTACAAGGTGCAATGATGTCTACATTTTTGTTTTAACATGAATCTTTGTTTAATCCCTAACAGTGCTCTGCTTTTTCATATAAAGCATTCAAGTCATATGAATTTAGGTAATCGTATACAGTTAAAATTATTTTCGGATAAAAGGAAGTATCTGAAAGAAACCTGTATTCAGTTATTAGTTCAATCAAGAGGAAAATATGCTTAAACATACAAAATGATAATAAAAGTTTGTATTGTATACTTTGTATATGTATTTGTCTATGACTAAGTTTTGTACAAAATATCGGTACTGGTCAAATAAAACACAACTACATAAAAAATAAATATCACCACCTACACATGTTCCCACTATATAGAAAGAACAGAGTTTGCATTTCAGCTGATATTGATTGTTTTATCAGCTGTTATTAGTATGCTAAAACAGTTTAAAACTCCTGCAGACTTATTGGTTTTCTGCACAATGACCACGTACATAATTTAATCAAAAAATTATGGCAAACTATAGGTCTGTCAAAATCATTGGCAGTAATTTAAGATTTAGACAGTTACTGATTATGTTTACTTTGAACCATCAGCTGTACAGCCACTCACCACAACTTTTCTCATCTATGAAACATGGTACTTTGCATTGTGGGAATGTTAGTGTACATGCCAAATAATGTACATGACATGAAGACATTTGATATAATTTTATTGTTTGATCTGTTTTAGAAATTTTAAATCCATATCTATTATGCTATTCTACAGTCACAGTTGTTGCCATGTCTACATTAGAAGCGCAGCATAAGCAGCACATTGAGTCTTGCATGAAACTTGCATGAGACCTGCATGAAACGTTTGTGCCTATACTGGTCGTGTCATGGCACATGTTAACTGGCACATTCAAAGCACTTTTTTTTACAAAGAATACAGAGAGGAGCCTACAGGATCACACTGGAAAAGAGAAACTTACTATTTAACACAAAAAAATATTGTTTGATCATAAAACATAGCTAAAAAAAAGTTTAAAGAACACTCACAATGTTTGTTACATATTGTAACCCCAGCGCTATAGACATAGCTGTAACATTGGAAACTAGATTGTTTGAGTTGTTAACTTGATATATTTCTAAATTTTCTGTAGAATTATTTTGGTTTGGTCCTTTCTGTGGAGTGTTTTACATGCCTAGACACAAAATATAGAATTGAAGCATGAAAGTATGTTTCAGATTGCATTTACACACTGGGCACTAAACAACTAGATTGATTATTGGTTGCCTGATGCACATGTCAGAAAACATGTACAATTATGTTAAAGTATCTCTGTGACTGTGAGGTAAATGTTTACTTTGAGTTTATAGTAATATTACGGCTATTGAAGCAGTCACTCTTTCATTTAAACGGACCAATTTTTGCCAAAGCCCTCTGAGCCAAACATCTTGTCATCGTCAAAAGATTTTGCTGCTGTCAGCTGTCATTTCAGTGCACCAATTTTCAATAGATCAGGCATTCACGGGTACTACATGGGTATTTATTTACATCACATCCATGCAGATCTTCATCCATTGCTTTTCACTCCTTCACAACCACCATCAGTGTTCCCTGGAATGATTACAACTAATTACTAAACACTCCTCACATATCTTCATCTGTTGTTCATGATACATTAAATAAATTAATTTAATTACACTTAATCGGTGGATTAAAAAACAAAATCATTACTGTGTTTTATCAGCTTGGAAATACTGTGTTTGTAGTTCACATCATGTTTTCATTACCAAGTTATGCAGAAAAACAGGAAATAGCTTTATAGCAATACCAATTGCAAGTGCGATTACTTTTTGCAACTAATTATTTAGTAATAATACTAAAGTCAATTAAAAGATTATAATAACAAAAGGGAAACGATTTATTGAAACAATGCATTCATATAATTATAAGTGCTTTATAGGTTGAATCTAGATCTGCCTCTTTTAACACACTTTCCAGAGAAATATCTGGTTCTAAGTTTATTTAAAAATGCTGGTATTGTTTTGCACTGAATTTGTTGTAAATAAATGCTTCTATGTACTTTGTATGTTTTTTGTAGCTATTTGAACATTTGGAAAATGATCAGAGATATTAGTGACAAAAAATGCTAAATAAGATACTTGGCTTAAAGAGTTTGTAAAATGTTGTAAAACAGAGTGACAGATTTACTAGTGACTCTGGTTGGTTTGTAAATAATACGATGAGCATATAATAAATCAAAAAAATCTTTGGTACAGATGTGATTCAAATTGAATTTTGCCCATCAAGCAAGACTAATGAATAATTAGTAACATGGTGTTACTCATCATCCTGCATTCTGAATGTTAAAATAACTGGAACAATGGATTGTCCTGGTAGCCCAATGGTTGCGGCACATGCCACATAACCGCAGCTTCCTGGGGTCCAACTGGGGACCTACCCCTTCTCTACTCTCTGCTGAATGTTGCATGGAATGAATGACAGTGAGCGGGGGCGGCAGTCAGCATCAGTCATGGTGATAATACAAAGAAAAGTGGCATCTCATAAAGGTTAGATTGCAACAAGAGCAATGTGATCTTCACCAAGAGGTCAAAGCTGTCAGGTGTACACCTTAGAAAAATGAAATGCAGAGAGATTTCATGCCAGCCTTCTCTGCATCTAAACTCAAAAGTGTCTCAGCAACAATTAAAAAAAATGTAATATGTTATGTCCCTGCTGAAATAATTGTGCCTTTGTGTTTCTTTTTACATTGAACTGTTGAACTATATTATATTTGTTGTTATATATTTGTCGTCTTGTTTTTTGCTATATTATATTATATTTGCTGTGGTGTTGTCTTGTTTTTTCTGTCAACAGTTGGGTAATTGTTGCTTCTCTAGTTAAAACCAAGAGAAGATAGAAACAAACTCCAGATATTGATGTCTACAATATTGACGTTTAATAGCACAGCCATCAGTGTTAGAAAAGCCTTAAGGCAAATATCCACAAGATGTGTTGGATCTGGTTTTAAGGCATGTACTGTATGTCCCAGAGTAGACACAGATTTGATTTTTTTAATCCAACAAAACAAGAACAAAAACTGAATGAATCCCATGGACTGAATGTATCATGTCCATGAGAAATAAAGAATACAAAGCTCTTTTTCACATGAGTTTTGGTCCTTAGGCTTAGGTTGCATAATTTAATTTGTCTAGCTTGTATGCTCCATGTCTATATAATAATACATTAAATGACCATTTTATTGTACCAAGAGGTCAGTTTCCTGATTGAAACCACAAACTGAAATGAAAATGGGACACTCATAATGCTTATAATAACTATATATATGTGCTCTGCCAAACTTCATAGTTTTGGCCTGGAGTAGTCCAAGTGAGGACATTTTGTGGGTGATAATATGGATGAAAGGCTGTTTGAGGATTAAGACTACAGTGCTGTGAAACAGCATTTGCCCACTTTCTGATTTTTTTTTTTGCATATTTGTCGCATTTAAAAAATTCAGATCATCAAACAAATCTAAATGTTACACAAAGATAACATATTTAAATTATGATTTCAATTTTTAAGGGAAATAAATTGTCCAAACCTGGTCCTATGTGACAAAGTAGTGTAATTCCCCCCTAAACCTAATAACTGATTGTACTGCAAAAACTGCAATCAGGCGTTTGTGATAACTGGCAATGAGTCTTTCACATCGCTGTGGAGGAATTTTGGCCCACTCTTCTCTTTTAATTCAGGGTTTTTGAGCATGAATGGCTTGTTTAAGGTCATGTCACAGCATCTCAATCAGATTTAAGTCCAGACTTTGACTAGACCACTCCAAAACCTTTTTTGTTTTTTTTAGCCATTCAAAGATGGACTTGCTGGTGTGTTTCGGATCATTGTCCTGCTGCATAACCCAAGTGTGCTTGAGATTGAGGTCACAAACTGATGGCCGGATTCTCCTTCAGGATTTTCTGGTAGAGCGCAGAATTCGTGGCTCCATCAATTACAGCAAGACGTCCAGGTACTGAAGCTGCAAAGCAGTCCCAGACCATCACACTACCACCACCTCGTTTGAATGTTGGTATGATGTTCTTTTTATGAAATGCTATATTAGTTTTACACCAAATGTAATAGGATGCACACCTTGAAAAAGTGCAACTTTTGTTTCATCAGTCCACAGAATATTTGTCTAAAAGTCTTGGGATAATCAAGATGTTTTTTGTTGTTTTTTTGGAAAATTTAAGTGATTGTTTGATTCAATTAGTTTTTCACATGGGTTGGGCCAGGTGGGTTTGGGCAGCTTTTTCCCCTTAATAAATGAAACCATCATTTAAAAACTGTATTTTGTATTTATTCATGTTATCTTTGTGTAATATTAAAATTTGTGTGACAAATGCAAAAATATATATCTGGAAGGGGACAAAAAAAATTTAACAGCACTGTAGGTTTGGGTTATAAGGCTACAATTAGGTTTAGAATAGGATTAGGTATTTAGTTATGATAGAGAATATGTTATGTCTATGGAGAGCCCTAACAAGGATAGAAATACAAACGTGTTTGCGTGTGTGTGTAGCTGAGTGGTTAATGGGCCCTTTATGAAAGATCAATAGCACATTGATGTACAGAAATGCAGCCTTGCATGGGCATGTGTGTGTACATGTGTGTGTGGTAGAGTGCATATGACACAGCATTGGGTTGGGTGTAACTCTTTTCTTCTGTATTCATGATTAATGGGCTAGTTTTTTCAAGAGAAAATAATTACCAGTAATTACCTCATACCACATACCAGTTAAACAGCTGAGATGAGATGAGGGCAAGCTTTTGAACATAGGACATGAAATATTTGTGTAAAACAGATGGATAGCTTAATAATTTACATGTCTTTATCTTCACTTAGTGCTTGTCTAACAACATGATGAACATCATGTTGCAGGATGTGGTTTAGAGGTTAAACTATCCCAGGAATACCACCGGACTGCAGAGGTTCCCTGAAGACCTCTGGGTTTGTCTGATGTACTTGTATTTACTGATCTAAGAGAAGTTTGTGAAGGAGATAAAGCACCTTTGTTGTTATTGACACAAGACGGGAAATCACTTGCTAAGGGATTACAAATTAAGCTTTAGCACTAACAGTGACAGTCACCCTTGCATTGTTGTAACACCCAGACCTTAGCCACTCTGAATCTGTGAAAAGTTTCCTATCTTTTATTTACAGCCCCTGCTCCCCAATATAATTAGGTTTCTTTATGTGTTCATTTAAGCTAATTCAGCTGTGGTGATATGTGTTCAAATGATTGTGAATTGTTAAAATGTTAGTGATTGTTGTGTTGATTATGTCTGTATGATATTTTTTTTTTCTTGTTTAGACTGTGGTGACTGAGGTTTGATGTAGTCACTTGTGTTCTGGAGTTTGTTCATATTGTAACCTAATTTAGGAAGTTGACAATACCTAAGTAGCTTACACTTCTATTTTCATGTCTACAGAGTATTATTGAAATGGTTGCATCTGTGTATTTCACCCGTGTGTTTACTTAAGCAGATGGAAGGTTGTAGATCATGTGAGGCTAAGAACATACAAACACAGTCACTGGTCTGTGGTGGGGGAGAAGGAGTCAGTTTTCTAGGTTTTGTTTAAGTTTGAAGTAACTTCTGTTTAACTATTTTTTTCTCCATTGTCTCTATGTGTCCTTTGTGCAAAAAATAAATACAAATAAAAAAATTTTTTTAAAAACCTCGCCCACTTGAAATGCTGCCATTATAATAACAAAAGAAATATGGGCTGAGGAGAAAACAGAGCAGAGGTGATAGGTGTGCACATGCTTAATATTCATGGAAAAGTGCAAGTACTTGCCTAAAAAATACTCCATACTGTACAAAATTCTTTACTCAGGTTAAATAGTAAAATAGTAGTAAATATCCATATGAAAGACAACCCTAACCCGTCATTTCACACACACCATCCATATTAGATTTTAAACCAAAACACAGTCTTTCTCTAACCATGACCGAAGTGCTTTTTTTTTGCCTAAACCTAACCTCACACGGGACTCTGGACCGGAACTTAGGTTCAACCCAACCACCTCATTGTGACTCACTTTTCATTTAGAAATGTATCACTTCATTAATTCAAAAAATATGTTGCACACAAAACAGTCTTTTACAATAAAGGTTTGAACCACAAGGCCTCAGAGTAGTATTTCCACCCAACGTCCTTTACTTAGTCCTGTGTGCAGCTGAAACGTTTTGCTTTTCCTAGTAAACAAGTTGCCCTTGTGTTACAGCTTTTCTGACCTAATCTGAAGCACATCAGGCTTAATAGCAAACAGTCCCTTCAACAGCTTTCTTTCCCTTTTTTTCTGAACTGCCTGTGCTCAGACTCCCCCTTGATAGTCTTTCTGAGGTGGCCTGCTCTAATGTGAGTCCAATATCAAGCTGCACACATACAAGTTATCAGAAGCCAATTAGCACTGTCAGATGTTTGACTCAGAGTCAGCAACCAGTTTCTAACCAGCTGTTTGAAACTGATGTCAAATGCTACTAGAAAGGGGATTCAAAATAAATGTAAAATTTACAGAAAGCACTAAGCCACGAAGCCTGATGGGTAATAAATACATTCAACGTACTATTAAAAATGAATCTGTTTGTTCCATTTAATCCTATTGTTCCCCTTCCCTTGATCTAATGGGAAACAGTGAACAAAATGTTCCAAGACCTTTTTGGCTTTCACTTTATCAACATACAGTCTTCCAGAAAGTATAATTCAAGCATAATTCTTAGTTGACTCTGCCAAAAGGAAAAAAAAAAAAGTCTCTCTCTCTGTCTTTCTTGTGTACCCACTGACAAACATGTCTGTATCAAAACAGTCAATTTCACTTCAACATTTTTAAAAATGTATAAATAGCTTCTTTTATCAAATGTCGACTACAAAAGACACAAAAGTAGGATCCATGTCAACTTTGTAATGCATCTTCAAACAACTGAACTTTTATAAATAATCGTGTAAATGGTTCTCATTAAGGAGGTCATGCTTTCTTGTCTATTTTCTACACTTTTGACCGTGTCTCATGTCTTTGATAGGCAGTCTATTATTAGAAACAAAATAACAGAAAAAAGGTGACAACAGCAGATGTGCTTTCTTGTTGACATCACTAAAAAGGCCATCACCACCGCACTTACGGCAGCTGCTACCAGAACAGTACAAACACTGAATTATTTAATCCATACAATATGCCTCTGGTGGAAAAAAGCATAATTCGAAATCTTCCTCTTTTCTCCATCCTACGCCTCACTCAACACATGCATTCCTTTCTATTTAAGCACTGGATCTACCTTTAATTGAAAAAGAAATGAGTGAGTGCACCATTGAAACGAGAATAATTGACATGCTTGTGAAGAGCAGGCATAAGCCTTTAATTCAATAACATGGCAGATTATAGGGGGCTTAGATTCCACCTTGGCTTGGAGTGCTCCCAGTGGGGAATGCATCCACTTGGCCTAGAAACATGTTGATGGTAGAAAAGAACATTGTCTAATAATGCTACAATAACACTGTGAGTAGTTAAAAGGCACACCAAGTCATAGCTATCAGACTGCTACACACAGTTATTTCAATGCATGAATAAAACTGTCTGAGGACAGTATTCATATCTCCACAGGAGGTCTCATGGTTATTTTTTATTACCTCATGATAGCTAGAATTTCATGCTTTTTTAGGCTGAACTGAAATTTCCTTTTTTTGTTTTAATGAAATCTAAACTAAAAAGAGAAGACATGTAATTGTGCATATATTTTCACCATTTTTCAAAAGAGTATAAAACATATCGACATACAGTATGAGAAGAGTTTCTAAGCTTCAAGCATCTGAGTGGGTGGTTCTCTCAGCAGTGGTTGACAGATGTAGTGTCAGTTTTGTCAAGAGACCCATGAACATGAACATGGATAAAAAAATTCTCTATTCTCCACATAGAGTTGGTTTAAGCTGTTTGCCACTTTACAACATCAGACATCTGTGAGGACCCTTCATGCTGTATGCCATTCCAAAATCGTAACCACTTAAACTGTCAATGTGATATTTTTTTAATGAAGTTTTCTGACTTCTGGAACAAAACTTTAAGAAATATCTATAGAGAACTGCAGCAGCAGAACGCAAATTCTGCTACTTCGGCTCTCCATAGGTATTGTGTGTGTGTGTGTGTGTGTGTCTGCCCACACAGATTTCACACATTGCACTTGAAGAATATAAATGTAGGGGGTGCAGTCAATGCAGCCAAATAAACAAAACTTCATTCTTTTTGCTAATTACATTATTATCAAACAGCTACTCCAGTAAAAAAAATAGTTGGAGTAGCATATTTATTTATCACTATTATTATTTTGGCTACTTGAAGCTACAATATGCAACTTTTTTTTATATATTAATCTTGGATTTACAAGACACTGAACCGAGCTCCTCATTGTGTGTGTAGGTGTAACTTGAAAGTCACGTTGGATAAAAGCATCCGCCAAATGAAATGTAAATGTATTATTTGAAAATAATTACTATACACACTGAAGTATCATGCCACAATAAAGATTTATCTAATTGTGCATTAGTATTCTTTTCTTCAATAATTCCAGTGTGACAAAATGTGTTTCATACTGTCACTACACTTATAGTAGTGTAGGAATGATACCAATGTTCATGGATCATTAATTAGACCTAACCATGTGTGATTAATAGGATGTCATGGCTCAAAATGTACCGTATACTGTGGTGTAATGTCTGTGTGTATAATTACACATTCCTGCTTCCTGTACTGGCAAGTGGTATATACATCCAAACCAAGTGTGTCGACATCCTTTGATGGCTAATGAAGCAAGCGGCATTTAGATTGCATACTTTGTGATTTATTTACATTAACAGAATGTGAACACCATGAAATGTAATATATATGATGAGAACATTTGCATGTGCATGTTTTAGATGTGTGCATGTTGATATTTCTAGTCTTTATTTAAGGTTTATGTTTCTTGTCCCCAGATTGATGCCTGCTGTCTGTCATTGGAACTGACAAGCTCACTTGGAATCACTATTGCAAGGGCCATATAACCAGCAGCAACATCACTCTTTACTATGAAATGAAGCCATCTGAAGAGGATCCTGACAAAGAGCTGATGAATATTTTCAGTGCATAAAAGCCCACGTAAAAGCAAGAGAGTTTTACTATAGCCTACTGTGTCATCTTCAATGGTCTGTACCAGTTTTATTACTGTTCACCAGTGAGTAATTTTCTGATTATGATGACTGAACAAAATTACCATTGTACTGTAAATAGGCAGGATAGAATAGATGACCTTTCCAAATAATAGTAATAACATCTGTAGAGATCTTAACACAAAACAGACAAAAGAAAATGGCCAGCCTTTCACATGGTAATTATCACCACCTCAAACACCATTCCTATATCACACACACTGAAGATGTAAGGGTGTGGGTATGTTTTGTATGTTATGTATGTGTGATGACTAATCCTTTAATAAATTCTGTATATGTACAGTCAATCTGCTGCAGTCAGTGACAGAGCTGTTTCACCTGGGCCTCTATGAAAATATTGAATTTAATCTTGTACACTTTTCAAGTCACTTACAGAACATAAAGAAGTCTAACAGCTATGTGTACAACCATATCAAGCACAGATTTGTTCTGTGAATTTAATGAATTCAAAGGTATTTAACTTCAAAATTCCTGAGGTTCTTCTCACCACTTCTCATTCCTTGTCTGCGATGCTGACATTTTTCATATACTATTTCAGCAAGTCCCACAAGGACTCCACTGGCACAATAAGATAAGTGCAAGTGTGTGTGTATGTGTGTGTCTGCATGCGTGTCTGTGTGACAGAGAGAAGGCATTTGTCCATGAGTCTGTCGTCTATAGGGCCTGAGCAAACACAGATAAAGTCACTTGTGAAGTGCTTTCAGAAGCACATTCTGCCACACTGCAACACGGTAAAATGACCAGACAGAAGTAGGCAGGTGGAATTTAGAAACAGTAAAGTGACATGTCCAGACCTATTTTTGTTGGCTTTAATGCTTACAAAATGTTCTCTATTATGCTAAATAATTTATAGTGCCTTTTCTGAATTATGTGTACAACAAAAAGAGAGTCCAGACAAATAAGGCACACAAGCAAAAGTCAGGTGATAAAACCATAGATGTATTAAAATATCTGAATATATTGTTTCAGGATGTTTGAGAGGTTTTTTTTTTAGGTTATGCATTCTACATTCATGGCAATTACAATGCTCCACCTGGCCATCTACCTGCATGAAAAAGTGGCACAGTATAATACATTTGTGCTGCTTGTTAGCTTAAAAAATTTGACCTAACGCTTCAATTTATGACAATTTGAAGAGTAGAATTTGTATGTCTGTAATAGTCAGGAAATGGTCTGCAGTAATTTCTTCTGTAATAAGTATAATAATAAAGTGTTCTGGGGCCAGACCATGTCATGTAACCTGCAGCTCCAACTCTGTTCAATACACCAAAATTGCTTCACAGCCTAGAGCTGTTCCTGGGGGCTTGGCTAGAGACCAGTGAAGACTATCGTGCAACACATGGAGTGCAATGTTTTTTAGGAGGGTGAGGACAACAGAGCAGCACATTTTTTCCCTTAGGATAGTGAAGGCCATGGGGTGCTTGTTTTTCTGAACAATTTCTGAGGACAAAGTTGTGGAGAATCAGAATCACAGTGACAGAAACTCTGTGACAAGGAAAAAGAGCAAATATATGATGGAAACTAACGTACAAGTTAAATATCTTTAAAATGGGACACATTTACTAAACTTTGCAGATTCTGAACAGAGTCTGGGCAGGGATGGGAGAGGTCAGTTCGCTGTGGAAGGGGACACAGATGTTCTTGCTATTAAAGATTCAAAAGATCCTGTGTCAATGTCAGTGTATTTGTGTATGAGTGGGTGGAAAGAGAAAGTTGCCTGTTTTACCAGTAGTTCTATCTCTATGTGTGCATCTCGTATCGACCATCTCATTATTTCATACAGAAATACAGAAAAGGAAAACTGAAATGCGTCACTCATTGTGAGACACCATTTCTGCAGAACTGATACTAGCCCTTTTTACACAGAAACCCCGCCATACTAGTGAGAAGGTAGCATATTGGCGTGGTGAAGCTGCCTTGAAGAGGCAGTGTAAAAGGGGCTACTGATTCCCAGGGAGAAGCAGAAGGTCTTGATTGAAATACTGTAGAAGCACAGGTGAGTCTGTTAAGATAATTGAAGGATTTACAGGAATCTTTCAAAGATGACATGAAGGAAAAGCAGCTGTTTGAGTGCACTTGAAGATCGTTCTTGTCAAAAGCAAAAGCTATATGGTTGCGATATTTAAAACAAACCATCTAGAACAGTTTGTAAAAGTGCTTGTTTTCCACCTTTCACTGTGTTTTATGCAGATCATGTCTTTTTTCTATTGCCAACACTATATCTCCTGTAACTGAATAACACAAAAGCTCTCACTCCTGTCCCTCCCTTGTAGTAAAAAAAACAAAAAAAACAGTGTCCATATCAGCATTGAGGTTAGGGATGCTTGGTTCAGCAGAGATTCTAGTTAGGATAGGGCCCCCTGTCCATATCTGAAACCCCTCGTCATTTCCTTTTGACACCAGTTATCTGACACTGCCTTGCAGTCCAACAACTCTACTCCCAGAGCTTGCACCTCGACTGGAGGTTGAGACAGAATTCATTGCAGGTTTGATGGTGGGGTGGTCATTCATGCAAAGAATTTATTATACGTTTAAACAAAACCGTGAAATACCTCATGTTCCTTCTGTCGGCCACTCAGCCTGAATATTTTTCAGACTGAATATTACATATGCACATTTGATGCCAAACCAAAGAGTCACTGGGGCTGCCTCAAGGTGCCAGTTGTTAGATATGTTTTGCATTTATTATCTACATATTTTAATTTATAAATACAATATTTTGTCTTTTTCAGGACAGTGTTTTACAAGATAACATAAATGTGGTGCCTGAAAAAGTGCATATACTGTAAATTTATCCTCAAAATTTTGTGGCACATCCAGCAGCAGAAAAAAACTTTTACTTCAGTTCAGTCAGAGCATCTGCTGCAATTTGCTGTCATTTATATTTCTGCTTGTTTCTGATCCTCAGAAATCTTCTCTGAAAAACAAATGGACCAGATTAAAACATACAATTAAAACAGAAATAATGTAGTTTTAGATGAAAAATATAAGAATTTCTTTGACATAGATCGTCAGTAGGGAAAGAGTAGCCAGCTGGATATGCTTCAATGTCTGGCCATTTGGCCGCTGGCCAATAGATAGATTGTGAGGTCATTTGTTCTGAAAGCTATTTTTTCTTTGGATAGTTTGCCTTATCTTCCTTGTTAATGTGATTATTTTAATTTTCCACAAATGGCCATATTTTAGTTTGTGTCACAATGGACTGGCAAAGCAAAGGCAAGTCACACCCTAGTCTGCCTCTGACTGACTTGTTCGTGCACAATCATCACTCTGCTCTAAATGTAACCAAACCAACCAACAAAGGCAAAAAGAAATAAAAAATCATGGCATGCGTACAGCACAACTGCGTATCAGCTTGGATGTAGAAGTGGTTATACACAGTGCCGACTGAAAAAAAGGAGGTATACACCATATACCTCCGCGTACCCTGCACTATACCACTGTTTTAAAGTGACTAGTAAATGTTTGAACAGCAGCTCACTAGAAAGATTTTTACCTTAGACATTTTGCATTTGGGTACATAGTGACACAGCAAACAAAGGTTCATTGTACTGTATAGGACTCCCCCCAGATTCTGTAAGTTAACGATCACTCTAATTATCTTTCTGACCTGCCTCAGTCTTTTAGATTGTTGGACATCAGATATGGTAATTTGCACCGTGGTACTCTTCTGGCGTTCACCCCATTTATGACCTGACCTTGCCTTTGTCTTATCCTTTCAAAACCCACCTTTATTCATCATGTCATTCCACCCATTTAACTGGACTTCATGCAATCACTTAAATCCATGTTATTTTGGATATTGAAGACCTCTCCCAGTTAGTTCTTCAGATTCTCCTGCTTCCTGTTCACTTGGACTCCAGTCCCCATCAGCCACTGCTTGTGTCCTGCACTTCCTGCCTCCTGTTTCTCCAGACTCCAGCTCTCCGTTATTAGGCTCGTTCGAGATGAGCAAGTTCTGCGCAGATTCAATCGCCGGTGATCGGCGCGCAGTGCATGCCGGTTAGTTTTCTGTCCGACTTGACGCCGACTTGCTCTGACGTCATGC
>JAUMHL010000018.1:12694407-12706765 GCA_032362345.1 Sandelia bainsii
AGCCACTCCCCCTGCTGTGGCCGCCTGTTCTCGTCTCTTCTCCAGGCGAGGCGCAGTTCATCTCAAACGAGCCTATTTACTGCACATCCTTCAATAATACAGTGAGTGAACCCTAATATCCATAGTCAGTGTACCTACACTGATCCATCAACTCCTGCTATAACCACTTGCTCTGTCCAGGTCTCCCAGTACCTACTTGTATCCTCCGGTCCTCTATAATGGAACTTTAATAAATCAATTTTTTGCTTTAAATTGATTTAGAAAAAATATTGAAATATGCTTATGCAAAAGACACTAATTCTAGAATCTATAAATTCCAACATTTTTGAAATTGTTATTTATCCCCTCCAAAGACTGGTTGAAAATACAAAAACTGTACATAAATACTGTGGGGTAGATATCCTTATATAGAGTACATCACCACTTAGCAATAGGCTCATAACACTAAATAACACCAGATATTTAACGCAGACAGATTTCTGAAGAGCCTTTTGGGGGAAAAGGGATTGATGCCTTCAAGAAGATGTGTGACCTACTTGGCTTAACTTGCCTTTGTTCAGGTTTGGTCTCTGAGACAGCTGTGACACATCTACAGTTGTCAACTGAAATCATGGGATATAGGGCAGACGGATGATGAGGAGACAATCTGCATATCTGTGTGTGTTCTCCAAGTTGCCTGCATAGGCGAAGATGGCAGCTTTAAGTGCTGTGTGTCTGTGCTCAGCCAGGCTGCTTGGGAACAAAATGACCATATGCACAGTAATGTTGGCTGACAAGCTGTGTCAACAGCAGGAGAAGGGCCATTCAACCATGTACTTTGTCCGCACCTAGAGATTAGAAGTACAGTACACACATCATACATGTAGTAGACACTAATAAGAATATATGGAGTTACTGTATAAGAACTAACATTTCCTTCACTGGAATGTTCCCTCAGATGGGATTTGGTTAAAGTCGAGCATTTTCTTGTTCACTTGTAGATTCAATTAAAACCACAAAGAGACAGTTCCCTCTTGAGTGATTTTAATATCAGATATACTGTAAAAATTTTGACCAAGCTAGACAGGGTGAAAAAAAAAATCCAGGTCTCCTAAGCATTAAAACCCCACAAAGACTTTCCTTCAGAAATGTTAACAGTGTATTTAAATACCCATATGACCAAGAAAATAAAGCCTTTGGAAACTTGGCACAGAAGTGCACAGTAAGCTAAGAGCTTTGCGTTATTCAGTCCTCTAAATTGCTTTTGTGTACCGAGAATGTTCAACAATCCTGTGTCTGGAATTCTTTTTGCTGCCCCCGAGTCTGTCTAATCACTGGTGCAGTGTTTATACAATAATACTATGTCCTATCTTTATCTGTCATGACATTTGAGATACTGGAAATGGTATTGTAAATGAGCTTGGTTTCTTCTCTTCAGAGAGACAAAGCTTTGTGCTTTAATTGGAGCTCCATACATGAGGAATAAAGCAATTGGCAGTCACTATGTCTTTATTCATTGCAGGCAGTATATGTGGATTTTATTCACAAAGGGCTTATTTCCCTCCACTTGCTGTCAGTTCTAAATAATATTTAAATGGGGCGTTGACAACCCCACAGTAAACCTAGATGACAGAATGACTGGCTTAATTTTTTATTTGAAACAAGAATACTGCCAGCCAGCAACACCACAAAGCAAATTTGATAAAGGCTGAAAAAAAATGTGTGAGACTGACTCTGACCAAGGCTAAATTATCAGAGAAAGCAGACAGATTTGTGTTGTTACAGTACAAAACTCAACAATTAACGATGTATGTGCCATGGTGGAGACCAAGGCTACGCGTACGTATGGTACTAAACTGACTGTACAATCTCTAGCTCAACTGAAATATATTTAACATTCACCATAGCCAAGTTTTATTAGGTGATAACATGTCAGTGTTGCGAGTTTTTTGTCCTACTCACAAGTAGTCAATCTATAACTAAAATAAATACATAAAAGTAGATATAATAATCATACACTTACACCAATTAAATTCCATTTGGATTTATTACTGTTTTAGGTTTGTCTTGGCAAAAAGAGATAAAAAACAGTGCGAACACTGTCCATCAAAACATCCTAACATCCGGCAGTTATTTCTCACAGTCTGGCGACACTGTGAAATTCAATAACAACGAAAATAAAAGCAAAATAAGACACTCTGGGGGAAGAATAATCAGATATTTTCCACTGAGAGAAAACAAGTTCTTGCTTATGGATTTTTAAGCAGCAAGTCTGCTGCGCTCTACCATCAGTGGCATTTATTTACTTAAAGCCCTCATTTTACTTACTCACACAACAACAAAGCAACAAAGTTGCAATTACACATGTCCTTGTTACTGTTAAAATCAAATGCTGTAGAGAAGTAAACATGATACTGTATACTTGGAACATGTTTTAGCTGGATCAACTCAGCTCCCCACTAGCCTTCTACACCTTTATTTGTTCTTGGCAAATGATTCTTGTCTATGACCTCTGAAAATGTCAGAGTAAAATATGTGCAATATAATAATATACTGTATGTGCATACCGTCAACACACCCAGGCTTGCTCAATGACAAAACACACACATGAAACCCATTAAGCAAGAAAAGTTCTGTATGATCTTTTGGACAGTGGGTGTCTTTTTGAAGATTTAAATGTAACTTCACTTTTTAAAATTGCTACAAAGAGAAAAATGACTGAAGTAAAATGCATCGACCGACATCTGTATCTCAGTGCTGGAAATAAGGTCTTCGCCTTCACTGTGCTAGAAGACGCCTGTGGTAGTTTGATTCTTACGATGGACTGTACTTTGCTGTGATTTCAAACGAGTGGGAGACTGGATGTTCCCAGAGCAACGCTAGAGCTGACTCAGACACTCTAACCCCTGTGCCCCAAATCACACAGCAGTGTTATCTGCCAGAGGATACAATCAAGGAAACACATCAAAGTTGAGTCTCTGGAGCTGGTCTGCTCACATGCATGCTTACAATATGGGCCTTGTATGCACAAAAGCACATTCATCGAATCACTCGCTAATTGTACAGGAATACTCTACAGCCTGACTCATAATGAAAGAGCAATTAGGCCCCTTGATCACTGGCTTTGAACCAAATGTAGCTACGACTTTTATGCAGCAATGCTGCTTTCAGAATCTGCAGGCTAACCACGTGTTGGTTTGTCTGACCTGACTGTCACACCTCAGGGAGGATCAGTGGGCTTCTTGCCCGCCTGAATGTCAGTGTGGTCCCTCCCTCCTTTTTTGTCATCTATTTCAACTGCTCATTTACACCACAACCTTCCTGCTCCTATTAGCGGTGTATTCATGTGTAATGTCGCTTGGGATATATTCCCATGCCTGGGCCTGAGTCCAAAACCAACGTGTGTTTGTGTGTGTGTTTCTTTTACTTGCTCAGCTTGATAATATTCTCGTGTTGCATGTAATCCCTGGTGATAATTTTGTGGGAAGTTGTTGGTGCAAAACCACCCACAGCTCAACCTACCTCAGCTCGTCTATCCTAAATGATAGTCCAGTCTGTCCCAGATCTTGTTGACATCAGACTGCAGGCAGGCTTGACATGCACATACATATTAATGAAGCCATGAAGTCATTTATTCACCAGCTGATTTACATTGCAGAGCACAGAGGTCCTAAATCAAAGGGATTTCAAAACACTTTACAAGATTTGCAAATTAGATGAGACAAGCTGTTTATTTCTCTAGCATGTTGTAGCTTTCAGCCCTAAACTTCATTTTAATCTTAATTCCTTCATTAGGCAAATACGACAGTGGTTCCTTCTACACTAATGCAATTTGCTAAACAAGTGGAACATTGAATGTTTGCATGTGAACACATGCATTAGATATAGCCTCAGACCACATCAACACATTTATAAGCATGGAAGCATACAGGCACACAAACAATATGCAGCTATCAATATTATTAATTTCTGTTTCCTGCATGCGACTCACTAAAAATATCTAGCTGTCCGATGTCTCTAATTTCAAGGCAAATGCGTATGTGGCACCTGGTGGATCAGAGTAGATAGGACAGACTCAGGATTTGTATGCAACAGGAGGCATCTTTAGGAGGATTGTGTCTGGTCTGTCTGATGCTTAGTGATTCTCAGCGGGAGCAGGGAGCAGAAGCTCACTCAGTTGGAGGAAAAGACTCATGAGCTTTATTGATCACAGGTTTGTTAGACAGGGGGTCTCCCTGTGCATAAAACAGAGCTTTTATTGCCATCAGAACTGAAACAGGTGAGGTAACTGAAAAACTCATCAGTATGAG
Organism: Sandelia bainsii; assembly: GCA_032362345.1. NCBI lineage: Eukaryota > Metazoa > Chordata > Actinopteri > Anabantiformes > Anabantidae > Sandelia > Sandelia bainsii. Next base: position 12,698,697 of record JAUMHL010000018.1, read on the forward strand.
AGAGTAAATTAAAATGGTGAGTTTGACTGGAGGGATGGGAGGGGGTTGTTAATATTGTAAAAAGCTGTAATGTTTTCTATTCTTAGAAGTCTGTTGGCACCAGACCCACACATATTATGGCATCAATACCACTCTGTGTCTACTGGACGATCATTTCACTTCCACATCACTGGAACAAAAAATCATCAAGCATGCTTCGCTGAATACCAGACATAAAGATCACATGATCGACCTCAAATTCACTGCTGCACTGTAGGATTTTTAAAGGTCTGTATTGTTAAGGTCAATCTAGTGACAGCATTTTTTCTTCTAGATAATGCTAGCCAACATAATAACAACTCAATCATTAAGTACTGTATCGAAAAGTCAAACAGTTGGGTTCTTTTAAAAATGTTTTTCAAATAGTTTTCATGTGTGTTTGGAAACTGTGTACAATAGTTCAAACTGAGTCACAGGGGGATTGTATCTGATTGTTGTTTTGCAAGGCAACTGTACATGAACAGAAACGTGCCTTGTATTGAACTGTGCTGGAAGCACTGTGAATTGGGAGGCTGAAAAATGCCGTTGGGAAAAGGACTGAACTATGGGGCCAGTAGGTGAAGACTCTGGACTTTTTTCTTTCTTTCCTTTTTTTTAGTTTATGTCTGCAACTGCTGTAACCCAGAAAACAAGTGTATGTGAATGGGTAGACAAGGTTTGAAGTCATTGATTTGATTGTAGCGGTCATTTGGCATGAAAATAGCTGCTAGAAAAGCACAGTCTTTCCATTTCTTTGCCAGCATCCTGCATGAGTGTGCTCCAGGTGATTTGTACAGCCTGTGGCTTGCCTGGCTGCATGTTAATCAACTCTGTGACAAAGTTCAATAAGCCATACTCCCCATACCATTTCCCTGTTTTCCAGAGCTTCACCAGAGACGTTACCTGCTCCTGCTGTTGAACATTAAGCTTCCTACTTCTGTTAAAAAGAGAATCAACACACAGCAGGTGCATGAGTAAGCACAGAAGTTAATGCCAGGACTCTAATTTGAAGATCTGCACTTGTCTTATCTTGTTTGGGAGCCTGCTACTGTGGGTTTGGGGGAGTAAACTGGGGGTGAATGATTGTTCAAGTACCAGTCCACAGTTGTTGGCAGCTCACCACAGCACACATTCTGGCAGCAGTCAGCCCATGGTGTCTGACCCCCTGATGTACCCACACATGGAGAACTGCTAGTTTTGTTAAGCTGTGGAGTTATGTTAACAGAATGTGTGTGAACAGGAAATGGATCCTCGCTACAGTTCTGAATGCTTTAGATGATAATGTTCATGGGATTAAAAAAACAATTGTGCATGATTGATGGAGTCTGGATATTAGACCCTGACTGAGATGTGGAAATGCAGTTTCAAGGCTCGGGTTAAAAAAAAGTTGTTCCGTACATGAATGGATGCCATTTTCAAAGCTCTCAAATGATAATGAACAGAGTTTAAGTTATGTTTAGATCAGATTTTTAAATGTAAACAGTATTTAAATTGTAATGTTAAATGTATTCAGTGATATTGTCTCATATGTTCTTCTGTTTCAAGACAGCATAATAATACAGATGAAGACAAGGCCTGATTACTTCCAACCAACATTAGATCAATTATGATTACAGATCCAGTTTACACTAAACAGCCACAACATTAATATCATAGGTTGGTTTTATTGTTGTGGTGGACAAGGGTCAGCATGGGAAAAATGTAATGATGGCTAACATTGACAGGTGTGAGAACATAAAGTGCGTTGCAGTTTATTCCATATGGGTACATAACTGCAGACTGGACAGAGTGCCTATGCTGACCCCTGTCCACCCCTGTGGCTGACTGGTGTAGTAGTATATGTGATGGATCAGACTCCTGGTGCCAGATACTCTAGACTCCGGAAGAATGTGTTTGTGACAGTAAAGTTGGCTTTCTTCTCAGAAGCCATCACTAGAGGCTTTTCTGTTTGAGCTATAGTGTGGTGGCAAAACCAACCCTGTCTGCTAAAAATGACATTCCTTTACAACTAAACTGCAATCACAAATACGTTTTTGTGTGGAACGTAACTACGACCGGTTGACATCTTCTGTTAACAAAATGATTATATGTTCACAATGAGTGCAAATGACAAGTCGCAAATACATTACCTTACATATTAACAAAATGTACACAGGCAATGTATTTTTGTCTGCCAAAATATCCGATCTACAACATCCGGTTTTCTGTCTAAAAATATCCAACGTTGCAGTTCAACATCCAGATATGTGACCGTTACGTTATTAAAGTGTTTTATGGTTGGGATCAGTCATCACTGCAGTGGGTTAGAGTCAGGGGAAGACTGTGGGCTGGGTTAATAGACACACAGTCGCTTCACACACACAATGTCTGCATTAAAAATGAAACCAAAACACTACCTTTTCTCTAACCCTAACCTCAGTACTTTTCTTGCCTAAACCCAACCTCACGGGGCACTTTGGTCTTGAACTCTGGTCTCCGGCAGTCCCGCACAGTAAATGCCCTCCATCCACCTCAACCACCTCCTTGCAAATCGCGTTAACAATAGTAGCACATCATTCATTCACAAAAATGTGTTTCAGTACAACGTTACAATTACGTCCTATACAAAAACAGTTGCAGTTTTCGTCCTATTCGTCGTATACGAATGTATTTTTTAGGAGACAGGGTTGGGATGATATAAGCCCACCATCCACCTCCTTGCAACTCGTTTTGTGTTTATTAATGTAGCGCATCATTCTTTCTAAAAAATATGTTTCACAACAACATGATAATTACATCCACCACAAAAACTTAATTGTGGTTGCAGTTTAGTTGTAAAGGAACATAATTTTTAGGAGACACGGTTAGGCAAAACAGGACCAATGCCAAGCTGATATAGCTCATCTCTTCTTCTAGCCTCCTTATGTCCAGAATAAGCTCATGGTGGCTACAGTCAAGGACGTTTTAATTGCTTATGCAATGAATATTATAAAGGCAGCACACAAATGCTCCTTGTTAGTTTTCATTGGGATTATATGGCCATTGATTTATAATGATCTATATTTAATTCAACCATAACCCAACCCCTAACTAGGATTGGGGAAGTTGTAGTGTAGCACTACTAGTTTTAGCAGTATTGTTCTGCTACATATCTTTGCCATTATTTAGAAATCTTTGCCTATGGCATCATCATCAATTATGTATCAAGCCATGAGTGAGCAAGTAGACGGGAAGTGCACAGGCTACTGTTCTCTACTGTTCATTAGGGACCAATGTGTGGACACATGGTTGAAAAACGCCCAACCGTCCTTTTTAAAATTCCAGAGTTTCTGGTTAATGAGGAACATAATTATGATTTTACCAAGTTTAAGATTTCTAAGACTATTCTTTTTAATCAAACTCAAGGGAGTCGGCTAATGTATGTGACTCAGGTGGTTTGTACAGCTTCTAATCAAACACCATTCTTTTAGTTTGTCTTCATCAGCTCCCCTACAGATTTATCTGTTATCTTTGTAATCTGCTTTTAAGCAATTATTCGCCTATGTGATTAATGTGATAGATTTGTAATTGAATAAAACTTTGACATTTAATAGCAAACTGCATTTAGGGCAACATTATAACAGTCCCTTGTGACATTTATCCTGTTTTCTCAAGTGTTAACAGTGTGTTAATTTGTTGACGAATGGTGTGTAAAGGATAGGAAGTGAGCTTTACATGCATCTGTGATACACAATGTGCCTGTTTTTACATCTTGCATAAGCTTGTGCGTATTTGGTTGCGTGTGTATTTTAAACAGGGACAGCAGTTTAGCTGAGGTGCAACACCTTTTTCTCTCATTAGGCTTACTAAACAGGATAATGATTCCCCTGTGAATGTGTCTCCATCGCTCTGCCCGGCCTGTCACTCTCTGCATCACTATCGCCATGGTGATCAAAGCCAGATGTGCTCACTTCTGTCACTGGCAACAAAGCACATCTGTACTGAGTGTTTTTACAGTTGTCACTCTGCTCTGTGCCATAACCTCCAGGGAATCAACTATGTATGTTTACAACCCTGTAAACACACCGCAGTTCCTTTGTTGGTGTCACACATATTCAACTGAAATGAGGAATTAAAATAAGCAACATTAGATTGATAAGTCAGTTATAATTATGCATTGTTATATGACTACTTTTACACACAATTTTTAGTATACAGTATTTCTTGCATCTCTCTCTGCAAGTTTAGAAATGTGCTATTTCGGCATCAACCTATTTCATCTCATTTAAAGTATTAGTGACTCTTTCTGTTTAACTCCTCTCCTATTTACAGCCCTTTTTTGAGCTCCTGCTGGTTTTGTCTCCACTGCTGCAAGCCAAACGTATTAAAATATCAAGAAACCAACCAATACAGATCAGCTGCTGCTGAGAAAAACAACAGCAAACCAAACCTTGCTAATTTGTTGTGACTTCAGACAAATGCACATGCAGAAAGTTCAGTCAGCGAGATAGCTTTCAGCTGTTAGAACAGGGAATAAATCACAAGCACAATGGGACAGATACTGAGATATTCAATATCTGTTGTGATATTTCGCATGATTGCCAAATTAGTTTGAAAAGTGGTGAGGGATGAGTTTTCTCTCTTTCATGCTTTTAATAAACAAAATCATCAACAAACATCTCTGCAAGACAGAACAAGAAAGACAAAGAACTGAGAAAGGGCAAAACTTTACACTGGTGTAACGCAACAGTGATCAAAGAATTACACAAAAGACACACAAAAACGCACCTGCTGTGACAGATGGAGGTTACCCCAGCAAAGAAGAGAGAGGGCAACACAGCACTGCAAGAGAAATTGGTAGACAAGAATGAGGGAGGAATAATAAAGATGGTGGGAAGAGTCCATTGTTCAACCGCAAATACTGCATAATCACTTTGCACAGACATGAACATGTTGTCTCAGACAGACAGACAGAGGAAAAAACAGTGAGAGCACGACATGTCCCTGGGTGACACTATTATGGTGTTGGTTTACCACCATAACCGTCTCCTCCTGGATCTGAGCCCAACAGCAAGGTGACTCGGCTTGGATTTTACACTGATTAGTCAGGTCCTGTGACATTGTGATGTTCTGTGTTGCAGCTTCACAATTCAAAAGAAAAAGGAGAAAAAGCAACATGTTTTGGTTGTGGGTTGATTATGAGACATTTTAGCACTGAGCAAGTAGAATACTTAAGTAGATTAATGTCTTTAAAGGGAATGTGAATTCTAATGGCTTACCCTCACACTTAATGTAAAGATAATGTATAAATATAAATACATTTGGATTAGCAAATACATTGCAATGCTGCAAGAAATGCAGTGCTGCTCAGGTCCATTTCAGAAACTCAAACTGAAATTGCAAACTAATATATTTTTTCCCTTTTCTTTCATTTTGACATATTTGATAAATAAAAACTTTGGGAGCCATTTGTTAGCATTCTGTGAGATGGGGCGCTGACCACTGTTATGTGAACAACGAAACATTTATATTCAGCATATTTCAAAAGTTTTGCCAACGCATATCCATTCTGAACCATATCTGCTTTCCTACAGTGTCGGCTTCTGCCAACTAAAGCCTGATTAATGTTTTCATGGCTATTGTTACACAGGTCAGAGTACTTCATTAGGGTCAGAGAAATACTTATCTTCAACACTGGCAACAGACAACTTTGAATTAAAGCATGACACAGGAAGAGTTGATCTTTTTGATATTTAATCAAAATTGTGATCTTTAGCTAACCTTAACCAAGTGTACTTAAACTGAAACCACACATACAGTAGGACACAGGATGTAAATTGTACTGTTTTTATAACTCAATCCCTGTGGTTGTTCTCTGAAAGTAAAGTATATTGTACAGAATGTGTACAAAGTCCCAGCTACTTGGCTGCATTCAGTTGTCAGTCCTACTACTGTTAGATAGAAAAGGCTCCAGAAATGGCTCCCATTTCATTCATTTTTGCCTCTTTAGACTTTAAGTCTATTTCCTTCCGTCACTACACTGATTGTATATTGTTCAGCACATGTAGACACTGATGACGCTGACTTGCCTGCATCAACATTGTGTAAGCACATCATACTTTCTGGATTGTAAAAACCATTGGGAGTGCAATTCAGGCAGCAGTTACATTTAAACCAAAGCATATTTGGCAATGCAAATTAGTAGCATTTCAACATATTCTGTAGAAGACAGATGTATAGCTACACCCTTTCTAAACTTCCTCCACAACTGTGACTGACACCATCAGCAGTCGATTACAAAATGATTTTGCCAAACAACCTGAAAATAGAAAGTGATTTTTGCACCATAAAATTCCACAGTATGATGTGTACAGGCAGTTATAAATACTGCAGTGCTCACTCTTTTGCTCTCAGGGAAAAGAAATGGTGACAAATGTGCTGATCTGCTTTGTACTTTCCTCCTCCTCTACAAATCCTCAAACACATTTTTAACTTTATCTCCAATCAAAGAACCTAGACTGCAATCTGCTACACAATATGTTTTTCTCCACTTTATTACGCTCATAGATAAACCTCATGGCTAAAATGCAGACCTGTGAGTTATGATGCTTCCCTAAGTATAACATGATCTTACCTTCCTTATGCTCTCGTCCTCCACTCAGTTACTAGTGTCTATGAGTTAAGGTAATTTTCCTGCTATCCTTTCAAATGAACAGGCCTGTACACATGTTGTGACAAACTGTACTCATTTAAATACTGAAACCATGCAGGGAATTAAAGAGAATGTATTTTCAATATGTATGCAGATGCATGTTCTTACTCAGACGTGGACAGTTAATCATATTGTTTTAATAATTACACCGCTCTTTCCCCACACACATACACCCATAAGTAGCAAGTTTTCATAGTTTTCAAATGAAAAAAGAGACTGCTTCGTGACACACGACCTTCACAACCTGAACCATTTTTAAATTAGAAGCATGTTTACAGCACATTATTTTGTATTATCATCATGGTACATCCCTAGGAATGCCATATTAGGCAGAGGAGAACACCCACATACAATCTACTAGATCAAATTATTTTTAGGAAAAATGTCAGCAGCACAGAAATGGAGGTAATTCTCAGTGGCACTGGAAAGAAAAAGACGGTAAAACAACAAAACAAACTTTTTTCTGCAGCAGGACTTTTACAAAAAGCTGATGTATTGAATAAGGTGACTGCTGTTACATCCTTGCAGAGAACCACAGATGACCTTAAAAGAAAGTGGTTTGATTTGAAACTGTTCAGTAAAAAGCGTGCTGCGGTGAGCTAAAGCTAAATTAAGGCCACTGAAGGAGCTCAGTTAACAACAACTGTTTTGCTCTCCCAATCCACTGAGTGCATCACTGGAGAAGTATTTGTCTCTGGCTCTGCTCCAGATGGGGACAGTTGTGTTGCTCTCACTGCTGAAGCCATTCACCAGCTGACAGGCTAGAGCCAGCAGACCTTCACATATATTGGTTTAATATGTTAGCTTATATCTTTCTCTCTGTACTTCTCATTTTAACTTACTATATACTGTATTTATTCACAGATGTTTTACACTTTAAAAGTGATAAATGTTCAGCAGTGTCTTAAATGCTTTGTTTCATTATTAAAAGTAAGTGATAAAAGCTCACAGATGCTATCACAAGCTTTGAGACAGGTGTGAACTTTTATTTTGAAGATTTAACAATGCAGATGGACATAAACTATGTTAAATCATTTTTTTATATTATGTGTACACATGATTAAGTGGCATTTTATGAGCAAATCTATTCATAAATCATAAGAAAACTGTCAATGTATTTTACTACAATGGACGCCTGACCTTCCCGCTATGCAACAACAATGGTGGAATGAGTTCCTGTGTGTACAGCAGAAAAGGTAATCTACAGTATGAAGGGAAAGCTGGAGGTGTTTGGGAAAATTTGGAGTCATGTGATACAAGATGTTGCAATATCTGAAGAGATATGAAGATTGTTGTAATTTAACTCAATTCAATTCAGTTTTATTTATATAGTGCCAAATCACAACAAAAGTCATCTCGAGGCACTTTACATTGTAAGGTT
>JAUMHL010000018.1:12706865-12716908 GCA_032362345.1 Sandelia bainsii
TCTTTCCAGGCTAAGCAAGATTCATCTGAATTTGTGAAGCGCCACCTCCTTTCAAGCTTTCGTGATGTCTGCTTTAAGGTGCGGATTTGTGAATTTATGATTTGGGTGAAGAAGCCTGGGGATTGTGGAACTATGAATTGTTGTACATTGGTGGTACTGTGGTATAACATTGCAGTACTTGTTGAATCTCTTGGAAAATAACGTTGGGAAAAAAACTGAGTCTCTTGTGTGGCAAATTATGCCTCAAGTAACAAGAAAATACGTTTACAAGGACACTACATTTTAGGCTCTTGTGTGTTGTTTAACCAAGGCAATGGGTTACATTTTAGTAAGTAAATAAAAATAACAGGTACAACAGAGAAATACACAAAGGTCATTCAGAGGCAGTAATTTAAAAAAGGTTTCAGCAAGTGGCTGATATTGAACACTGATAATGCTCTCTCAACAGCAAAGTGTCATACAACAGTGTAAATATAGTTCAAAACATCTCATCTGAACATCATCATTTGTTCAGACGTTTGGCAGTCCAAACAGCCACAGTCATCGATGTTGGGCTAAACATCTGTGTGGAATACTCACAGAAATACATAGTGATGATCAAGACATAGACAATATTAGACTAAACTATTATTTAGGAGAATTTAGACACAAATGTGGGCTTACTGCCTCATGTTGTCTTCACTATCAAAATGATGTTTTTTTTTCAGCTCTTTTACAACTGTTAAAATGCTGCTTACAGACCTCAGTTAGGTTGAATATAATTGTAATTTTAATGAAAATATGCATTACAATTGTTAAGATGATTTTTATTCCCTCTGCACTTGATTAGAGAGTTATTATATGGTAGCCATTGTGAGGATGTGGCCTGTGTTTCTGGTTATGGTAGTATGACGACTATCAGCACGACTCCAAGCAACAACAAAAAACCAACAAACAAACAAAACTAAACATCAAGAGTCACATGCATTAATTTTAATTATATCTAAAACTTTTTTAAATGAAAAAGACAAAATACAAATCCTTTCTTTCCTTATTTTATTGTAAATAGGTCTATAAAAGTGAGCGACTCAAATGAAGATACAACAAATACCTGAATAATTGCAACAGGAATGTAGGATGAGAAAAAACAGTATCAATTCAATAGTCTTGCTGTCCTCTTTGATGATTTCAATTGATTGATTTCAATGTGCATAATATTCCTGCTAATAATAATACAAAATAGTCTAGTGCAACCACAATCAACTCGTCAAATGTCATCTAATTGCTGCGTACCTACAGTACAAAGAATCACATAAGTGATTTGAATATAAAAGACACCCCACCATCTCACAAGAACTGAAAAAGAAAAAAGAAAGAAAAACATAGAAAATAATGAAAACACCAACAGAAATATATGTAGATATAAGCTTATAGTCTTTGACTAAAACATGCACATGAAAATAACTAATGTGTAACACAAAAAATTAAAATACAGGTACAACATAATAGGAGAATAGGATGAAGCTATAAGATAAATGCTAGAAGCAGGTATAGGACATGTCAAGGTAAATGTGACTTGAATTTTATTTAGTATTGCATATGTCGAGACTACAAAGAAAGTGCTTAGCAACATTACATATTTTACTTTCAGAAAAAAAGCTATATTATATTCCTGTTCTTAGGAATGTAGCCATATGTTATTGGCAGTGCACTTTGCAAGGTCAGGTAGAGAACCTGATGAATCAGTTTAGATGTATTTTCTATTTAGAACTATAATGTATGACACAAGTAAAACAGTCTGTAATTCAAGACATTCTGTGGACCAAAGTCTGACCAGCTTTCTAGGATCCAAGTGATAGAAAACCTTTAGAAAACATTTATACATATTTTTGATTGAGCTCGATAATAAATTCTTGTTCCCTTGTAATTTAACTGCCCTGCTACTTATGACTGACTAATATTTGTCTTATTAACTACATTTTCTTCTTGTTTACAAAACTGTTAGGTTACATTCAAAGCATGTGTGGGTACAAATATATAATATACTGTTTATGTATGCTATTTCAGACATTTCACGTGAATCTCACAAGGCCCTGAGTTTGGCCAGAAGAGCCTCTACATCTGCATCTCCATTGGTGCCACAGCTGCTGACTGCAGCACCAGTGGAGGACGGCTGGAAAGCCAGACGCTCGGCTTCAACCTCAATCTCTTTCTCTGTAGATTTAACAGTCTCTCTCTCCATCACCCTCTCTCTGTCCAGCCCATAGCTTTGACCCGGGGTGTTTCTGTACCTGCGGCCTGACTCCAAACATGCAGTAGTCTTGGCCCTTGCTGCAGATGGATGGCCCTGAGACTCGTTATGGCCCTCTCTGGCAGGGGGAGCTTTCACTGCTGCTGAAACCACATTTATATTCTGTCGAGAGCGAGATCTTTGTAAAGGTGCCTTGTTTTCTGTGAGAGAAAAACAGAAACAAACCAGTGAGCGCACCGCATTGACAATGAGAATGGAGGATGAGAAGAAGTTGCGTGTCTGACTTGTTAAATGAATGGAAGGAAGAGGGTTAATCAGATTAGATGAAACTACAAGCGAGGCAGAGAGTAGGATAAAAGTGAAAAAATAAAGAAATAGAAAATGTAGTATCAGTCATACTGCAGCAAACACAGAAAGATGGAAAAGCATAAATCAATGTAAATTAGAAGCACTTCACTAAGTATATGCACATGCAGAGCAAAACAAAGACACTCACATGTATATACACACAGGCTCACTCTTAGTCTGGATGGATACACACACAAACAGGCACCGTGGAAGCAACACAGGGTGTACACAAACTGATCTGGACAAATTTTCTGCAGTAGACTGTGGCATGCAGCCAGCTCAATATGATGAAATGGATATGGCTGATCAACCGCAACAGAAACTCAATAACATTGTACGTCGTCCTTTTCTAATCTCCCAGTCTCTTTCCCTTTTCTCTTACATGACAGTCTCCCACCCAGCTCCACTTCCCCTGATTCCACCATCATCATCCATTCTCCTTCCACCACTCTTCATCTCAGCTCTTTGCTTCCACAGCACTACTCTTCAACTTTCTTATCCCACAACCCCCAAGCCCACTCCATCCATCCACCATTCTACTCAGCCTTCCACCCTCCCCTCTAGTTTCCAACCTAAAATACACACCCAGACAGTGGAACAGAGCGACGGCCAAGATCAGACCTACGTTCTGAATTATAATCCCTCTTAGTAGATCTTAGACTTCATCATCAGTATGTGTGTACTGGAAGGGGAAAGTAAATCCATATTCATGTGACCTTGAGTGTAGGGCTAAGAGGAGTGACGCGAGGAAAGACACCACCGCATTTAAAGTTTCCTAAGCCTGAAATGTCTGGCAAACAGGAGTCAAACACGGCAGAGCAGAACAGAGCGACCCGCTCTGTCAGCCAATCGGTAATGAGTTTGGAGCGTCGCCAGTCAGTCATGACAGTGTGTTTTATGGGCCACGCTGACGAATGACAAGGAACGTCCCTGAACACAAGCTCTGACAAATAAATAAGGATAAAGGGAGGAAAGAGAGCAGACAAGAAGGAACCAACTGCAATATTAAGCCAAGAAAGCCAATGATCAGACACACACACACACACACACACACACACAGAGACACAGTCACACAAAAACTCATTAAGCAAACAAGCAGCAAAGGGGGGTTTTAAAAGGACAAAATGAGTAGAGTGTGCTGCCTTGCTGCTGTAACTGAACATTTACCACAGCTAAAAATCCAAGCCTCCACTCATTATCTCTCCCTTTCTGCTCAGTCTTCCTGTTGTCGTGGTAAAAATTGTAAAAGATGACAATTATTCCTCACTGTCGCACCACTTACTCCAGAGTCCCTTATCATGTCCTCTCTAATCCCTCTATAGACCTGTCATCTAGCCCCCATGCCTGTTTCTTTCTGCTCGATCAGGGCCCCCAAAAACAAACATTTCTTTTACAAAAAACACACTCACACATTCAAAACTGATGTTGTGAAATTTATCAATTGTGGTATCAGCGATTTGCATTTTAATATCTTGTTTACACTTCTGTTGAAATTTAAACTGATGGCATTTCTGTCATCTTGGAAAGAAAGAACATGCAAGAGGGTATTATCGTATATCAGTTATGACAAATTTCTTTGAACTGACATTTATTCTGGTATGTATTAGCATGAATTATCATTTAATTATTTTCTGTTTCGCACAAACCCTTAATAATTTTATATGAAAACACACTACAGAGAAATAAAAAATACAGTATCAATACATACATATTATATTTACACTTCAAAAGAAGATTACAAAAACACACACTTCAATAAGACCTCTTATTTAAAAGTGCATTTCTTTTTTTCTTAACGGGGCTCTGGCCTTTAGTGGTGAACATGATCAAAGTGCTGGCAAGTTCAGTTTCTTCTCACTCTGCCCGCCTATGACACCTAGTCGCTCCTTCCTTTGAAGCCTTGCTAGCGTCTCAACATATGCCTTCATCTAAGCTGTAAAACACGTCTCAGAGATGTAAAACATGTTTTGTCTCAAAGGTTGCACTCTTTTAACCAACAACTGACACTGGTTTTATTGGCGAATGAGTCAAGTGGATTTTCATCTTTTAGTGAGCACATGCTGTGACGGTAGGGGTGTGCATTTATCCATCTCACACAGTTTGATTCAGATATGTGGTATGCAATATGGCGTTCAGTTGGAAATTCAGGTGTGTCATGCTAGTGTGACCTCCAGCCTTCAGCAATGATTAGGAACTATGCTTCTTTTTTAACTCCACTTTCAACACTGACTGTAGCACTTGAGACAATTTATCAGACTCTGCACTGCTCCCTCTGGAAACACAAAAGGCTTTACTTTTACACCTCTTTTCCACATACTGTATACAGAGTCCTTCTCAAGTCTCATAAATACACTTTGATGCATAAAATCACTTGGGGCTACTCTTTAACAATAAACAGTGGCAAAAAGGACAAATTTTGGACAGTCCCCAAAAATGACGCATTTTTCATTTTCATTTTTTTTTGGCAACTGCATATTGTTTACCTCGATTGCAGGGTCACTGCAATCCATCTAAATCCAGCTCTTTGAAGAAAGCTAAATGGGTCCATGTCCTTGTAAATAAAATTGCTTATTGCTTCAGTTATTTCCTTTGACCAAGAAAGGTCAGGGGCAGGAATAGGATTAGTTACCATGATTAGCTTTTTTGGTGTTTCAGGTTGACCAGTCCTGCAGGTGATGTTTCCATCAGCATTTTAGTATTTACTCATACCATTTTCTAAGGTGTTGTTCAGTTATGGAAAAATAATACTAGATTGACTGTAGTGAGAGATTAAATAAACCCAAGCGACAGATCTGTAGTTTGGGAGTTTATTTCCTTGCAAAGAAAGACCAACAGTCCTACAGAGTGCCATAGCAGTCTGCAGAGTGAAGCGCAAGATAGTGGGTGTGTAACAAACATATATACCCCTGCATACAAGTGGGAGGTTGTGACCCTGCAGAATAAGAGTATTGTCTGGGCTCCACTGAGATATGGCTATGGGGAGCCTGCTATCTCTGACATGGCAATAAAAGCAAAAAGGCAGAACAAGAAATGACAATAAATTAAATAATAAAAACAATTAAAAGAAAGATAGATATCTATCCACACTAATGCTAACTAAATATGATTACATGAAAAAAGGCAAGATTTCAGCAAAATTAACAACAAGCTACAGGAAAACACAACATCCTAAAAACAATTTCCATGTTTTCATGTTGCATTTAATTTGTGATAATAAAATTTTTTGAACCACTGACAGAACTGGATTTTTGATAAATATTTCTTTTTTTTGGTTTGGATCTATGTATTATGTAGCAACATTTCACACTCTTGAATTATGATATCTAGCAGTTGATGCTCATACCTCGATGTGATAATGGTTCCTGTCCAATATTAGACAAGAGTGTGTGAGGTTTTACTTTATTCCAAACAGTAGCAGAAAGAAGTTCACATTTCCTCATTTAAGATCATTTGCTGCATTTATTTTTGCAGCTTCGATTGATGCAGATGAGCTTTTACTGATCTCTCTCTCTCCTCTCGTCTTCTGCTCTTTTGAAGTTTGTAGAACTTAGTAGGCAGGCTGAGTCAGGGAGCCTTAACAGAGAGACAGACAGTGAAGTCTGGATTGCAGCAGTGTTTGCCTGCCTTTTTTCCCCTGACTGTTAAAGCTACACTGCCTGCCACTTTTGTGGTGACAATAAACTCATCTACATGAAGACCCGTTACAAAAAAAAACAGTCAACACATGAGAAAACATGGAGACTGGAATTTTTCCAATGTCTGTAAAACATAAACACAATGTGATTTTGCTAAAATACCAGTCTATCACAGTCCTCAGTCTGCCACTGTCCTCTACTGTGCTGGAAGGCAGAATGTAAAGGAAACAGTTGAAAAACAATGATAAAAGAGCTGGCAGACTGAGCTTGTTGTGTCTCTTTGCGCCCAGCTTTGCTGTAAAATGTATCTTTAAACTGCAAGTCTCATAGCCCACAGCCTTTTAACCAGCTACTGACACTGCTTCTCTTGTAGAAGACAAGTATAATCTCAAACAAAACAGACTAATCACTACTCTGAATGGTTCGAGAATATCATCGGGAATTTCAAGATGAAACCATGGTGGTTCAGTTAATGTCTCATAGGATGGCATTTTGTAGGAATGTAAAAGGCCCAGTCCAATAGAGAAAACATTACATTTCTTTTTTTCTGTCTGCAAATAGCTGGAGAGAGGAATTCACATTTTCCTCTTGTCAGATCATTTGGTCCATTTGCATTTGCCACTTCAAATACAGATGCAGATGAGCCTTTCCTCTCATCTCTTGCTCCCTCCCCCTTCTCTCCACATTTATGAAGTTTGCTGTATTTGATCACTTTAAGAAGAGAGTAGTCATGCAGAAGCACAAAAATGAAGTGAAGTGACTTTCTCTTTGCAGACTGAATGACAACAAGTTGAAGTTAGCAAGATCAAATACACACTTCTACTCCTGTCATAAATCACAACACAGTTAGTTCGCTTGGCAGTTTGCTGCATGTTCTGTCTGATGATGATTATTTGCCCTGTTTCGGCATTTATAAGTGGAACATCTGGGACCGATTTACTGAACAGGAATCAGCTGATATACATGAAACAACAAAATCCAATTTTGTGGAAAATGCATTTTTAACTAGGGATAAACTAATGATTACTATAATTATTGTATGACAGCCTTTGAGTTGTCTCTGGTTTGTTGTGCTTTTCTTTTTGTTCCTGGAAGTCAGACAAAGGAGCTGAGACCCTGTCAGAAATGCAGTACATCTGAGTAGACTAGGCTCAGAATTATATTAGCTCTACAAGACCCTCCCACTCTCTTTTCCTGACCTGCCTGCTAGCATCATACAAACACTGCATACACTACTGACTGGTCATAGACATAACATATTTGTACAACTACGTGTGACCTCCCTCCTTTGCCACATTAACTGAACTATTGATTATCTTTTTTTTTATCTTTTCTGATTAATCATTTAGTCTGTAAGACACCCACAGATTAAGACTTTGCTATATATATATATATATATATATATATATAAAGTGTTTATGAGGGTGCAAAAAGCAGACTAAAAACAACTCCTAGAACAACTTCTGCTTAAATGGAGGGCTATATATTGACACTGAGGTCAGACTACAAATGTAGAAACCTTAATCAGTTTGTTTTTGTTAGCTTGGGACTGTGTGTGGAAAACTCTGATGTAATGCATTTATGAATAGAAAAATGAGATGCATAGGAAAGCTACTTTTAAGACTTGTAGATGCATGGTGTCATAAACGTGTGTGATGCGCCGGTGTCCCCCCAAGAGTCTTATAATAGGTAAAAGCTAGCAGACAGCTTGTTAGCATGCCTGTGTGCATTGGACTGGCTGTAATTAAAGATCATTACCTGGCAACAGAGTAGTCACTGAAGGTTTGTCCCTTGCTTGTTTATCATAGTTAACTGAGTGTCTGTCTAGATTGTCTGTCACATAGAAAAACAGCAGATAGGATTAAAAAAAACAAGAAGAGGCAACAAGTGATGAAAGGACTGTGGAAGGACAATGGTGGGAGAAATGGGATGATGGGTGAGAAGATGACAAGATGGACAAAATAAACAGCCTCAAGACAGTGGTATGATTTGGAGGCAATGATTGTAATTTGGACTAGACAAAAACAGAGTAGAAAACAGAGAAGGGCTGAGAAGAGAAAATAGGAGGAGTGGGGACAGATTGTTGAAAGAGCACTATAACGATCCCTGCAGGTAATGCGCAAACTCGCACTGTTATAGGTAACAAAAGCCTGTCCTGCTCTAATGCATATCAAAGTGTTTTCCTTTGTTGAGCAGTGATTTGATGCCCTCCTCTTGTGTCTCTCCTCTCCCACATTTAACAACCTCAAATACCTTTGCTGAAATTCAGGAGAAAAGATCATATTGTTAGTAGAAAAGCAACATAATTTAGAGAAGGATGTATGCTTGCGTGCAGTTATGTTGGATCATAATTTTGTGTCCTCTATTCTTCAAATTTATTTTATCATAGTTTGATTTGTTTTTAAATGGCATTAATTTGAAGTCCTGGTTAAGCTAATAGATGTGTGTTATTATAACAGATGTTAATGTACTGTATCTTTTAAGTCATTTATGAAGAAAAAAAGGCCAAACATTATCTTATGCCATCTAGTGAGGATTTGTTCCTTTTTCAGTTTTATATTGCTGTAAATGTAATTTTGTGAGGCATTATCAGAAATTTTATAGATTAAACAATGATCAAAGAAAAGAAAAGAAACAAAAAATTAATTGACAATGAACATAATTTGTCCCAGTCCTAGGGGTAAGTATTACCTCTTGTCAGAACTGCCAGAGGCACATAATTTGCTTTAGTGACAGGACACTATTGACCCTTCACAATCACCACTTTGATTAAAGGCTCAAAGTTAGTTTTAGAAAATCATCAACATGAGTAAAAACAAACATGAAAAGAGCTTACACAAAGGAGACTTGACTTTTTTTTTTTACTTTTGGGAGCTATAAGCAGCCTGTTATTTGTAGTATAAAAATTATCAGTTAAAAATACTTAGAAATAATCTATGAACATGATTGTGTAGCCAGGATTAGAACTAGACTGGTTCAAAAAAGAGAATGGGAGAAGTTCCTTGACATTTATAGGTCACTATGACTCACCTACAAACAAATCTATGCCAAACATCCTTGTAAATATTTTTTAGTTGGACATGAAAAGGAACTTTGTAGGAATGTGTGCATAAGTGACCCACTCATAAAGACATGCCAACACGTTTCATCTTCAATGCATAAGCAGACGTGATTGAGTCATATTCAAATCAAGTGTACATGACAAAGTGAATGAGCAGTGTGCACTTGAAACCAAAAAAGGCAACGTGGACGATATAAAAGGGCTGAGCTGGATGTCCCTCAAGTCTTCTGCCCCTCAGTGTGAACCCCAGTCACCATGAGCTGCAGCCAAGCATAAAATTGCATTAGCACGCCTTGGTGCATCTAACAATGCCTCAAAAGTGAGCCTGGTTCCCTGCCACTAGTACTGCTGCCCTACACACACTGATGTCTCACACTGCCCAGGAAGCTCATGTTAGAATACAATTAAAACACACAATGCAAAGCTTTATGTTTTTATGGACAACAGGGCCCACCTCTCCACTGGCGAAAAGTAGTGATATGTTTCTGAGACACCACACATCAGTAACTTTATCATGACAGATTAATTTTAGTATCCTTCTCAATCTGTGACTGTTTGACAGATGCAGACACAATATTATACACTACCAGTCAAAAGACACACATAGGAATTACCATGTTTTTCGTGAAAAGATACATGTCTTCAGTTGTGTTACCATCATTGCACATGGTTTTCTAATGATCAGTTATCCCTTTAAATTAATAAATTTGCATTAGCAAACATAACATGCTATTGGAAGACAGTACTAATGTTTGCAGAATTTAGGCCT
>JAUMHL010000018.1:12730391-12763825 GCA_032362345.1 Sandelia bainsii
TCAGTTTTACTCTGCTGCTGTGACAAGTGAATTTCCCCTTTGTGGGATCAATAAAGTGTTATCTTATCTTATCTTATATATAGAATTATGTATGTGCCACCACTGTTGCCGCCCCAGCACCACCTGCTCTATGAAGAAAAATCCAATAAATTGCAGCAGCACTTTTACATTACACCAACTTAATGTGTTGGTTCTATTCTCGCATCATGAGGACATTTCCAAACAGTAAACATCTATTATCACATTGTTGCAACATCTACAATGGATGTAAATTATAGAGGTGATGCAAACCCAAACTAATGCTGAAGAGGACTGACTGCAAGGTAAAAAAAAGAACCTTTTTCAACTGGGGATCAAAGGAAACGGAGGAAAATAACATGGCAAAATGACTTCATCCATCACCTTTATGAAAGCCTTTCTATGAAGGCTCGGTGTCTGAACCATGCTTAGGCTAATTAAATACCAAACAGGCAAATATACTCTCAATAGTGTTGGTGCAGACAGAGCCCTAGACACAAAAATAAGGTGATGACTACGTGATGTCTGAGCCTCCTGGGTCTCCTATTATGCTCTTGTTCTATCTACTGGACTCTACACAAAGACGGCCACTAACATTTGAAAACTGCAACGTTGTC
Organism: Sandelia bainsii; assembly: GCA_032362345.1. Taxonomy (NCBI): domain Eukaryota; kingdom Metazoa; phylum Chordata; class Actinopteri; order Anabantiformes; family Anabantidae; genus Sandelia; species Sandelia bainsii. Next base: position 12,731,027 of record JAUMHL010000018.1, read on the forward strand.
TTCCCTTCACAATGTGGCCAATTAAGGGTAGCAGGAAAACATGAGATTCTCTGTCAAGAGAGCTGTGTGTTTGTGTGAGTACGAAAGAGAGAGAGAAAAAGAAAGGGATAGATAACGAAAGAGAGAGAAAGAATTTGACAATTACAAACACACTTGAGTAAATGAATCTCAAACCATGGGCGTTTCATATCATGTGTCATCAGAGATGCAAGTAAAACATGCATTTATGCTATGTGTAATGAACAACAGGCAAATAGAAATAGAAATGAAAGCTTCTTTTAAAGCATTAATAAATGAAGACTCTAAATCTACCTTCATCAGTTACTTGATTGTGTTGCCTGCAGACAAAATGAAAAATTCCCAAGCTCATTTATGTAAATAGTTTTGCCTGACCAACAGTCCAAAAGTTAAAGACATTCAATTTTCATTGCTATAAAATGAAGCAGCCAGTCTGTTTGGTATTTTTTCTCTTGTCAGCCTGACAAGATGCTGTAAAAGGGCTAATGTTGGCCACCCTACTTATCAAATGCGAGTTAAATAATGTAATGCATATAATCTACTGTACAACCATTGATAATGTCTGTGTGTGGTCAGCTGCCTGTATGTCTGACTGATTAAATGAGGGCGAAAAACACTGCAAAAAGGAGAGAGAGCAATGCCTCGGTGGCATGCACATAGCCTGCCAGTTTGGCTCTAGCGGACAGTGACCTTGTTTACATGATTAGTAGAACCACTGGGGCATGAGTGGCCCTGTTACATTATTCTTCCTCTCTCCTCTTTCTTTCTGTCATCTCTTATTTATCAGTCTAACGCTCCTTCACTCTCCTTTTCCTTCTTTTGCTGCAGGAGTTTGACCAATGGTTCTATTTATTCAGCTACACAAAAAAACGTGTTTCTATAACTCTATATTCTAATCCAGCAAAGAGTTTCCTTGGTATTTTATGCATTCTGAGCATCATGACAGAAAAATTGTCCTAACAGGCAAAGCCTTAGTTGTATAACTTGTCGTTTCCCCTGTGGTAAAACACTTTCAATCAGGGAGACAAAGAAAAATGATGAACAGAAAAGTCAAGTTCATCAGATTTGGCAGAAATGTTAAAATGTTACCAACTGTACCAACTTTTTGAGACTGAAGTAATAAGGTTCTGAAAAAAATGTATATGTCATTTATAATTGTAATTGAAAGTTTCCTTTAAATCACCTTAGTAAGAAAACCTACTATTTCTACATACTATTTCATTGTATTTTGAGTTCTTTTTTTTTTTGTTTTGAAAAATGCACAACATTCTGAAATTGAAATAGAACAGCTGTGACCCTGAGGTAATGATTTGAGGTGGGTTGACATAGACAACCAGGTGAAGACATTTGAATGACAGGGACAAAATGGTGCTTGACGGCCAACCAGTTAGGGAGTGGTTTCAACTGTCATCTCTGTCAACATTGGAATAAGAGAGGGATAGCTGTGTGTACTAACAGTGTGTATATGAAAGGAAGGGAAAGAGAGAGAGAGAGAGAAGAGGGCTGAAACAAGAGATAAGACATTGATGCACTTTATATGGACAATGGGACTCAATGGAAGCGTCACAGGGAAGAAACAACTGTTTAAAGTGTCCATGTGAGTGCGCTGTGGACATGAGTGAAGAGGTGTGTGTGTTGTACTGTCCTGTTGGCCTGGTCTCAACTTTTTCCTTCACTGTATCATGAGGGAGCCTAATGATTTACGAGCATGAGGGAGAATGAGGTTTGTAATGTACATCAAGGTCCATAAGAATTTGGACAGAGACACAATTGTCATTGTTGTGGATCATTGTTTTTCTGCAGGTAATTTAAAACTGCAGTTGTTAAGTGGATACTTAAAGGCCAAACCGAGGTAGCAGAACTTTGAGCAACTAAAATTTACTTAATGTAAACTTGTTTAAACCAAGTTAATCCATTTTTAACTAAAACTAAAATTTAAATAATGATTTATAATATGTATAATATAATAATGATAGAGCAAATGTTTTGAATAATACACACGTTTTTTTAAGTGCAGAAAAAAATCACTCATTGGCAGACTCAGAAAAAGATTCTGTAAACTACCACTACCTGATCCCATCAGAGGAGGAAGAGTGAACATATTTTACAAATTTTAGCTTCTCTACACTGGTAGCTTATTAGTTTTATTATGGATTTAACCTTTTAAATGGTTTACAACATACTGCATACCATAGCACACCCTATACTACACAGAGCTACTAAAACCACATATTGCAATCTGTGTTTTTAGGTCCTCCAATACTCCACTGCTGCACCACACACATAAAGCCCCTGGGGACACAGACTTCTCTGCTTACACATCTAAAATCTGGCAGAAATTGCAAACAGGTCTTTAATCTCTAATTTAAATGTACTTTTATCTACAGTAAATTCTTGCTTCCAAATGACTTATAATCTTTATTTGTATCAAATATATGCTGTTTTTATCTAGGCCAGATATGCACTATTGATCTGCACTCATAGTTTTATGAGACTTTTAGAATTTTGGTTTTTAACTTAAATCACAAGGTTGTTTTTTCAGACTTATTTAGTTAGGCACAGATGTGGTAGTAGAGAAAATGACAAGCATGCATTTGAGAAGTATTTCACTGAGGCTAAAAAATGGTTTAGCAGAAAAAACATGGTAATATTCATCAAACATAGGCAAGAACGATTGTTTTGGAAGGAGTATTGAAAGAATCTCTTTCGTCAAAATGAAATGAAAATTCTAACTAATATGTATGATGCCAAACAAAATAAATTAGATGACCTATAGTTAATATTTTTATAATAATGTCTTCTGGTCTGATCTGAGCCGAGCCAAGCCAAGCTCCTGCACACCATCTAACTACCACACACTACAGAAACAACAGGATGAATATGCATGCATGTCACTTTGATGTGTCTAACAACCCCAAACAAACCTTTGTATACTTTCCATATAGGAGGAAGGTGGTAAATACTGTCAGATGATTCCATAACTATCCATCTTATCCATCTACTTGCTCTTAGCTCATGACTTGACCACATGTATGTGTGTGTGTGTGTGCGCACACATACACATATACACACACGCACACACTGGTAGCTCTGTGTCCAGACAGGCAGTCGTGTGCCAAATGTTTAATGAACATCGGTTGGCAGACTATCATGAGCAAACTCTGGCCCACACCACTGTTTGATGATTAGCCCCAACCCACGGGGATACACACAAACACAAACTTTCAATCAATGGCTGAGTAGAATGATGATCATGTATTCAGTATATGCAGAGTTAATAACGAGGTATGAAAGACATGTGTCCATTACGGTTTTCTCGTTTTATCTTTTTAACAAACCTTATTCTCCTTCTTTTATTACCTCTTTACACTTGTTTATTTCTCCCTTTTCATTACTATTTTCCCCTTATCGCAATTTTTCTATCATATAATCACTTTTTTATGATGTTGCCTCTATTTCTACCTCTGAAAACTATGTCTGGCTTTCCACTCCATTGTCATTATTTTTCTTGTGACAGACAGCTACTGGTCAGCTGTGACAGACAAACAAAGAGGCTTTATTTTTCAGAAAAGAGAAAGTAATCTCTTTGCAGTAAGAAATAATAACAGGAAAAGGGGACTCTCATACAAATAGGGCTATAGGTTGCATAAGACTCCATTTAATCCTGATTTAAATGCCTTCATTTGCAATTTATACAAGCACTATGTCAAGTTCATGAGCTATGTCATACCCTAATAATAATTTAACTATACAGTATATCAATCTTGTATAAAATGAGGTAAAACAGTGTACATCCGTGCTACCAACTTAATGAGCCTGTACTTGCTCATGTTAACATGTTCATAAGATGCTCATAATGGCAATATTACCATGCTGATCTTAAACAATTTTCACCTTCTAATTTTACCATGTCAGCATGTTATGTTTATTTATAAGCAATAATCAATATAACTATAAGATGAGACTTGATGATGGGCCAAAAGAATCAATCAGAATCAATCAGCAAACCCATACAGTGTTAATGAGACATTTCACTCAAAACCTCAAATGCAAACCTTATGATCATTACAGACATTAAGATTAATCTTCTGGGCACCATGTACATATGTGCCAAATTTCATAGCAGTTCCTAAAATGGTATATATCCCAGTCAAATGTGGTGAAGATAAATCTAAATATAGCCATTTAATCTGTAGTTTTTGTGATTACAAGTATAACATGTTAGGCAGCTCTCCGTTCAGTTATTACTTGTCCCACCCATGAGGGTCAAAAGGCTGAAAGTATTCAGCCTAATATGAAGTAGCATAAATATACTTGATGTTGCGGGAGGTTGCACAAGATAAGAATAAAAGTAAAATATTTGTGAAAAAAATTGGATAAACCAAGCTACAGATGTAATAGTTTTAAATTTAATATCTATCTTGTAGTTTATCTCATGTAGTAGTGATGTCTACTGGAGACACTGTGAATTAAACATGATGAGAATTCTGAGTATGCCCTAGTCATTCATGACCAGCATGCTGTGTGAAGGGTTTCACCCTGGTTTCAAAATAAAATAAAAAGGTACACCGAACAGCTCTGTGGCTGGGTTACATATACAGATAGGTAAATGATGAAATATGCTGTAAAATATCTTGAACACACGCTTGCTTGGTTTTTCTTGATTCATACTGTGACTTCTTTATTTAAAAATTGCAAAGCCTCCCTGTAAATTAGCACAGGAATCTTAGGGAGAAACATGGTTAACAAAAGGAGAAACAAAGACTTGAGGATGTTGCCAGCTGAGCAGAACAGATACTGCAAAAGATATGGTATGAATGAGGAGAGATTAGGTGGTTAGAGACTGCTAGAGTTACTAAACTGTAGCAGCAGGATGCCCCAAGTTATTCAGCTTAAGGAGGGCTTTGTGAAGCTCCCTCTGTTTCTGTATACAAGTATGATAAATTTATAATAAACAGTGCTTTCATTAGCAACAAAAAACAGGCTCACAACTTATCACAATTCACACATCAGAAGAACCACTTTCAGACTTTCTAATGTGTCCATTACTGCCCATCATTTTCTCTTGTACATTTTCTCAGATTCAAAACAAAACAAAACAAACAAAAAAGCCATAGTACCTTTCTGACACCATTGTCACTCCTTGAAATTGAACCTGATTTAAAAAATAAAATGGCTTGAAATGTATTAGAAACATATTAGTCAACAACAGTAGCTATCTAAAGAGATGATGTACTGTAGTAGAATAATCAGAAATTAATGTAATTGTATGTTTACCACGTAAAATCTCATTACTCATAAAAAAAAAGAAGTTTACAATTAAAACTGTTTTGTCACCGACACTTGTCTTATGCACTTTGCTGCAAATGAAGCAAGGACCTGATCAGCATACGAACCTGATGTTTGAGTCGCATTTGTCTTTTTGGCATATGAAAGAGATGTTCCTCTTTGATAGACGTTATAGTTTGTGAGATATTTCACAGTGACAATGTCACTCTTTCTATTTAATGAGACTTCTGTTATTCATATGTTGTATGGACAGTATGTATTCCTCAAGTCTTTGCTCAACATTATCAGTAGTCTTCAGATGTCTTTGCTAGATAGAGGACAACAATATCTGAGAGTGTTCTGATGCCTTTCTAAAATGAATTTCAATCAGTAAATGAAAAACACATCTTTATTTAGATAATAATGATCATCTAAAAACGCAAATTAAATGAGCAGAGAAGCACATGGCAGCATATAAAGAGCATCTGCTGAGGTATGGTATAAAGGATCAACCTCGACACAACTGGTAATTCTTGAAGATGAGCAAGAGGAGTAATGGAAAAATGCAGAGCACTATTATCCAATTAATCTAATTTTAGAGAACATTCAGTACTGCTGTTTGGTAACAGAGGGGGCAGAGGAAACTTATATAACTGTAACAGTATAAAATTTGTATGTTATGTGTTTAAATCCCTTCACATGACATGAGATCCATCTCTTTCATATTTTATGTCCTCACTGTACTATATATACAGCGTAATATATATATATATAACACAGACCAGAAGAGGAAATGAGCACAACCCACCCTAATTTTTTCAGATCTATACACCGGTGGCTTTCACATGTGCATGATGAAAAGTAAACAACCCAGTTTCTCCACCGACTTCAGAGCTGCAGCTCAGGCAGTTCAAGACAACATTAAATGGAAATTTAATTTCTGTTGCTATATATGGTGCACGATCAGCATATAAAGCTTGTGTCAGATTTGTATTGGCCATTTAAAAATGTTCAGTTGTTTAACATCAGTTTAAATTAAGGGAATAATGTGCTTATCAAAACACCACTTTTATTTAGATGTCCCTAAAGATAGTTTTTTTTCCCTGTACACTTTAGGTTTCACTGTTTCTTCTTCAAAACAGATTTGACAGCCTTTCACGGTTCAGGTCACTTATTGCTCAAGTGAAAACTTAACTTTGGTGGCTAAGAACAAATCAACCAACCTCACCCTACTGTCTTTTAACTGACAAAACAACTTAACAAATTAGTGCTTGCCAGGCTACAACTTTTAAATACATCTGTAATTAAGCAGCGAGACCCTGTCATAAACTAACAAGAGGGTGTGAACTATCAAGGAAGAAAAATGTAAATTGTTGTCTGTAAATGCCATGTGAAGGGCTTTTAAATGATAGATAATTAAGTACAGCTCTTCCTTGGGAATCTTCAAATCAACATAATTCAGTTACTTTGCATCAGTGGCTGTACCAGTGTATTCCTGAGAGTATAAGGTCAAGGCAGCCTGTATGGAGTGGAAACATAAGTCATATGTGAAAAGTGTTCATGCAGGCCAAAGAACGTGCTGTTCTCACCCAGCAACCTATATATGAAACACTATTGACTGGTATCAACAGGATGGTACCTTAAAGGTGTTGTGTCACTTCCTTTTAGCGCTACAACCATTTCCATGACAACCTTGGGTTTGGAGATCTAGTGATCCAGTAAACTTTGTACTGACAACGGTGGCGCACAAGAGGAGAGAGACTTTGATTGATAAGCAAAGCTGCCTACCTCAGGCTCTACTTTGCTCTGGCAGGGACAAAACAGCAGTCTGCTGCGCCTGCCACTGACATTTGTTATAAATCATTGGCAATTTCATCAGTCGAGAGAGAGAGAAAGAGAGAGAGACAGAAAAAGTCACAGAGAGCTGGGGAAGAGTGACAAAAAAATGAAATAGACACCTGTCTCTTAACATTGTTTACTCCATTTGTTTTTACTCTGAGATCAGCATCCTTGTCCCTTCTCTTTTTCACTTTCCGTCTAGGTTCTCTATTCCTACTCAAACACCTACTAGCTATGCAGTATAGAACCATATCTCAGAGCATAAGGTCAAGATAGCTATTCTCAAAGGAACTGTGCAGTAATTCACCTTGAAGGTTCAGTTCACACGAATTACAAAAAGACATACTGTATTTTTTCAACTTACCCCTAGAGGTATCAAGTCGTGAAGACAGTTTCACTTTTATCTGCTGGGTTTTGAAATATCTGTCTTTGAGAATCCTACCACTACACCGATATAAATACATTGATTTGATATGATTTTGCCAAACTGACCCTTTGACCTATGAGAGGAATATTTAAGGGGGAAGTATTTAATTTTGATTGAATAAAAATTAGTTGTTGGCACAGGTACAGTATTCACTTAGTTAATGTGTACACTACATGTGTAAAATTAGTGAAGCTTCATATCGTGCCTACATTATTGATGACAAGTAATGCAGAGAATTCACCATAGCTCCTCTTATGTACCTATTTTGTATGTTTGAGTTTAAAGAGACAAGATCTGCAGTCGAGCTGTAGTATTGGGTACATGATGAAAAGTTCTGTACCCACTACACAGGTGAAAAGGATCAACATTTGCATAGTGCAAAAAAACATAACGTACATGTATGTAGAGTTCCTACATCTGAAACCCATGTCGAGAACCTTACAATATGGGAACCCTATTTGATTCACAGTATATGGTATGATCACCATATGGTAAGTGAAAGCAGTGCAGAACTCTGAGGATTAGACAGTCATATGGTATGCTCTAGGCTTTAGGCTATGCCTGGAGTAAAGAGCTAAAATTTATAAGGCTACTCACTCTCCATTTGGAAAACTACAAAAACAGGGACGTAAGTTGTTTAAACTATTCCATACTGTACATACACAGTGTGCAGGCAGATACACATGCACATGATATTTCATCCCTGTACCGTTCTCTCTCACTCTCCATATCCAAGGCGTCTATCAACCACCTCTGAAATTTTGATAAAGCTAAAACCAAGGTGAGTTGGTCTGTTGTCATTGTTTGTTGATATTTATTTATCGCAGTTTGGATCTTCAAAGTGGACCATTTAAGCCTACTAAAGTGGATGTCAACTCCTTTACCCCCTTTCAACGAAATATGAATCCTGCCCAGTCTTGAGAACTGGGACGAAACAAAAGATAATGACTTACATCTAATAAAAAAAGATGACATACAGTAAGATTCAAACCAGTCATCTACAGAGCCAACGTGAACTGTCAATGTGTGAAGTTGAATTTGCACATGAAAAGCACAGTTTTTAACGTTAAGTGTTTCATTATTTGATTCCACTACATTGCCAGGAGATCAGAGACTTTTCTCTTACCCTGATCTATTTTGGTGCTCATCATTTTCCCCTCTCTAACACCTGAGACAGATAATTATCCCTTAAAAATGAAAAAAATTGTTTTTGTCATTTCTTTCCAAGCAAGACATTTCTAAATGTGACACAGTGGAGTGATAAGCTGCAAGGCCATGATTCTAGTATCGTATCATAATATAGTGAGAAAATGACATCAAGTCATCACAAAGTATTGTATATATATAAAAAATGTAAATACATAAAATATACATTTATATATATATCTTTTAGAAGAAACCAAGCCTCACAAAGTTAAAGCCTTAAGATATTCTCTATTCAAACTTAACCAAACCCACTGTTTTCTCCATAGTGTCTTCACATGGCTATTTTTCACAGTCAACCATGGACTATTCTTTGCATGTTTCACAAAACGATATGGGATCATCTTTTAGCTCTGCCCGTCTTCACATAATCACTCAGTTCCCTGATAAATCGTATCCCCTCTGCTGTAGCCCAACACCTTCCATCTTCAGAGCTCAAGCTCAGCTCGCTGGAGAGGCTGATGGATGATTTACAGGGAGTCAGTCTGTAAGCCTTGTTCATTAACCCTCTCACACTTCCGAGCCCATACAGGCCAGACCAGCCAGACCAGTCTTACACTTTGTCTGTATAGCAAGAACAGAACAGTAAGTACAGATGATTTCCAAAGGCCACTTCAAGTGTGCGTTTGTGTGTGCTACCAGGGCAAATACAGCTTCTGTGCTCTTAAAGCTTCGCACTGTAATCTAATCTAAGTCACAGGGCTGAGAAGCCAACACTTAATCCTGAAGACTTCATCCATGAGCCGCCACCTTTCCTTCTCCATCTTTTTTAAATTCTGATTAAGGTTGGTGTAAAGCACTAAATTCAGATTTCTACTTAGGAATTATGTCATTGTAATGGAGCTCACATGCATAGCAGCTGTAGATATGACTTACACAGTGTTAAGTGTTGTTATTTCACAGCTATCTACAGAGATGCCCCATGGACACCACAAGACTTGAAAAGAATATAAATGTGATTACTTTGAGTATAAATTACTTTAAAGAAGTGGTCTAGAATGAAAGCAAGTGAAATAAAAAATATATGTACAGTATAAAAAAACAACAACAAAAAGATATAAATGTAAGATTAACGTACAACACATTCATAACCAGTGTGCTTCATAGCAGGACCACTGAGTAAGTCTTTCTTAAGAAGTGTCAAGTATTCAGTTGTTCAAATTTTCTATAAATTCAAGTTATTTCAACAGTCATGTCACGTCCCCTTCAATGGTGGTGTGACTTTTCTTCCTCTGATCTGAAAGCCCTTGAACATGCTAAATGTGCCAATGAATCATCTTTCCATGTGTGAGCAATAAAGAATATTTTTTGAACTGCTACTGAACTAGGCTTTCTTAAAACACAGTTCATATGTGAAAACCACATCAGCAATTTCAGGTTTCTTTATTATAGATATCTGATCTACAACTCAGTATTAGGTTCTGGCTGTACACTGATGATACAGTGCTCAGATATAAGGCAATAAGAAAGAACTGAAGATACAAAATGTACATTTGAGAAAAATGCTTAAACACAAAACCAACTAAGTACTATGTGCAGTTAAAATGCCTACAGGTCTCACTGCTGAAAAAAAGCACTAACTTAATGCACATGATACAAAAGTGTCATTGTCATCAAAATGAGTCTGAACACTAACACCATCAAAGCACCAAGGGAATAATCTTTGTTTGAGCAAGCCAGTAGCTATGCTATGTAAATAATTGGTGCTGGGCAAGTGAGTTAGAACAACATACTATCTAATAGATTCATGTTCCAAGCTGAAGGATACTGTATATAAAAAATGAGCAAAAAAATATGAGGCAAGTTTTAGGTGGAAAACAGCTACATATGCATGTTGTCTTCATTTGTGCTTTCGGAGAAAATAAAACAACTTAGTTCTGGCAGCATTAAAAGCTCGCCACATGCGTAACTGCGGCAAAAACAGCATTATGAACGAAACGTAAAGTGAGATTAATGAGGTACATGAGACAGTAAAGCAAATACAGTTGGCCTAACATTCCTGCTAAAGCAGCTCTGCTGAGTATTTACCTTTACCAGAACATTCTATACTAATAAAAAAACAACAAATGAGCAAGTTTCTATGCTTGTTACGCTTTATCAAAAGAAATGTTATAAATAATTGTGTTTGGCAAGAGATGTTCCTGCATACTGAATAGAATCCGTGCAGTATCTGTGTGTGTCAGACTGTGTGGACAAAAACTATCTGTGAAATATATTTAGAAAGCCTTTTTTCTCTTTGTCTGACATTGTAATTACCATTCAAACTAGTCAGGCTAATTACTGCCCCGTTTAGAAAAATAATCAGGTTTGTACACAATTCAAGACTAGCCACAGACACCACAGCCTAAAAACCCAAACAATTATCAAGTCTGCTGAGCATGATTATTATGTTTTCCATTTAATCAAAACTTGCATTAAGATTTAAAGTCATAAATTATTCTATCATTTAGTTTTCCAAAGATTATTCTATAAATCCCTAAATTATTCATAATATTCTGTCAATCAAATTTCCTGTTGAATTTGTTTCAAATTGTAACCTCTATTCTCACTAGGGTCTAATATGATCAATCAATTAAGTAATTAATATGGCTTGTTTACTAAATGTTTTACTGTCTCTACTACTACTACTTACTATCATTTTTACTTCATTTGTAACACTGGATGGAAATTATAATTATATGTATAAAAACTGATCAGACATTTTAACAAAGCAAGCATTTTAAGAGGAACCTGGTTCAACGTCAGGTAACTCTTGTTTGCAATAAAAGGCATAACAAAGTTTTTACCTTACCATTAACTTGAATCAAAATGTGAGCGATTATTTTGCTGTATTTTGCAATTGCATCATTATCAGCCAATCAGCAATCAGGGGCTGAAAGATCAAATTTTAATCTATTAGTCAATATCAAAACAGCTGTGGCAGTGCTAAAACAAGTCTGTGTCTAGCAAGATTTGATCTGTTATCTTACTGTAACACTAATACAATTGATAAAACAAGGATAATGCAGAATTTACCACAAGACAACTTTACAACCTGCAGGACACCTACCCAACAAACAAGTCAGCAGTATGTCACTGGAGCTGATCGAATATGAAGGAAACTCCAGAAAAACAAAAAATGCTTTTGCTTACAGTACAGAAAAAGTAAAAGTCAGCTGCTTTATAAAATCAAATACTTCCTTGTGTTGCTATTCTATTCCAACAAGTGCTATTGGTTGTTAAAGAAAAGCCAGAATTCTGACATTAATGAAAATTTACAGTAGAGTAACTTGAGATCTTAAAAACAGAAATGCAGAAGATGATAAAAAAATATCCTGACTATACAGGTCTGAAAGCAAAGACTTTTTTTGTCCATGTCCTTTGCCAGCTAGCACCCATTTCCTTTCCTTTATTCCTCTGCCCCATATCTGCTTTATTGTGATGCTAAACAGCAAGTTTTGACATTCAGAAGTGCCCTGCCAAAGGACAGGCCAGTGGATGCAGTAGAGAAGAGAAGGCCTTAATGGGTTCAACTGGAATGGAAAGCATCTGCTAGTCTCCACAAGCTAGAAGAGAGAGAAATGTCAAGTATAGTTATTATAGAGCAGGCAGCAGCTCTAGGAATTTCCACCTGAATGAAAAACAGTCTCAGACAATGAACATGCACAAGCTACGTCTCACATTAACATCCTTACTGAGGCAGTGAATGAATACATCCACACCCGAGACAGATGTGCTAGAGACATGTGACTTGTGTGTTTACAAGCACAAGCAAAACAAGTACACATAAAAAGAAATATGTTTCATTAATGTATGCTCTTGGTGTACCTAGACTTTTAACACTCCAAACCCCATAGTTTTTTGTCTTACTTGCTAGGAAAGTATCCTCAACAAAAAAGACTTGAACAAAACTTGATATAAGGTGAAACTAATGGAAGAGAAAACCATGTGCTTGTGAAGCTTTCAAACAGACAATCCCAAAGTGACTATTTCATCACTTGAGATTTTTTTTTTCTTTTCTAATTTGTACCCTAGAGGATGCTAATCAAAGCCAGTGCCAGACTAATGAAGCAGTTTAGCCCAGATGCAAGAGAGACATACAGTATATGTTCCTAAAGGATGAGTGTTTACATGTGTATTATTGTGTGTATACAGCCACGTTCCAAAATTAGTACTCCCTCTTTTAGTTCTGTTTTTATTTTTGTGTAAAAGCATAATAAAAATCATTCGATCATAGTGGGTCTTAATATGAAGCAAATACAACATATAACTTTATTTTACCGTGCCAATATTTACTTAACAAAAATCAAACCAAAAAGAAAAAGAAATAACTGGACATACTAAGTACCCCCTTACTGACTCCATAGGATTTTAGAGGGTATGTTACAGCCAGGAGCTGCTGATCATCAGCCCTTGGTTAATTGATTATCAGCAGGTGTACAGACCTTTATAGAAGCAGAAGTCTTTCCAGTTTGCTCGTCTGGAGCATTCAGGTGTGTGTTAACACAGTCCCGAGAGGGAAAGACATAAGCAACGGTCTTAGAGAAGCAATTGTTGCTGCACATCAGTATGGAAAAGGTAATAAATCCATTTCCAAACAATCTGGAGTTCAGTGTTTTACAGTGAGAAAGATTATTTACAAGTTGAAAGCCTTCAAGACAGTTGCTAGTTCTGTCTAAAAAGAATATGAAAGCATTGAAGTTCGCAAAACTGCATCTTAACAAACCACAAGACTTCTGGAACAATGTCCTATGGACAGATGAGATCAGAGAGGAGTTGTTTGACTTGGGCTTGTTTTGTAACTACAGGAGTTGACCAAGAACTCCTCACTGTACCAGAATATTCTAGAGGTAAATGTGAGGCCATCTGTCCCACAGCTAAAGCTTGGTCGAAACTGGGTCATGCAACAGGACAATGATGTGAAGTACACCAGCAAGTCTACCTCAGAATGGCTGAAAAACAAAAAAATCAAGGTTTTGGGATGGTCTGGACTTTGACTAGACCATTCTAAAACTTTGATTTAACTCAATTTAAATGCTAAGGCGAGACCTTACAAGAGCTGTGCATAAGTGAATACCCAAAAACCTCAATGAACTGAAGCAATGTTGTAAAGAAGAATGGTCCAAAACTCCTCCACAATGATACGAGAGACTGATAACGTCATACAGGAAACGATGACTTCAAGTTATTGCTGCTAAAGCTAGATCTACAAGCTACTAGTACTTAGTAATGCCCATGTTTTTTTTTATTTTGCCAAATTTTTGTTAAATAAATAATGGCAAAGTGAAAAAACGTTATATGTTGTTGTCTGTGAAGATTCTCAGTGATATGTTATTGTTCGTTTGAGGTTGGGTTAAGACCCACTACAAGTGGATGATTTTAATCATGTTTTTACACAAAAAAAAACAAATTAAATTGAAATGAATTAAAAGAGGAGATACTAACTGTACATATATACAGTCAAATGTGTGAGTGTATGGGCATAAAAGGGTGGTATAACCACAGATCAGCAAAGCCCAAATCCTACTCTCTAAGGGGAATCCAGCATCAAACAGATCCTGCTGCCTGAGGGCTGGCCTTCCCGCTCTGTCGGCATGGAAACTCCCATCGCTGCACTTAGAGCTTGTGGATCAGTGAGGAGACACATAGCAGGTGGAGAGGCGGCGGAAATGACAGCCAGAGCAAGAGAGACAGAGATGAGAAAAGTGAACATTTTATCACTACAGACTAAAGTGGTCCTGGGAATCATCAACAGCAGGAGCCTTGGAGTTTGTTCCTACTTCTGTATGAGTATGGTGCACTAGAGAATGATACCTGGATATGGGACTGTTTACAGATTACTGCAGGAAGGTGAGTAGAATTTTAAATCCTACATTATCCCCTTTCATCATTCCTTGCTAAATTCTCTTTATTTACTTCATAGTCAAGGCGGCTTAGTGACAACCATAGCAACATGTGCAAAAAGAGATGTAGCTCTTTCTACCAAGGACTACTTTGCGACCAGTTACAAATGTTAGCCTGAAACGTCAAACCAAATAACTGGTCTGCGGAAATAAATAAATAAATGTTTGACAAGACAGAAGCAGAACTGTGAGATGAGTAAGCACTCCTTCACCAAAGATGTTACCACAGAGACAGAACTCAAGCACTTCCTTTTGTAGAGGACATAGATATAAGAGGGAGATAGGTACTCATTTCCCTCCCATAACAACAGAAGTTCATATAATCATCTTCCTTGTGCTTCCTCTCCCTGACGGCTATGTGATATGGCCGCTGGCGTTGGTAAATGTGGGAGGACCTGGAATGTGTGTGGCTGGGCGATAAGCCTGCTGTAAAATTTAATTAGCACAAAGCCATGGTGAAAATTACTTCATTTCTCATTGCATTATTAACCAGTACTGTGTAAAAGCTTACTCTCAGGCAGTGTATATAACAGGTTGATGAGACAAAGAGATTGAGAGAGAAACAATGACACATTACTTTAAGACCTATATACAGTAAAGATGTGAATCTAAACTGAGTCCCTAATAAAATCGTCAAATTATTGACTCACAAGTGTTTCTGCCACTGTCCCCTGAAAACAAAGCAGGCAGAAGACGAGACAATATTCACGAAGATGAATTCATGATTCATGAAGAGAAAAGATGGGGAGGATTTGAGAAGTTGGGCTGAATGGTAATCCTACATTAGCAGCTTCCCCTGCTGTTTGGGGCCTGAGCTGGTGTGAATGGGCTGATTAGGGTACATGGCTCAACATGCTGAACACCACTTTCTATTTTACGATCCACAGCCTTTATTATAGCCCAGGTTCCTCATAATCCAGCTAAAAGTGGATATCTGAGGAGCCTGATCGGCTTAGGAGTTGGCTAAAAAATGTGATGTACAGCAGAGTGGCATGGACCAGAGTGCAGAGGTGTCCGTTATCATCTGTTTTCTATTTATGACTGAGTGGGAACATTTGAGCTGTGTCCACTCTACTCTCATCTGTTACACTGACCTCTCTAACCAGTAAAGTGAATATACAGCACCATTTTACTTCACTCATCTTGTTACGTTTTGGACTGGGCATGGATTACAGAGATTGCCATTTCATGAATGTGGGTATATTTGCTATTGGTTCTATAAGTTTGCCCTCTTAGCTCACAGTTTGATGTGTATATGCATCAACATTCAACACATTTCAGAGAAAAGAGACCTGAATATTCAGAAAGTGGGAATTTTATAACACATGTGGGAGCCATCAAACACAATCTTTCATTATCTGTGCCCTCACTTTTAAGACAATACATTCCAATCCACATGGAAAACCATAATCTGTACTAAACAATTTCCAAACAAAAACATTTTCATATTTATTCATGTCTGTATATAACATAAGGCACATGGTGTCTTTGGAAATAAATGCCATTCAGTTATCCAAGGACAATATGGTGTGGCTCCTTACCTAAAGTATAAAAGCAGTTTTTTTTTAGAGAAATGGCCAAGAGATTTGAGTATTGTATTGGCAGCTTCTATACATGAGTGAGTGTAACTGCTAAGTGAGCATGAGTGAATTAGAGGAAGAAGACTACTGTTCTAAGCAAAAATTGAATAAAGATTTAAATGCATGTTTCCTTCATCACTCTCTTTAACCCCTATTTACTATTCCACAAGTTTCTCTGCACAGGCTGGACCTAATTACAATAGCCACTTTGTTAAGGTGCCCTTTTGCTCCATCTGTTCAGTGCATGTGTGCACAGACTCAAACGTGCGCATGGGCATGCACACACACTGAAGTGCAGCATTTCAGACAGACAGACAAAGGCGAGTCAAGGCACACTCTTCCCATCTGGATATGTCTTTGTCTACAAGAACAGTTAAACATCTAAACCACTAATCAAGTGTGGTGATAAGACAGAGACACTGTGACTCCACTGAGAGTGGCCAGATGATTTTGGACATGAATACAGAGCGTGGTACACCTGTCCAAGTCTGGGACACGGCTAATGCCCTCACCCAGGAATGGCCTATAACCTTGTGCCTCCACATCATTAAAACACAGGATTCAATCTGACAACTTCTTTGCATGTATGCATGAGCTTGTACAATCCCTACCAAAAGCAATGAAAAGGCAAGGCCACTTCCTTGTGTCTTCTGTTCATCTGGGTTTAAGATCAAAACATAATGTGAAATGAAAGTTCAGTATTTGTCACTCACATGTTCTAGTACTTCAAATTCTCACTTAAAATGTGTGATGTGATACAAAAGTTGCTGTGTTCTATGTTGATTAATATATCTAAATTTAAATGAATGCTAAAATTCAGAACGCCCATATTCATATTCATCTTTTGAGCTTAAATCCAAATGCCGTCAATAGACAGCAAATAAAAATTAATTGGCCTTGTCATTCCAATTCTTTCAGAGGGGACTGTATACGTGAGAGTCAAGAATAAACACAGTGTTCAGGAACAGGAGCTCCTTGGCAATAATCTGTCACTCCTGTACATGGGCTGTGTGTGATGTGTGGATGATATATTAAAACCAAATGCAGATAAATTACCAACTTCTACAGTTACACTTTTGAAAACAGTGGCGTGTTGCATCAATTTAAATAGATCTGGGTACGACAGCATCTGTGGTCCTCTCTTTTTTCTCTCACTTTGCTCTCTGAAATGATTTAGTAACCCCCTCTTTTTCTGCTTATGTCATGTCTGGGGTAAAGCAGCCAGGCCAGAGAGGAGATAGAAAAGAGACAAAACAAAGTCAAAAAGTAAAGCGTTGACAGAGGAACCTTGGAAGGATGGTAAATTTTGTCCTATAATTGACATTAATGTGAAGAGACAGAAATGTGAAAGAGGAATCAAGAAACACACACACAATCTGCAGGATACAGTAGCCTGCAGTGGAATTCACATATCTGGGTTTATAAGAGGCTCAATCAAAAAGGTAAGCATCCAATGACAGAGACTGACTTTTACTGCGGTCCCACATGTGAGCACACAGAATTGAGAGGAAACAAACTTTATCTTTTATCTTACTTTTCTGACTTTCATTTCAACTTCACACTATTCCCACTTTCGTCTTAATAATTTTCTCCAGCAGAATCTCTGAAAGACACCGTGGGTTGAGTCTCAAATTAAGCCTATAAGTCATCTCCTACTACCATTTGCACCTATACCAAAGCGATTTAAAGTCTGCACTGAATAGCTGCCTGCATGAACCAAAGATTCTACATTATATACAGAAACATAAATTCAGCAAAAAGGGTCATAAAGTTGACTTGGCAAATACATAACACACAAGATCACCAATAACTAGAGGCTTGCCCATAGGGTGGAAACGTTAACATTTTCAAGTAAAAGTAAGGAAAAAATA
The DNA here is from genome assembly GCA_032362345.1 of Sandelia bainsii. Lineage (NCBI taxonomy): Eukaryota > Metazoa > Chordata > Actinopteri > Anabantiformes > Anabantidae > Sandelia > Sandelia bainsii. The sequence goes on from JAUMHL010000018.1 coordinate 12,749,115, forward strand.
ACCCTTTCTATTTAGTAAAGGGGTTCACCGACGTGGTGAAGTGACCTTTACATCAATTTCAAGCTCTAGTTAAGAACTTTATCACACATGACAATTGTTAGGTCAGGTGTCACTAAAGGTATCTAAAGACACAGACATTTAATCCTTTATAGATTCTGTTCTTTTCCACTCTCAATAATGGATCATTCCATGACAGGGCACACATTCACTTTTCCTACACCTCTTGTTTGTGCTACACACTTTCTTTCTCCCAGTTAAGCACAAAAAATACAAATATGTAGCTATGTAATTACTCTCAACATATACATAGCCCACACCAGCTTGAGATCAGCATGGCTGAGATGGGGGGTTGCATAGAAGGCTGAAATAAGCAGACAGTGCCTGGAGAGATGTTTTCAGAAGGACACAGTTAAAAAGCTATGGCTCCTTTATAGATTCAATAAGTCTCTTACACCTGTGTGGCTAACCACCATCGATCCATCATTCTGTGGAGCCCAATCCAATTTAGAGTGTCGAAGAGCCCCAGAGCCCCACAGCCTTATCCTAACCCAGGCCACAGTCACCGCAAAGCCTGCTTACCTTCAGCCCCTGAAGTCTGCAGATGTGTCTGTGTACTTTTATGGATACGTGTGTATGTGTGCTGAGGTAGACTGCAGACCAAGCTAAACACCTTAGCTGCTGGCTCACGTTAAAGTGTGCTGAGCCAATTTATGGGTAGGGGTGGAGAGGAGATGAGATGAGAGACAAAGGAAGATGAGAAAAAGCCAGGCCAGAACCCCACCTCAAGAGTAGAAAGGAGAAGAGCAGGAAAGAATAGGAGGCAGGAAAAACAGAGGAGTAAACAGGCAGGAATCTTATAATCCTATTTTCTATTGCGTGGCAATCACACTCATCATGACATTAAGCCACTATAGCCATAATTGCACTACTCTACAGTCGCATCAAAGTCTTGTGATGGGGAACACAGTCTATTGGCAATCTGATTTGTTTCTGCAGACAACAGACTGGTGCACTTGAGTCTCCTTTGCTATGAAAGCTTAATGGTTCCATGCTTGCTCAGACTGACCATTCAAATCTCTCCCCTTCACCACTAATTACACTATATTCTGATGCAGCCGTTTCTGTTTTAATTCTTTTTGCTGCTCCATTGGAGTGTAGCAACACCCCTAAGATCAATTATTAGAGGGTATTTAAAACTGTGGTAAAAGGAGGTGGTTGGATGGTGTGAAAGTGAAAGCAGCTGTTTAAGTGCTTGTGCCCCTGACTAAACTTCATCACCTCCCAACTTAACTGAGAGCATCCTGTGGGTTTAATTCACTCCAACGACAATACCCAAGGCAATTAATGCCTGGATCTCCTTAGGAGAGAAGGAAGGAAGGGAAATGGAAGAGAAAGGGTGAGGCAGGAGAAGTAGAGAGACTCCATACCAATAAAAGGCAAATATGTTTGGGGAGGGTCATTGTCAGGCCATGAGAGTATAGAAGAAGACATCGGGGATATGGCATGGTAGGGAAATGAGGAGGAGTGTTATTTAGGAGGCAGATGGCAGAGAGGGGGAAATTAAGATGAATGGGCACTGAGAGGGCTGAGCTGGTGCTGGGGCTGGGCAGAGAAAAGTAATTAGCTGTGTTTGCTCTGGGAGGCTGGCAGTGAGTGTAATGCCTGCAGTGACAGGCTAAGACCTTGAGCTTTATTAGTCAACAAAGCCATGTCTGAAGCTGCCAGCAGGGGGCGGCTGGGCCAGCAACCTTCCAGGACCTTCTTACCTGTACAGCCCGCCATGGGGTCTTTTCACAATATGCACATAGGGCATCAGGTCTTTTTATACACACTTTTTCCTCTAATCCCCTGTTAAATGAAAACAGCTATGGCCTGTTCTTGCTTATTTGTACCAACTCTAACAATCACACACTTTCTCACACAAACAAACAGCATCTGAGTCCAATTTTTCTTTTTTTTCCTCCTACATTATTCCTTAGTTTCACCCTTACAAACAAGCTCTATCTTTTTTCCTCACACCATTTCACTCCATTTCTTATGGTACAGCCACCTCTATCTGTCCCCTTCCTCCCACCCTGTATATCTCCCTCCCCCTCGTCCCTTTCCAATCTAATTTCAGATAAGTCGGAGCAGAACAACAGAGCAAGGCCCTTTATCATTGCATCAGTGATGTGGGTGGATTGAGTGTGAATAATTTTATTCATGTGTGCCTGTACCCAGCCCACTGGGATTCCAATTACAAGTAATATGAGGTAATATAGTTACAATGTAATTTTTTAAGAGCCTCAGTAATGATTGTAGAAAACCTATGACAAGAGAAGAAAGCATTTGTTTATTTTATTAACAGCTTAAGTACAATATCTATTTACAACTATGAATAATATTGGACAATTTAATTTGGTATAATTAGTATCCCATCAAATCTTCACTCCCAGGAAGTCATTCCCTTAGACACAAACGCGCACGCACACACACACAAACAATTTAACTGTGCTCCAAATGCTCCAAGCTACAAGTGGTGTGTATCCAATTCTGTCTGAATATTTGATCTTGGTGCACATGCCTTATCCCTCTTTAAAAATATGCAATACATGGGTCAACTGTGTAAAATTCAAGACGAAAAAATATTCTCTCCACAAAATTCTTGGACACTGGACTCACATAGGTACTGGATATAACTAGATCTGTAGCTTCCTTCCCAAATGATTTTGAAAATGTGAAAGAGCCTAACTGCAATCAAAAGCATACAGTAGAGTTGAACTCTAAATGCTGCATTTATTAAACAAGTCATATCAAATTGAGCTGCCAGAACAGCCAACATACTGCTTTCAAAGAATCTTGACCCTGCTTCTCTCAGCAAGCACAAGGCACTGCCTCAAACTGTTTTAGACATAGCCTTTCACACTTATAGAAGGCATACCACAGGTCCCAGAAAGGCAAAGGGATAACTGAAAAGGTCACTGGACACACAAAAAGCAGCAAAAATGAACTGTCAAAGGGAATTTGAATTAAATGCAGGACATGTTTAAGGTGGGTTTCCCACAGCAATTAAAAGACAGAGCTGAGCATGCTTGAGGCTTTGGGCTTTGAGCTTTTTTCATTTTTTACTTTACCATGGTTAACAGGCCTGAGAACCTGGCGGAAGGAGCTGGGGCTGATTGTCTGCTGCTGGTTATCTGTAAGGAGGGCAGTGGACAAATAATGCCAACATATACAGTATTAAAAGGGATCAAAAAGATAATGAAGAGGAATCCACCAGCTGAAGAATGGCTGCAAAGTGAAATTCATTAACAATAAATACTGTGTTTAAGAGACCAGCTGTCAATTACCCCTAAAGTTTAATTAGCAATTAATTCAATCCATACACAGATCCCATGCTGGATTTGCAATAAGTGTTTGTTCTTTTTTCAGTTCCTAGATTTAGATTTCAAAGTGCCAGGAAAACACTAAGTGTGTATTGCCCTACTGAGATCCAAACATCAAACAGTTGTAGTAACGTTGTCAGGCTGTGAATTCTCTGGCATTGTGCTGCTAGAAAGCATGTGTACAAACAACAAGCTTGTGTATTTTGCAAATGAGTGTATGGCGCCAAGGCATGAAAACACGAGGATGCATTCAATTCACTCAGTTTAAAAAATAAAAAATAAAAAATAAAAAAATAAAAAATGCATCAAGATGGCAGGATCAGAATCCATACAGATTTTTGGACATCTGACTGGAATTAGAACACTGTACACAGTTTATCCTGCCAATATCAGTACTAGGGTTTTATGTGTGCATCTTTCTTTCTGTATAAATATAGGTAAAGAAAATTAAACTCACCTCTGGGTCTTGGCGCTCTCTTCCTGCGGTCCCTGAATGCAGCTCCTGACTGTAGGGCTTCCAGCAAACTATCCATCACACCTGTCTCATCATTCTCTGAAAAACCAAAGATGGAAAAGGATGAGGGGGTGTTAGAAGACAAAGGAGAGGTAAAGACGCACAATCAGGTAAAATGCTGCATCTTCACTGGTGAGGTTTGCCGTGCTGTTTTTAAAAGAATTTGAAATTCACAATGGCGGGCCACAATATAACCACATAGTGTGTAATACAAAAAGGCTTGAACAAGCACTTATATCACATATGTTATCACATGTATTTTTACTTTACTGTAGGGCTACAGCTCTACAGCATTTGGTGGTTGACTAAAACATTATGAAGCAATGGAGTTACAAACAGCTAGAATAGATCCTTCAAACCTGGCAATATGGTGTGTCAGAGCCTTTATTTCAGATTACTCATGACTCAAAATATCAGGTCCTTGCTTTGTAGAAGCAAGGGAACCACCAGAATGCAGATATATTACAGAAAAGGTAAAAGCTTTGGAAATATTACAAGAAAATCATGGCCTTTTTTGGTGCAGCTGAAAACCTGGCCCTGATATCTGAGGCAGAATGATGGACCTGGTTAGTGATTGGCAGTAAAAACAGCCAGCAGAGGAAGGGAAGGAAAACAGATAGGTTTATGGGAATGTTCAGGGACAACGTACAATAAAAAAGTTTAAATAAAAAGTTTATACTGTGGTTGACATGCAAATGTCATTGTCTGTGTGTGGGTGGCTTCTTTTCAACTTGCTTCAGCATTGCCTGTAAAATTTGAAGTCCTTGTGAGTAACAAGAGTTCAATGACAAACGGAAATCCACATCTGCGTATGAGCTAACAGAGGTACATTTACGTACACTACTGACACACTGGCATTAAACGCTACATGTTACATTCACAATGGTGGTTTTATTACATTCAATCACTCAATATGTTCTCATTTTATTGTTTAGTTCATTGTTCTTCATACTCTGATAAAGTGCTGTAAAAAACGAGTTAAGAAAAAATATATTAAATATTTGGGGGAAAAAACACAATATGACATTCAGGCAAACCCCTCTTTCTCTTACAAACACACACTGAATGATGACAACTTTTAATCCATGAGTGTGTACTCTGCAAGATCAGCACATGCTGTACCTAGTCACGGATTTCAAAGTCAGACACATTTACATATGGTCACTACCCACTGTCAATTCTGATGGTTCTTTCATAAGTTTATCCACCTACAAATGACTAAATCACAAATACATTTCCTCTAAATCCTGTATTTTATAAAACAATGTAAATAATAATGTAATGAAAATAATGTATTTTCAGTAATTAATAGAAAAATTGGTCTGAAATTAAATGCCTTTTTTGTTTTATTATTATTTTTGTACTGTATATATACTAAGAATGTAAAAAGTTGACTCTTTGGTGTATGATGTACTAAAAAAGTTGCCACAAACTTCACTGGCTTCAAAGACACCAAGCTGTACCATCAGCCAAGTGGTGACTGATTTAGTGAAGGTTAGGAGGACACTGCTCTGATTAAAACTGTGTGTTTTTCTCCCTCATTCATTTAGTCACACAATTTCCTGTGGAATAACGCACACACTGAGAAAAAATCAAATAATATGGCTAAGACTGTGATGCTACCAGGCTCTTTACTGGGCCAGAAGTTGAACAATTCTATAGTAAATTAAAATAAAAGAACAAACTGATGTGACAATCACATTCCTTAAATATAGGCACCATGCAAACGAAAAATACATTGTTAGCAGAAGGCATATATTGTTGAAAACTGACCTAAGGCAGGCTTCAATAGCGACAGTAACCAACACAGTCTGACTTCCATTAAAAGAAAGAGGAGTCCCAGGGTGTAAAATGTGCAGCATTCCGAATTTGATTATAACTGTCAAGTTTATTAGCAAATGCAATCTGGTACAACAACTCTTTAATAAATCATTCCTTAATTAAGCTTACAGGTTTTGTTGACAAAAATCTATGCATGTAAACAGGATGTGGAAATATAGTGGGGTACGTTTAAAACAAAAATATATATATATATATCTATAATATCCAATATGATCAACGAAGACATACACTGCCTGGATTTCACTAAGCATACATAGGTAAAAGCCTACCACTGGATAATTACTGCAGGGATTAATATGTTTCAACTGTCAACACAATGAGGTCAGGTGACCACCTGAATGTACTGAATGAGCAGAACAATGCGAATGTTCACTGGGCTAAAATAGTGCCTTAAGTCCAGTTAATTAAGAATCTTTATGCTGTACTGAAAAACACTTTCTTGAACACAAGATCTAGCTGAGAAATTAATGCTCTGGATAGAAATCAATATGGTGACATAAGTTTATCAAAACAATACCATGGTGAATGTTTGCTGTAATCAATGCAAAAGGCAGTCCAAGAAATATTAGAGCGTGTGACTTGGCCAGTCAGTGTATTAAGACAATAGATGATATTTAGGCCACGACCAATGTCCCATTATTTATTTAGGTCACATAAATAGGCATATTTGAATACAGTCCAGGAAAAGAAAGATTTCAGATATCATTTTGTGGTCAGGTAATTTTGGTGAAGTGACTGAGGTTGTCCAAAAGCCACCATACAGCCACCTAAGACAAGAGTTTCCCATAAAGTGTAAAAAGTATTTGCTGTTTCAAGTACAAAAACAAAAAAATGTGGCATGAGAAAACCTTAAGTGTTTCTGCCCAGCACACTGTGATTGGTTTAGTCTGCTGCTCAAAGACGAGCTTGTGGCCAACATCACACACTGTGCCTGAATAAACAAAAAAAGTCAGTTTATTATGTACAACTGACTATAACTGGTACAACTTCTAAGTGCTCTACATAAGATATACTGTCTGCTCCAGATGCAAAAGTCTATACGTTCTCACTTCACTCGACATAAACACAATGATTATTATTCAACACCTCATTTGAGTAGATGTCTGAGTGTGTAATCTGTTTTATATATGTGCCAGACCCAGGTAGTGTTGATTTATTTCAAAAGCAGTTAATGAGGACATTAGTATTTAGTGATCAACCTCTGAAGCTTGTCACCTCTGTCAGGTGATGCTTATGTCTTTTAGTGTGAGACTTATCAATCATTAACTACAACCTCTACCGTGACACTTCACAATGGGGCCTGCAAACTGAAATTTTCATCTTCTTTCATGCATAAAGCATTCTGCAGCACTACTGTGGGTTTTCTGCAAATCTACAAAAACTGTCACTCGGCTCCACAGCACAGTCTCTTTACAGAAAACCATAGTCTATGCTGGAGCGCCTGTATTAAGGGCAGATGATCCCCAGGGTCATGGGCTGTGGTTGCACCCACACCTCACACAAAGCTAGGACTACACCTAACACACATACATACACAGTGGATATATCATGACCCACTTCCCTGCCTACTTCTATGTGTGCATTTGTTTGTGCTTTTGTTGCTGTGCTCATTCGTAACAGTTGAATTCCTCCTCTAGCTGATATGTGCCTAGTTCTTCATCATTACGCAGAGCAGGGAGGCAGCACAAATTTCTGAGAAAAAAAAACCAACGCTCTTCAATGTCCAAATTTGTCTCCACTGCTGTGGCAATTCATCACAGGCAGCAAGCTTTGCACTCACCACAATACACACACACAAAAACACAGATAGCAAAGAAAACAAGCAAAAAGGAGCAGATCAATCTAATGCAACCTGCAGTGTATGCCATCATGTGTAGTGCTGCGTTTGACTCCAACCAACAAGAACATGAAACACTTTGTGTGCCTCTGGAGGCAGGGAAAAACGAAACCCACTCACATCTCCCGCCTCAGGAATATATGGGAGAAAAAACAGTCCAATTTTACACATCAATCACAAGTAACTCAGACAGGCTAAGACAAAAAGCTGCTTTATACAATGTAGACAAGAGATACTTTCAGACAACCCAACACTGAAAATCATAACACATATTTATATACTCATACCCACATGCTCGCAAACTTAGAGAAAGATCACAGACATGTCACATGGATGGTAATGGTAATGGAGGAGGAACGCATGGCAGAGGACTATTAGTCAAGCTAGTAGCGGTAAAAGGGTTTTGAAACATTCATTCAACTTGTGAAAGGTGATGTTGAGCAGGATAAGACGAGAGAAAAACGACTAGTGAGAAGCACGGGACAGTGAAGAGTGGTATCCCAGCTCTGGCAGTAGAGCTACCGATTGCTGCTTTGATGTGCACAATTTGCCTGCCTTTTTCGATTCTGCTGCATCTGGGATCAAAGCTCTCATGACAGGTGTGCAATGTGCACAGAGACTCTTTACTTTAACTTTCACAAAAAATAAAGACACTTTCACAAGCCAGTCTAGTCCTCAGTGATATCTATTTAAAGAACAGTAAAGTGTGTCTGCGTCATGTTCCTCTTCTTCATTGTAAGACTTCAGTAAGTCCCACAATGCAGTATTAAAATCAAGTCAAATGAACTCTACTCTGAGATGTTTACCTTAACTGCCCTCTTGGGAGAAAGAGGAAAAAAAGTGTGGAAATATGTGGTAAGATATACATAACATAGCCATACATGTCAGATCAACAAAAGAGAGGTTTGTGCTCAACCACAAACAAAGGGGAAAAAAAGAATGAATTCAAGACAAACCTGAACCTCCACCTCTGGGAAAATATACTACAGAGTTATTCTCCTGTCTGTAGTAAAACTTCAATCACCATCTATTTAATCAGAGCCTGTCCAGACTGCCATTTTTCATTGTCCAGAGATGCAGGCTATGTATCGATGACTACCATCTATTCAGACCTGGACTAATGCCTCCCGCCACTTCACTCAACAGGATGTGGCACTTATCATCAGGACAATGACCTGGTTGTAGCAGTATGTAGCGGAGGTGGGCCAGAGCAAGGCAAGAAATAGGGTCAATTGGGCTGGAATGGAAAAGCTGAGGAGAAAGAACTATATGCCTGAGTACAATGAGTGCATGCTGACCACTGGGTTCCCTTGGACAATTGGAATGGTGCAATAATGCTCGTCAGTCACAACCACTTGTTAAAGTGTTGCAAGACAATAACCCATGTATTTAAATGGGGAAGACCAAATTTCACTACACAGAACTGTTTACTTTTTGGACGTTTCACTAGTGTTTTCTTTTTTCTTTGTGATTTTTCTCTGGCTATGATGAGGGGTTGCAAGAAACACAGCAAACAAAGGCAAAATTAACATTAGCACACACAAAGTTTTAAGAATAACTGCACACACTAATAATATGGCTTGCGTTGATAATTATTGGTGACGACAGGTTTTTTCCACATCCTATGCAGTACTAATATAGTGTGATATTGTATGACACTACAGTATCTTGCAGTGACACATCTGGGTTGAGACAGACTTATGAACAAGGATTATCAGACTTATTAATACTTTTCGCACCAACAACACAAAATCTAATGCAGACTTTTTGATTCCTCAGAAATCTAGTATGGGGTTACTTTTTAACAACCATATTGCGACTTTGCGTTGGTTCACACTCACACTTCATGGAACACAACACACTGCCACTCATACAAGAACATTGTTAGCCTGGTCTCCCACAGCGACACAGAGAGACATCCGCCTGTTCACTGGGTTCTAGAAACACCAGCGCAATCCCAACCAAACTATCAGTCGAGTATGAGGAAAAGCACACAGTAGTAAAAAATAAAAAACAACTAAGTGAGCAGCACCGTAATACTAATACATGTTCCAGAGGGCATTGCTTTGATTACAGCGTCACTAGCTCCTGCTTCAAAAAAAGATTTTTCTTCGTCTCTTTCTTATGCCCCTCCTATGATTTTTGCATCTTTGCATGCAGGTTTGCAGCTCTAGCTGTTCTTCTATTTGACGTCTTAATAGTTCATTGCTTGTAGCCATGTAGAGAATGTTAAATAAAGCTCTGATGTGTAATTTGTCGCTTCACAAACATTCCCGCTCCGGGCCTACCCTGGGAGTTAATGCAACAGATTTGTCATACACAAGCCAGGCACGGCTAGAGGAGGAAAAAAAAAAAAAACACCTATTCAATCTGAATTTCAATCTCTATAAGAATCTATCCAAATGCATGCAAGCTGATGCTCTCTTAGACTTTCAGAATGCACAATGCAGATGATGAAACCAGGCTGAATATTATATTGTAGGTAAAAGCCCAGTCTATGACAGGTAAATGAGACAGAAGAAAATGAGAAGGAGAAGTACGGACCAAACCAAATGCAGATATGTGTAAGCAGGTAACAAAGCTAAAATCCATTTTGATCATTTCCTCCAGAAAACCCTTCCCTTTCCTTCTCCTGTCTCTCATTGCTGTGCCCTTCAGCATAATGTGGGTATGTATCCTCTCTCTGGCTTTTTAGGGAATTGATGGATAATCAGATGATTACACAGAAAATCTCCATTGAGGACAATCCTCCCTGACAAACAAAGAGAAAGCTCTTTAGTTAATAAATAGGCTGAGAGACAGACGGAGTGAGAGACTGAGTGAGAGAGTGTGACAGAGAGAGTGAGTAAATCCTTTCTTGGGTTGGCAGCACAATGCCAAATCTCTATCACATATTCATTTCATCCCAGCAATCTGCATGTATGAATGTGTATGTGCACATGTGAGGATGTGTGTCATACATTGCCCGAATTACTTCGTGGGGATGTCACTGAGTTTGCCTTTAGCTTTATCTTAATTTGAGCATATCTAAATAAATTTCAAGCTCTAGGCATATTTGTATAAGCCTTTCTGAAAAAAATTGGCTCGAGTTTATTCTTATGATTTTCTTATTTCTGAACTACTTTTCAGAAACAGAAAAGTTTGCAAGGAAAGAAAACTGAACACACAAGCACAGGGGGGAAAAGCCCAGGCTGTCAATCTCAGTAAGTTACAATCTAAACTCGTAACAGTTCACATAAGGACACAAATATACAGAGGCAATAAAACATATTTATGTCCCTTTTAAAATGTGAATGTACTGAACATCAAATCAAGGTGTACTTTAATTATTTCTTCTCATATACCAAATAGAAGAAAATATTTTTATGCCAAAGGGAAAGCAAACTAGTCTAAATTAAGTACAAATATTAAACTGCAAATGATTGCTAGTATTCATCCCTTTAGTCATATTTAGAAGAAGCAGCAATTAGATCATTGAGTCTATGTGGCTGTATTATTATCATCTGGACACCACTATTGGTCATGCTCTGTTGAGTTTCATGGCATTGGTAAGTGTACAGAAAGTTTCAAGTCCTTCCACTAATTCTTTATTTGAATGTGGTCTGATTTGGCCATACATGGGCATTAATGGTGATGTTTTCAAGTTAGTCATGCTGGAAATTAAATCATTTCCCAAGTCAAAGTTGTCTTAGAGAAAGTTTTTTTTTGAGTATTTCTCCTCTAGATTAAAACCGTCTACCTTCACAAACCTTCCAGCACCTTCTACAGAGAAGCATGCCCACAGCATGATCCTGCCATCAAAATGTGTCATGCTGGAGATCGGTGCATTTCCATTTGTATGTAGTGTTCGGCTTACAGCACACGTTGTCTGGTAAGATGGCCAAAAATCTCAATAGGAGCATTTTCTCCAGATATGATATCTGGCAAAATCTGCAGACACAGAGCAGTGCCTCAAGCCTACACCTGCAGACTATTCACTACCAATCGATGGACATTACCAAGCCTATTTTCAGATAACCGCAGCATGACACAGGGTGGGATAAAGTACACACTACTGGACTAATAGTGCACAGTACACAACCTGTCCAGTAGAAACCAGTTTATTAATTTCAAATAGACATGATGCTTCACTTGGATGAACCCAGCACTATAAAACGATGCAAAAATGTGAAAACTAAAGGATCTCCAGACTAGAGAACAAGGGAAAAGAGAGATTTATATAACATTTTAGCCAAGAGGCCTCAGTTTGGCTAGAAATGTCAACAGCACTACTTTGGCCTGGATGGACCATGGTGGTTCTCTACGTGCACTCTAACTACAGGAGTCTACAGGAGTGCCACTGTGGCTGGCACAGTCCTGTTAGATATATGTAGATGCTGGTGTAGAGCTAGGACTGCCAAGCTCAACTGCTTTGCCAGCTTTGGCTCTGGAAATGGGTCTGGAGGCTGCTATGCTGAACAAGTTTCTGGCATTAGCAGCACTCCAAAGGGGACAGGAAAATACAAACAAACAAAAACAAATAAATAAAACAATAATAAAAACAAAGAGAGAATAAACAACTGTCGGTTGGAACCAGATGCTCTGTTCAAACCTGGTTGTTAATAGAGTTATTCTAGCTACATTATCCTTTACATTCATAACACTGGATAGTGTTTGAAAAAAGGTGTATATGTCAAGATTTTTATAACCATTTATAACCTAAAAATCCACTGACAATATGAAAGCATATGCTAGGAATACCAAGTCCAAATCATATAATACTTGGCCTAAAAATGGGCACCATTGAAAACACAGGTCTAAAAATTCAGGACTTAAGCAGTAAAATTATTTATCCAGTGCAGGTGACCATTAAATGTGACTCAACAACATAAACTGCTGCACATTCCAAGTAAAGCCAGGGTGCTGCAGGCAACTCTGAAACTACCTACTCACTCCATCACGTTTATTAGTAAACAGCATATTCATACAAGACGCCTGAAAACTTCTGCACTTATTCTTAGCAAGGTGGGCAACCAAATACTGTATGTGTTATTGCTACAGGAAAAAGGAGCTAGCTTTAAGATATGATTCAGATGAAAACCATATTAAAACAACACATAAGTGTATGTTGCTGCATGTACCAGAAAAAAAAAAGAGATATTGTATAATCAAGGGAGTCCAGTTTGATTAATAGATCCATGAGTTTGATAAGTTATGAGAGAAAAGCGTAATCTCAAAGACATCCAAGTACTGAGTCCTAACCTGAGTAATGATTGCTATTCGACATATTTCATGACTAGTATATTTTTAAACTCAATGGATTAGAAATACAGAAAGTAACTAGGGTACAGTGGTTACGCGTAACTATTGACCACTATTTGCCAACTACAGGCTATTTGATTTTTCCTTTAGGTAGATGATTCTTAACACAGCATTTTTATGACAACCAAGCCTTTTGCTTGTGGTTTTGTTAATGTCTTGTGGTTATCAACATGAAATATTAAAACTCGTATACAGTCATCAAATTATTGCAGATTCTAAAATTTAGTGTGGCTGTGCTTTGCTCACACAAAAACTGTGACTCACAGGGTGAAGAGATGGTTACAGAGGTTGTCCTTCAACCAATTGATCAGGGTTAAAGTTCATGGTAGCAATCATCTATCTGCTAAAATGTCTTGTAGCAATACACCCTACAACCCTGACAAACGCTGCTCCGAGCTGACCCTGTTCTCTGACCTCCCAAGAATGGTCAAGTAAGAGGTGAATTTCTCTACTTAGATCAATAATCATTATATCACCTTTAAATTCCAAGGCTGAAAGGTAGATCTGTACAATACTACGCATCAAGAGCCTTGCCTTGTTAAACTGTCCACAAATAAATATAGAGATGGCAACACAATGTCGCCTTCATATGAAACGTGTTACCATGTAGTACATGCCTGATATGATAATGTATGCTCTTAATATCTAGGGAATTATATTTGACAGGGTAATTGCTCAGAAATAATTTATTCTGATTCTGATTCTGAAAGTGGTGACTACAGTGTCAACATCAGAATTGCCAATACCTATAAAAAACTTTTTTCTTTATACATTCTGCTTTAAAACCATATAATTGTATTTAATTATTTCCAGCATTGCTTAAATATTTGTCCATCAAAGTAAGAACAAATTATTCCTATTTAGATGCAGATTTTCATGTCAAATTCATTCAAGAGATAAATATAGAAAGAAGAAAATGGGTTTCTCTTCTACTTCATTACAATTGGATATGTTGATTTAATTTTAAAAAAAGGGGTCATTGTCTTTAAATGATCTCTTACATCATTTCACCCTAGAACGATTTAGCACAGAGATCCATGTAAATGGTTTAAGGGTGAAAGACTTGACAGGGAAAGCAGATTAACATGCTCTACCTGCATTGACCTCCAGCAACCTCCTCTTCTTCTGCTGTTTCTCCTGCTTTTCACGCTCAGCCTTTTCCTTTGCTGCCCGTGCTCTCCTCTGTTTTTCCTCTGACTCCCTCTGCCTCTGGTTCTCCTTCAGTGCTTGCTGTGTGTGGGGAAATAAAAAGACAGAAATGAAGGAAGGAGATTAGTTGGGTTCTCCATTAATATTTTGCTTGTTGGAATGAGTAGAAAGTAGAAAAATGCAATAAGTACAGTATCAGACCACCTTGTGTCTATCCAAGGTTCAGTTGCTCACGGTATATTTTACATCATGTCTACACAGAAACCGTAGTGTGAGCAGCACATTAGCAGAGTGCTCCATATGTGTCACAGAAGATGTTCAAGCACAGTACTGAAAGTAGGTTATCTGAATTCTGGAAGTGATCATCAATACACTTTGGGTTGCATTTACGAGTTGGGTCGCATACTGTGAATTACACGTAAGCCATTACGCAACGTGTGAAGACATCTGCATCTGTTCCATCAGACTAGCAACTGAAAAAAAGTTGCTGTAACACTGTTCTGCTTAGACATAGTGTCAGCAAGACAGTTTCAGAATTCGGCAGTGCCAAACGTGTGAGCTTTGTCCAGTCAGTCAACTGCAATACAATTTAATAAAAACATACGGTACAGTATACACTATTCACAAAAAAGTTAGGGATATTCGGCTTTCGGGTGAAATTTCAGGAGGAACCTAAAATGCACTATAACCTTTACAGGTGAAC
>JAUMHL010000018.1:12763963-12780283 GCA_032362345.1 Sandelia bainsii
TGTGAACTTTTTACGTTTTCCATAAATTTCACCCGAAAGCCAAATATCCCTAACTTTTTGTGAGTAGTGTATATGTTGAGATGAACACAGAATGCAGGTGCATCTGTATGTGTGGATGTTTATGTCTATCACACTACCCATGGCATAACTGCGAACCATAATCCATGTTCTAACTATAGTGCATTAAATGCTAGGGTCAATTTTAATTACAAAAATACTGCATCTGCAATTGACTGAAATGTCAAAAAATCCAAAACAGCAGGTATGAAAATTAGAGATGTCTTGATCCTATTAAGTTGATCACAGGAGGTTTTGACAGCACCTATCCACATTAAGACTAGATTTGGAGCATATAAAAGCATATTTGTAGTAAAATAATATCTAAAAAGTTACATAACTTATATTTAAATCATTGATATGAAACTGGGAGAACAGAGTCTTCTGAAACTGATCTGTCAGAATCCTCTGAGAAGATGTATCACAAAAAAAAGAGCTTTAACAGACTGGAGTATGTTCTCTCAGAAGCTACAGAGAGCACTGGAAGCAACGACTTACACACACACACACACACACACACATTAATACTCATTAGAGACAGGTGAAAAGACCTGCCACCTGTGACGCTCTAATTTGTAAGTGCAAAGGTACAAATAGTTCTATAAACAGTTTTGTCCACTACAAAACTCATGATCCTTATGACAGGTGAATAGTGTTGGAGTCTAGCAAACCCATTTTTTTTGGCATTTTTCCAACCTCAGTGTCTGAACTCAGAGTCACTCACCAGTGTGCTCAAATTTTCACATTCCCACAAACTAATTCTCACTCTCCTATGCAGTAGAATGTTGCACTGTAGCACACCACTGTGAAGAAAGAGAGCAGCACTGCAGCGTGAGCAGTTTCAGACATACAGTAAGACAGTAGAGTTCAGTTTTGGACCAGCTATATTTTAGCTGATAATGATCGTTTAAAATATGTCTGAATCAGTTTGGGACATGTTCAGAAAATGCTGATGGTCGGCTTAAATCACATTTGGAATCATACATCTTTAATTTACATAGAGCACAAAGAAATAATGTGGAAAGATGCTCACACACAGTACCAGTCAAAACTTTGGAGTCACACAGAAATTACAAAAGGCAGGTTTTATAACATCAAATTGATTAGAAATACAGTATAGACGCTGTTAATATTGTAAATGACTACTACAGCTGTTTTTAAATGAACATTTACATAAACGTACAGCCTATCATCACTGTATTCCAATTGCAATTTAGGATGACAATAATTGATCAGTGCAAAACCATACTGCAATGATGCATATTATTTGAAATAGTGCTACAGTGGCTAGCATACTGAACAATAGCTAATCACCTAAACGCATGAAGTCTATGCTTTTATCAAACACCCAAATCCTCCTCCTCATCTCTCCTCCTCCTGCATGATTCACACAGCCCAGCATGACGGGCTGGTCAGAACAAAAATGCCAAAGCAACATGGACAAATGTGCACAAAAATACACACTACGTGAACTGAAGGACTACAGTGTCACAATAACGAAGGAAAGCTACTCATTGAGGCCCACTGACAGCCTCTTATTAACTTCACATACAAGTGACCACTGTTGGGAATGACAGCGTCACGGAATGCAAAACAATTCAACATAGTCAATTTAACACCAACAAGGCACTTAAAATATAGAGAAATAACAAGTTGAATAAGCCCTGTAAATTAATAATAGTAAAACTGCTTTGTTGCATTCTATCTAATAGAGGCTCCACATCAGCAAACTGTGACCTTGATCTTCCAGTGGAAATTTTTATTTTATTTTATTAATGATCACCACACAGAAATTGTGGTTTGTTGGCAACTTAGCAAAATTACAGTATACCTCAAACAGCATGTACTGTACATAAACTCATACATAAAAACACAACAGGAGCTAGAGACAATGATGAGCACTTAGCAGGTTTATGGAAAATTCAGGAGGAAAAAAAGTGCTGAAGAAGTGGAGAAGGGGGAGATGAATACCAAATGACTGAGACTGAAGCTCTTGAGAGCTCTATTTTTAAATTAAACCAACTCCTCCACAAAATTAACTTTGATTTGATGGAATGACTGTCAGTTGCTCGTGGCAACCACTGATTCACAAACGACTATATTCTTAATGGGCACCAAATCTGGTAAATTATGGGAAGAGAGAATAGGGAAAAAGGAAGGGGAAGAACAAGTGTACTGCCACATAATACATTTTCAATAAGGAACAATTAAATGATCTTAGGTTACAAGTAGACAGCTGTGATAGATGCCTAACATGAACTTACTCAGAACTCCAATACTCCTTCTATTTGCTCTCAAGCAGCACTCTGATTAAAAAGTCTAATTCAATTATGAAAACTAAATATAAACATACTTTCACTATAACAACCAAACAGAGCTGTCATTACCCTCAGTGTAGGCAATTTCATAAAGCCATCTAGTGAGAGGTGCAATCAATGTTATTACCACAGATTGGAACGTTGGTTTTATTTAACATCTTTTTTAACTAAAGAGGCAAAAAAACAAGATAAAACACAGTGACCTATAAACCTATGATTCAAATGACACCTGCACTAGTTTGATCAAGGTTTCATTTCATTTAACTAATCTGTACAGTGTTTGGCAGGTATAATTCTCCACAATCTTAGTTTAGCGTGTTAGCATGCTAATATTTGCTAAATATGAATAACCAAAAAAAGAAGCAGCTGAGGATGTTGGGAAAGTAATTAGTCTTACAGATATTTGGTTAATAACTGGAGTTAGATGAGTCATAATCAAAACATTGGAACAACATTTCACAACAATTTGTGCAAAGCTGTCAAAATATTTCAATAACGACCAAGAATGCTAATCTTCAGGTGGCACTTGAAGAAAAGTCTGGGGGATCACAAAAGCTACATTATTTGGGACACAATGCATGCATGTACAAAATCCAGTGCTAATCCATCTAAGGTAAACTACTTCTCTTAAATAAACTCAGATTCATACATCCTTTTATTTACTTATGCCTGACTGAAGAGTGGGGCCGACCAACTCATCAACCAACCACGATTGCTGACACTGGACCCACACTGCTAAGCTGGTTAAAAATAAATAGCAGGTGGTTTCAATAATATGTCTATGCAGATCCACAGAGGAAGTGTGTGGAGGCAAAATGACATCTTATTTAAAACTGGACCCTAAAAACAATTATCAGTCAATAACGGGTCAATACAACAAGTGGGCCCGTTTAAGAGACGATCGCTCTTAAACTTCACAAAGAGACCACAACAGAAAAAACTAAAGAATAGTACATGTAAAGAAAAACTGGTATGGCCATAGTAACACAAAAAGTAGATCACAGTACATTACAGAACAAATTGGCAATATAAAAAAAAAAAGTGATAGTTATATAATATATAATTAGAGGAAAAGTCAATTTTAAGACATGGATGGTTTTTAAATCTAAATTCAAAATTATAGATAATAACTATGGAAATACTAAAATAAATAATGAGAACTAGAGGAAAATTGATTTTGAGAGATAGTGAAGAAACCCGAAAAGATGAAGAGTTTATGCCTTTTTACACAAAAAATCATTTTATAGTAATGTTCAGCTAAGGGAAAGAGAGAGAGGAGGAGAGGGAGACAGAGAAAGAACCAGCTCTCTGAGGAAATTGTCCTCCGCTCTCCTTCATCACTGCAGGTCTGCTCATCCCCCCCCTCCTCTCCTGGATGTCCGCCATTAGACACGCTCAATTGGATTCCTGTCAGATGTGCGGCCTCGCCCTGGGTCTCCTTCCTACGGGTGAATGAGCGCGCTGTACGTGTGTGTGCGGGTGTATGTGTGTATGTTTTGTATGTGAAAGGCAGCTTTCCCTATGAAAAATTGCCAACACAAAATGACATCCACATGCAAACATGCACACATGCGCGTGCACACACACACACACACACTTTATGCGAGAAACATCCAAACAGTTCAAGGCTCAGTTCACTTCAGGCAGTGGTCTAGAGACAGCACACACCTATTAGCATGGGCCTTGACATAACAGGCTAAATGCTGACACAGATTTGAGCGAGAGGTTATGGTTCTGAGAATTACTGTATACTTACGTTCTCTGACCTAGCCTTGGCTTCTTCCAAAATAGGTCTGTGTGATGTGACCATTTGAACGAATTGCTGAGGGTGTAAGCTGGTTACACCTTGACCTATCACAGGGGAATAAATAGCTACCTTGGGAGTTTTGACCATATAATGCCAGTCTTTATAACACTTGGCTTGTTCACCTTTCACTGGCAGAGTCATTTACTATTATATTTGGTCAGAACATAAACACTACTGCTACAAAATTCCAGCCTGAACTATGGTGCTGGAATGAAAGTTGCAAGCTGCAAATAGTACTATACCAATCTAATCATTTTAACCCCTCATGAATAAGAACATTTCTGCTGTCTTCTTCCTGATTTCCTCTTTGTATATAATTCAAAAAACTATATGGTAGATATGCATTTTCATGCTGTCAATATAAAGCAAACTTTGAATTGTCATTTGATGTGTATCTAATTTACTACGCTGCTCTCACTCCTGTAAGTGAACTGTTGTTAAACAATCTCAAGCGACCTTGCGAGCGCTATATAAATGTAAATTATTATTATTATTATTAATAATAATTTGACTTGCTGATTCCGATTTTGGTTGATTCCAATATGCTTGCTTTCTAAGAACTGTAATTGACAGCATACACAAACATTTTTGTAACTTTTCTTTAATGAAGAATTTTATTGTAATTAATAAACAACTGACTGCTAAATAAATGTTACATTTTCCATCTTTCTCATTCTCACTCAAACAAATCTCAAAATAAAACTATTCTAGGTTACTGGACAAATTGCACTGTTCTTTACAAACCTCTAATTAAAAATTAACTGCATTATTTGTACTTTTCCAGATGTTAACAGTCGCAACAGGTAATAGAAACAGAACAGTACAATAAGGCACCAAATGTTTTCGTGGTTGTTCATCCACAGCTTACTACAGCCTTACAGGTATTACAGATTGTGAGCTTTGTGCTTCACTGTGGAGAACTTCCACACAAACGACATGTGTTTGTGTGTGTGTGCCTGTGACATTAACTGTACTGAGTGGAGAGCTTCTTCCGTGACACGCTGTGGTGCATCCGGTGGAATCACAAGCATTGACTAGAGTTTCAGTGTTCAGCTCTGGTGACTGTGCTAGAGCCAGAATGCATCGCATCAGGTTCCAGTAGAACTGTGGGGTAACTGTGCGCAATGTGAACCATCATGCGTGTAAAAATTTAATCAGCACAGATTTGATATCAAGAAAATCTTCATTGTCAAAGCAATGATGAGAGCTAATTAACTAATGTTAGCTAGCTACCTAAAGTTGATGGATCCTAACTTTCAGGGTAATTACAGTCTGCATTCATGGGCAGTAGTGACAAGACAGTACTATCCTGATCACATCAATACAGTATCCTATGATATAAATCTAGCCTCAAATCAAAATGTTCTACTAATGTCAATAAATAATTCCTACATGAAGGAAAAAAAATGACTGCACTGAGGTAAACTCCCACCATTTAGTAAGATAAAAGATTTACTGCAGGCATACAAAAACACCGCTGCTGAAAAAAACAAAAAAAATAAAAGTCCTAGTGGAAACACTGTTGTTTACGACAGTACGAAGTCCATCATAGAACTAGCCTCATAATGTTGCTCTCAAATTGCACCAGATTGATAAATTTATCTTTAAATGTACACAATTTTCTTCTGGGATAGCATGTCCCCATACTCACCTAGAGGGTGCAAGGTAAACACCCAAACCTTAACTGACTAACTGACTATCCTGTCACAAATCTGAGATTTACATATAAAGCAGGAATAAGACAGGAGCAAAATACTGCCCACTCTTTCTCTGAAAAAAATGCCAACATAACGACACTTTGGAGGACATGAAAATGTAAAGCATAACTAATGGCTGTTTAGGAAAAAGGCAAAGAGGCACTAAATTCATTTATGTGCATTGTAGGTGTTATGTTGGGGGCAGGGCAGCAACTTCAGTAGGGTAATTAGCTACTATTATCTGTTGCACCCAGTGGCCTGTGCCACTAATCCTACTGATTAAACACAGTGGGTCTCCACAGTTTCACAGCACACAGTAACACCAGACTGATAAGGCAACAGAGTCCAGTGATGAATAAATGTCTGGGTGAGACTGGACTATATAAGGCTGGCACTGTTCTGCTCTTCATTATAATGCAGGCCACTAATGTGAGACTCACATAAGTCAAGGTTCTGTCTTGACACAGGCAATTAATAAAAAAACAACTTTACACCTGACTGGAAAGCAGCTCCCACACCAAAGTGAGGTCTTTTACTGCACGTTGTTGAAGGTTTACTTATTCCAGAAATGTTTCTAAATATAAAGCTAGTAAGGAAGGCCTATATTTCCTAATACTATTAGTCAATAATAGACTAAAGGCAAAATTCAACCTCAACGCAAACACATTAGTGCCTTTAAACAATATTATGTAACACCCGTCCAAATGAATTAGCACTCCAAGACCTCTTTGTTTGAGAAGGGTTATTGTTTAATGTATCTACACTCACTGGCCACTTTATTAGGTACAATCGATACACCGGTACAATCAATCAGTGCAATCCAGTAGAGCAACTCTGCTATAAAGTCAACTTTTATAAGGTTTTAATTCCTTATTATAGAATAGAATCCGCTTTATTGCCATTATACAGAGTACAATGAAATTGTGTGTTTTACAATGTGAAATGTTACTAATCTTTTGGCATAAATCAGGGACCAGTGAGTGTATTTGCTACAATTTAGGCAAATAATTTGAACAGTCACACTTCCATACAAAAACACATTTCTGGTGAACATCAACTGTGATATAGTTGTAAATTAACGATTATTCTTTCTATATAGAAATTTGACCAAATTATGTCCTGTAATATGAAACAAAAAGTGCTTCTAATAGCATTGATAATCAATTTATTAGCCATGAGTCACTTCCACACAACATACTCAGAAAACAAGTTTTAATGCTTGGCTGTACTAAAGAACAATCTGCAGTACAGTATACTCACAGTGAACATGGAACGGAAGCTGCTGAGGTCAGTGAACAGCTCCTCCACAGATGTCTTCTTGGAATCGATGGCAAAGTACTCCAGCACGTTCTCGTATAGCGTCTGCATGTTGCTGTGCATGATTGCCAGCTTGCCATACTGCTCCCGTGCTACATTGCTGAAGCTGTGAGGATCATGGTCAAGGTCAACAACACATCCATCATATGTTAAGTGTTAATTAAATGTGGCTGTGAGTAGCCTCCTATTTGACAGCTGTACAGGAATTTAGAAAAAAAAGAGCTTTCACATTTGTTGTCTTAACGATCTGAAGCTGGGAAACATATTGCCAGTGGTAAGATGTGATGTTAGTGTTAGGAACTCTAGTAGTATCAGTCATGTTACTACAGCAGTGTGCTCACTGCTATGGCCCCCTGCAGCCTACAGCATCTGTTTATTTCTGCCTGCTGGCAAACTGTTTTGGTGACATGACAGACATACAACAGCAACATAACCTTGCAAATGTGATTGATTTCTAAATTGACTATACTGCAGCCCACTTCAAAACTTAACAATATGGAAGACAGAAGACCATGAAGAGACCCTCCTGGGTAAATCTAGCAAAGCAAAGGACAGCTCCTCTATAGTATGTCCGCACATTTGTGTGTGGGAGTGTGTGGAAGACGACAAATAGTCACTGGCAGTGTCAACATAAGCTGGAGAGGTATCGGTGTCAGTAGAGGTGAAAAGCGAGAGCACTAAAACACATCCTGCATTCTACAGTACCAGGGCATACTGTTAAGCAAATACATTACAAGCCAACACATATACAGTACCCACATAATAAGGCTTCAACAGACTGTTCAAAAACAATTCAACATTTACAATATACTTTGTACTTTTATTTTCTATTTCCAGTATACCTAGCTGTCCTTTCTACATCATGACCTATGAAATCAATGCAAAAAAGGAAATTATGTGTCCCTAACTAGCACTCCGGCTAATGACACCACCATCCTTGTCTCATAGCAGATAAGCAGCAATGTCAGTTTGGGTCATATCACAAGAATTTAGGCAGCCTCTCTATCTCCTATTGTGCCCCACCATTATCACTCAATTGATAGACCTATTTGAGGTCTGGCCTCAAATAGTTGAATCTGGCTTGAGATTGGACCACCTATTCACAGCTGGGTAAAGGCTGTTTAGTAGGAACTGCTCCCAGAATGAGTTGTTAGTAATATCTTTCCAAGCCAGGAGCTGGGGGAAAGAGGTATGAGCATGTGAGAGAAACCAAAGAAGAGAAAAAAGAAGAAATAGGCAAAAACCATGGTTAATAACTACCATGGGGTGCAAAATACTGTATCGCCCCTCCTCTTGTTCCCTCTATCCTGACTTCATCCCTATTCCAGCGAAAGAAGTGCTCATGCAGCTCATTTTAAAGAATCCCTGGTCACTCTTGCTTTCTTAAGGACCTTCACTCCCCCTCTAGCCTCTCTCTCTCTCCTGTTTTTCTCCTTCAGCTTCTCTCCTGCTCTAATCTGCCACCTTAGCTCAGATTCAGAAGTGTAACACTAAAGCAATAACTAAATAACTGTATACTCAAGTGGTGCATGAAGAGGAAATGGATTTTTCAGTTTCACCAGTGTGGCACTCCAGGCCTGTCATGTGTAGCTAGTGACAGCAGCTTTCCCTGATCAAAATAACGACTGCTGCTAGCAAACTCATCAGGTGACGATGCTATATGTGAAACTTAATGCATTTATATCAACTTTCAAAAGGCTTCTTTAGGATTTCTTTCAGAATAACAGAGCAATTCTTGTTGCCCTTGACTTTGACCTAGCACTTTTAGATATGTTCTGACCTGGGCGAATAGGTAACTTTAATTTACAATAATAATAACTATTCACTTGTGTGAGACAGAATCTAAATTGACTTTATATTCCTTGATTGTACAAACGTGACTTTGTCGTCAACGTCAATGCTGATTAAAAAACCTGTTTACACAATAGACTAGTTAAGGAATCATGTTCACAATCGGAGTTAGAAACACTGCTGTGGAGATTATTACAGCTATTATTATTTTTATTTTTTTTGTCTTGATTTTTTCGCACATTCTGTTCAACAAAACATTTTTAAATGAAATTCATTTCAAAATGCAATGGTTTCTGAGAACACGAATAAAATGTTCAGTTTTAATCAGCTAAAAACTGACTGCAGAAAAAAACAAAACAAAACAAAACAAAACCCCACAAAACTAATGCACTTACTTTTAATATATGTAGTACTTTGACAAAGAACTTTTATGACACTGTGGTGGCATCTGCAATCTTTTACGCAGTTGTCTGCTGGGGAGGTGGCAGCTTGGAAAGGGACCAGAAAAGACTAAATAGACTGGTGAAGAGGGCTAGCTCTGTCCTGGCCAGCCCCCTGGAGTCTGTAGAGGAGGTGAGTGAGAAGAGGATGTTGAGCAAGCTAACGTCCATCATGGACAACACCTCTCACCCCTTTCATGAGACTGTGGTGGCCCTGAGCAGCTACTTCAGCGGTAGACTGTTACAGCTTCTGTGTAGGACGGAGCACTACCGCAGGTCCTTTTTACCGACAACAGTTAGACTGTACAATTCGTCTTTGGAGCTATTATAATACATGGAATACAATGTACTGATCACTACACCGCAATGTTGCAGTGATTGATTGTTTCTCTGCATTTTTTTTTAGCAGGTTTCACGTTAGCTTTTCTTTCTAAACTGCACCTTAGTCCTTATTTTTTCTCAGTTTTTATATTTACTTATTTTTCTCTATTGTGTAATTTTGCATCTTTCTCTATTGTAATTGATATAGTGTAATTGATCACTTTTTTCTTTCCTGTCCCTTTTGCTGCTGTAGCAAGTGAATGTCACCTGGTGTGGGATTAATAAAGTCAAGTCTAAGTCTTTAATGTCTATGACTAGCCCTAAAATAGCTGACAACAGTAACACCTAATGATAGTTATGGGAACATTTTTAACTTAGTTTGTTTAAAGGTGCACAAAAGTCACATACCTGTTTGAATTAGTGCAAATTAATTAATTGTCAGGTTCCAGGTTGTGACCATGAGAAAGCTTATTACAAATTTCTTCTGAATCGTGTGTGGTAAACTCAAGTCCCACAGTTCCACATGAGCACAATATGGAATGTAAGGTTCACATTTAAAATGCCTTGTGGAGAACGAGATCCGTGCACCCTGAGATGTCTAGTATTTGTTTGTGGTACAGTTAAGCCAGTGCTATGTGTGTAAAAGTTAGTGTGTGGCTGGCTTACTTGTTTCTTGTTTCTATGGTTTAAATTTAAGGCTCTGATGCTTACTGTTTAACTTTATCTTTATTTCCTTGTATCAGCCTATATACTGTATCATTGTAAAACTTGGGAGTTTTTAATAAGTATTTCTAAGAAAAGACATTTTGAGCAAGACAGTGGAAGACAGACCTGTCAAATCCATTTTCAGTGAACCTTTCTGTTTTGCACTCAAGTACTCTGCTAACTAGTATAGCACAAGCCATCAGCATCTCAGCCCCAAGGCTATTGATCAAAACTACATGAAGGAGGCAAGGTACAGGGTGTATTATTGAAGACATACTAGCATAGTCTGAGACATACCTGTCAGCTGTCAGCAATGGACCTAGATGTCCAAATAGGACAGTGAAACTGTAATACTGAATTGTATGTTTATGCCTTTTTAAATTTGTGTAATGATCACAAACTGACAATTGAATAAAACCTATTAAACTGCTCCTGTTGCATCTTAAGAGAACACACAAAAACAACCAACATACTAAAAAAGAAGAGGCCTGATGGAAAAGACAAAGAAAGCTTTATCCAAGTTCTCCCTTGCTAGCCCTTCCCTTCATTTTTAACTGGTCTTCAGTGTGAAGTACCCTTCAAAAAGAGAGCTGAGAGAGGCACTGGTACGACTAGCTTGGCTGTAGAATGGGATGCCCTCATGACTTGTACACATCAATACCAGTGGAAAGAGACATATTCATTCATTACCAAGGGTGGGAGGATTATCTTTCTCTCTCTTTCTTTTCAAATAAAATATCTACTGTTCATTTTCCAGAGACATTCAGAATGTGTTCCGAACAGTCTTTAGATAAACAGTGATGAAAGTGATGAAACATTTTCATCAAGAAGGAAAGAATTAAGAGTCACTTTTACAGCTTTTCAATAAAAGATTTCTTTGAAAAAATAGTGTGTTTCTCCAGGTTGAAGGTGATGAGGACTAACACTACATTCAC
This sequence comes from Sandelia bainsii, assembly GCA_032362345.1. Taxonomy (NCBI): domain Eukaryota; kingdom Metazoa; phylum Chordata; class Actinopteri; order Anabantiformes; family Anabantidae; genus Sandelia; species Sandelia bainsii. The sequence goes on from JAUMHL010000018.1 coordinate 12,775,352, forward strand.
ACTAAGAACAACAGGTCTCTCGGCTCTGGCAAAGCTGTAGTTCTGGGTATGTATTGTGTTGAATATCTTTATTTACATGCTACGGTATGCTGTAACTGGCCAGCTGTTTCTGCCACCATCAGACACTCCAGTAATGTCAGTGATTTGTTTTTACAAGTCATTCTTTTTTCTGTCCCATTAAGTTACGTTACATAAAGTGTTAAACACATACAGTAAATAATCAAGAAGCCGAGACAGAGCTATCAGATTTTCCCGTTTTGTTTAAAATTCATTCACGTTGCTGGGGTCTTTTTGTCTCTGTCTCACATATTGAGGTGTACTGAGCGACTAAGCCAGGTTTCCAATGAATGAAATGATGATTTGTCATTTGTAGTATGAATGTAGCATAATGGAAAATACAGCATGAGTATTTGATTATTGGGTGCTTGATCAACCAAAAAAGTGAGAGATCCTTACCTTTTTACCACAAGTTCAAGTTTTATGTTAAAGCTATGAAAACATAATCTATTGGCACCCTAAGCAGTACCACAATAATATATGTAAACATATATATTCCATCTCCAGTAGTAGTCTTTTAACTTTTGCTCTGTTTGATTCATTACAGTAAAATCCCTGAATAATTCCCACAAACACAAGTGAATGCATGCGTGTGTAAAGGATATAGCCATTTTAGTGAAGAACATGTCATTGGGGTCATCAGGGGAGGAGAAAGTCTCCAGGTCTCTCTCCAGCTGCAGCAGCTGCCTCTCCATCTGCCGGAGGCTCTTTTCCAGATTCTCTGCAGACACTGACACACACCCACATATTATCAACGCAAGCTCACACACATTTGTTAAAATGCACAGAAATACACCCACATGACAGGGAAATGTGAAGAAGAAGCAGAGAAAGGACAACTCAATTACATGTACAGTACAATGCATTATTATTTTGAAACTCCAAAAGAAATGGTGAGAAACAACATGCAAGAAAACAACAGAAAAAATGTGAAAGAGCTGCAAAACATGGTGAGTATGGGCTCACTGTGTCAGAAAGACCATGAAAATAACAAATGTCTGAGGAAAAATTAACAATGAGTGAAGATAAACAAAATGGTGAAACATTTGCATAAGGAAGGAGAGAGTTAGAGTCACGTCAATCCATAGCTTTTTATTATCCGTTTGCATCTTATATTTTCATGTGTATGTTGTAAAAACATTAATTCAATGTAAGAATCCGACGCCTGTACTGACGCACGCAAGAAGTGAAAACAAATGTCTGCTATGTTTGTTCACAAATTTCACTGTTTGTGAGGTCTTTTTGTGTTACTGAAAGACTTCACAAACAGTGAAACAGATTCAAAAAGGCAACCGCAAAGTATAAAGATGGCTCCTGAAGAAGAAATCATTGTACAGTCTTCATAATTTTTCTTTAGTCTTATCAACAGGTGCATGGATCACGCAGGTGGGAGAGCAAGGGAACGCTGAGCCTAACTTTCAGTTAAGATGGTCATGGCTGACACTTTAAGCTAGACACTGAATATAGCATATGGCTTAAATTACCCTGATTAGACCCTGCTTGACAAAAAGGAATAAGCTTCTTATTTTTAAGTAGTTTCAAATTTCCCTTGATCCTAATACATACTTTGGAAAATGAAAAAAGAGACAGAACTTCAATGCAGCTAAGCTCCTCATAGAATTTAGGGCATAAACCTAATTTACTAATGGGAACAAACTGTCTTGGACACATTCGCTTGTTCAATCAGATATCCCAATATAAAATATTCTAAAACTTGCCCAATTTGTCTTTAAATGTTAAGTTTACTGGAGTCAAACTACAGATTCATGCATTCAGCAGAGAGTAAAGTTCAGATGAGCAAACACACAGCAGAAAAAAAGAGAAAATAAATCACTATATAAAAATCACTGCAGCACTACATCTGTACCTTACAAATGATTACTGCATCAGTTTCTTCTAGTCACTGTGTGTGTTCTTGTCATTAAAGCCCTCTTTTTCTTGCTTAGCAATTTGTCGGTCCATCTTCATCTCTTACCCTTCTTTTGCTCTCGTTCCCTTTCTCTCATGATAAGCACTGACATTCATAGTTAACAGTCAATCGAAGGCACTAAAAATGCCACAGCACACAAAAATCTTGTCAGAGTACATTGTGACCACTGATGTCTCAATCAAAGCAGTATTCACAGAGCAACTGGTTCCTATTGTACATCTTTTAGAAAGAAATCACCCTGACAATCTGGGCACTTACAAGAAAGCAAAAGCTCATGTTATTTTGTTGTTTTTTTTGTAACTTTCATTGTGTTAATATCAGTCATAAACAGAATATTACTGCATCTATTTAAAGTAAATTATGGTCTTTAAAAATTTACTTGAAAATTACAATGCTATTTAAAAGCTAACTTTTTTGTTTACTGTACTTTACATATACTTTTCCATTTTTGTGTTATTACTCAATTTGTAAATTGGACAGCTATGGGTTTGGAATGTTACAATATATACATATATATAGAAATTAGGGCTGGGCATGTTAACACGTTATTATCGCTTTAACACGTTAATTGATTAATGCCAACAATTATTTTATCGCGCGTTAACGCAGTTTTATTATTATGATGATGATGATGAAAGTCCGTTGCTCACTGGGTCTGAATACACATACAGACAAACAACGGGTCTCAGGAGGGGTGGGATGTTGATCAGTACTGGCTTTGGATTGAAGTGACAGATTTTGCAACGTGCGCTCTGTGTGTGTGTCTGTCTGCGCGCGTGTGTGCACGCATCAGAGCAGAGCTCCGTCCAGTAACTGAATTATGTTTGTTATGGTACTTCACTATGGTAACTACTTAATACTTCCATTATGACAAGGTATTTCTTGCAAAAGAGATGAGATATCTCAAGAGATTCTCCAGTCTCCAGTTTTTTGTGATTTATTCATTGATAAGTCACAGACACATCAACTAGTTAAAATGACAGGCTAGCTCCACAAAGTTGTATGGAAATTCTGTTAGTGTGTCAATTTGGTTGGAGATAGTTCACTCCTTGTTTTCCTAAAAGCCTTCAGAATAACCAAGCAAACAAAAAAATCTGCTGAAAGAGGTGTGGGCAGCATACAGAAGTAGAAGGAAGCCAGACAGGCAGTCTGTTAATAGAAATGATTAAAGCCCTGCAAAGTTGCACTGACTGAGAAAAGATCAGTGAAGGGCAAGATAGAAAGGAAAACAGATTGGGATTTCTTCTTTTCTTCGCTTCACAATCCAAACTGCAAGCTTTTATGATGACACTCCCTCATATGGAAGGGCATATGAACAAGAGGAGACGTATAATTGAAGCATATGCTTCAGGAGAAAAATATGCTTGGGACTTATCAGGAGCATCAGTATAGCAGCTGGGATGTTCTGTTAAACACACATATATTTCAAAACTGATTATGCTGAAGGTTTATATAAACACACATTTGTCATACACAACTGAGGAATTGTGAAATAATTGCCGTGTTGTATGTTGACAAGCAGTGCGGGAGAAACATAAAAGAGTGTTTCCATGTCATCTTTGTTCTTTCTGTCCACCCCGCTCTTTCTTTCTCTTTCTATGTGTTAAAGCGCAAGAGATTTTATGAGCGGCGGGGTCTGAATGTCTCCATGGTCCACAGGGGTTGAAGACAGATATAGGATGTTTTAGAAGAATAATAACTGGAATATTTGTAGAGGTCAAATCCCCCATTGACATCCTTTTATTACTCTGCCAACCTGCTGTGCTATAAATGAGACTGAGAGAAGCACACAACCATGCATACTCACTTACAAACAGCCCCACTACACACAGAGCTCTGCTGTAGATCACCTTCTAATGTATGGAAATTAAGAGACTAAAAAACCTCAGATGTACCTTCTGAGGCCAAAGCCTGACAGACAAATGTGACTAGACTGATGTTGATGAGGCTGAGAATTGGAGACTTCTAATACGAAAACACTACTGCACACACTCTGAGCACATGTAGCACTGCTGAGCTACATACAAAACCAGCATGAAGGTCACTGAATTGTAAGTTGAGGTGCAGAGTGCTTATTCCACCTGGGGTCCATCATGCAGCCTGCATGTGGCAAACCTACAAAACAAAGCTTGAGCTGTACTGTATATTACAAAACCATCTAAATATAACTGAGCACTCATATTACTTCATCGTGACTCCTCAGGGCTACAAGCCTTAAAGAGAAATTGAACCAAAACAGCTTTTCCGTTTTCGCTGCAAAATAAAATTTATGCAGATATGTCTATTTATTATTATATATTGATTTCCAAGTGAGTAATGTTTCTGCTGCTGTCAGGCTGTATTTGAAGAGTTACAAGCTGAAGTTAGCTGGTTGAGCACATTAATATATCTCCATATTTGCCAGTTTCAACATCTAGTACTGAAAAACAATCTACCCTAATTGCACAAACCTGTCTTCTGTGTATTGTGTGTTCATGGTTGTGATAAGGTACAAAAGAAAGAAAGGCAGTAAAAAAAAAGGGACGGAATGAATGTAATGCAGCTTTTTGGTGTCTTCAGGCCTCCCGAATTCCTGTCAGTCCTGATGAAAAGGAAGCCACTTAAGAGCATGGTTTACAATGACAAAATGAGATTAGTGTGTCTGAAGACTAGACACCGAGAGATGAGACACTTAGTGTATGCATCTAATAATGGCGCAGGGATGTAGAAAGAACACTATATCTATAAAGATACAAATATACAGTACTGTGCAAAAGTCTTTGGCCACCATTAGATTTGTTGTTTTGGCAGTGCTATTATGACTATATATATATATATATATATGTATAATTGTGTATAATTATACACTAAGCGGAAAGAAGGAGGCCAAGGACTAGTGAGCGTCAAAGCCACTATCCAGGATGAAACATCGAAGATCCATGAATACATCAGGAAGATGGCCCCGA
>JAUMHL010000018.1:12787129-12803649 GCA_032362345.1 Sandelia bainsii
GTGTGTGTGTGTGTGTGTGTGTGTGTGATTACATGAGAAAAAAGGGGACAGAGAGGAAACACAACTAGACAAAAATATGATATATTTGACAAAAAGCAAGGTGCACAAGAACAAAATATAATGCTGGTATAGAGCCCAGAGATGGGATAAATTATGTGATAAGGATATTGTAGTAAGGAGAAAACAGGAAGTAGAAAGAAAGATGATCCAGGGTACCTTCAGAGTGAAAATGTGAACATTTCTTTGATACTTTCAAGAAAGCGAACAGTTAATTTAACATAATGAACTATATAGTGTAAAAACAAATTCAAGTAAATATGGTAGTATTGTAATAAATGTCCTTAGAGTGTCAACAACAATTTAAATCATAAATGAAGGACAACTTCAGCAAAGTACCTGACATAAGGACAGTAGTGCAGTATACTGTAACTTGCATTGGAGACAAGAGAACGAACATGCTGGTAAAGTGATTCCTCAGCTTTCTTGGATCATAACTAAATCAGTAAGCCATCAACTACAACTGATGTACAGCAACTGTACTGCATTAAGTTGACTCTTGAGAATTTCCGATAAGTGAGAGCACACAGGTTTCCTTGGGCCCACATAGACACAAAAATGAAAAAAACATTATTTACTGTAACCAGACTCCTTCATTGTTTGATGCCTCCCTAATGAACTATAATCAACAGCTGAGCATGCTCTATTTTTAGGGAAAAAGAAGATGATTATGGTATGTTTTGTCAGTGAATTAGTTGCTAGGTGGACACCACAGTACACAAAAAGCAGTACACCTCTCATGCACAATCCTAATAAGCCTTTTTAAAAAGTTGTCCAGAAATGATGCAGCCATAATTAGGCAGGAGTGCACATGGAGTGCTCAGGAATGTACATAAATTAGCATGGCAGTCCACAGGTGTCCTGTCTTTCCTCTTTAGGCTTAAAAAGATAGAATTTTAAAAAGCTCAGGATTAAGATATTCATGAGAGTGCTCCGTATGTGTGTGTGTGTATTTGTAGGAAAGAGAAAAAGAGGCGCTGAGGAAAAGACATCATGTAAATGAAAGATCACTTTACATTACTATAACATTAAAATAATAATAAACCATACTTTGTGTGTGTAATTATGTTCAGTTAAACCACTTTAGTCACAATACACTGAATTAAACTTAGTTGACACAGAAAGAGTATAATGTCAGAGGCCTTCCACCCATCCAACAAAAATATTACAACACTAACAAAATATTTTTTGTGACATATGCGTTCATATTGTTATAACCAGCTGTTGAGGAGGTGGCAGTTGTATGTACATGTGTGAGAGTGTGTACTTACCACAACCCCAAATTGCTCAGGTTCAGACAAATTTGCGTACTCGTTTTCATACTTGGCCAAGGCATTCAGCTGCTCCTGCTCTGGTAGGTGCTTTACAAGATTCTACAAAGAGGAGAGATGAAGAAAGGGAGTGAGAAGCAGCATGGAGGAAAGCAGAGCAGAAAAAAGCAACTGGTACACGTTTGTTTAAAAATAGCTTTGTGATGATGATGATGTCACACTGCCTGACACTTTGCTTTACTAATGTGTCAATTTCGTAACTTTGCACAAAGTGTTATTCAAAGCGTCCAAACATTTCAAGAGTAATTTGGTTGCCCCCAGTCCATACTTGATTAGCAATGTGCATTTTCTTTTAACTGAATTTAAAATGAGCCCTAGGACTACCATTCTCTGTGCTGTGCTTGTACAGAAATCTAACCTACTAGTGTTCTATTTTCTGTGCCTTCTGTGAGTTTTAACAAAAAAACTTTAACCACATTAAAATGACTTTTTAGGGATACACACTACCATTCAAGTAGTGGTCAATCAGAAATTTCCTTTTGTTTTAAAATAAAAGCACATTTTATAATATCTAATTGACCAGAAATAAAGTGTAGAGTTTATTAATATTGTAAATGACTATAGCTGAAAATGGCTGTTTTTTTATGGAATATCAACTGTACATACAGAGGCCCATTTTCAGCAAACATTAGTCCTTTGTTCCAGTGGCACATTTTGTTTGCTAATGCAAGTTCATTAATTTAAAAGGCTAACTGATCATTACAAAAACCATTTTGCAATTAAGTTAGCACAGGAGAAAATGTGTATGTTTTCATGCAAAACAAAAATATTTCCAAGAGACCGAAAACTTTTGAACAGAAGTCTATGTATATGCATATAATTCAACTGTGATTGGATGTATTTAAGTCACATTGATTACATTGCCTTCTCATCTGAAAGTAACAGCCATTTCAACAAATACTGCTACTGTGTGCTAAATATGTCAGTCTAGTGCAGTTGAAAAGCTGTTTGTGATGCCACTTTCATTACTTGAGTTTCGGTTGATGCATGATAATGGAATTTTCATTAATGACTATTTATTTTTTGTGCATAAAATTAAGAATTATTGATCAAATTAATTATTTAAAACATACATCCCTTGTTTATCTATTTGTGTATATGTTTCACAAAAGGCTAATTGATCACTAGAAAATTGCAATTGCAAAAGAAAACAAGACACCCAGCAAGTTGAGAGGTTAAATTAACCTCTTCTTTCAAGCTTCAGCTAGCCCAATAAAGCTACAAGTAAGGGTAGTGGCTAACAATTCTTCCCTCACAAAATAGTTTAAAACTAAATGAAATAGGTTCATTATGCCGCTGCAGAGACAGCAGGAGAAAGAGAGACAGACAAACTGACACTGTACCTATATTAATTGCTATATTAAGGGTGTTATACGAGCATTTAAGTAATATGGGACTTTTAGGTACATGCAAATCATGACCACAAAGCTAAGAGGTAAAGCTGAAGCACAATAAGAACAGCAGAAAATGTTATTTAAAAAATACTGCCCAACACTGGCAAAATAGTTATTTATTTGTTTATTCACAGATTGCCTGTGCTCACCAACTGCTTCAACACCTGTTGTACTATAGGCTTTACAGATGCCAGATACTTCAGCCTCAGGCAAGGCAGACAACTAATCAAGCAATAGACAAGAGATGGGGCATGAACTTGAGCAACTGAGTAGGAGAAGGGCAGCACTAAGAATATACTTTCTGCATCAAGGTGAAAAGTTGCACAGCAAGTTTCCAGTATTCTTTCCATCTCAGAGATACAGTAGGAAGGTGCACACATAAGAATTAGGTGGTCAGTTCAAGAAAGTCATCTACTAATGTCACACAAGTAACTGGAGCTCTAAGCATTTTTACACCTCCATGGATTACCTGGATCATAGGTTCAGTGAGTTGCTCCTCATCCACCTCCAAAATCATGCGACGAATTTCCTGATAAGGCATACGGAAGGAGCCTAGAAAGATAGCTACACAGACGCAAACAAAAGATGCAACAAATACATCGATTAAAAAAACAATAACCAATAATGCTACAATTGCTCATACAAAATAGGAAACACAAAGAAAATAAAAACAAGACGACAAGGTAAAACTTTAAAGGTACAGCCTAATGTCATATGAAAGACATAAAGCAGGAAACTAAAGAGAATAGAATAAAAATAAAGATATGTCAGTAGATAAGTTAGTCAGACATGAAATCATTCTAAAAAAGTGATTACATTGGTGTAGCAAGAATGAGATCTACTGGTACCACCAGGGACTGAGTAGAAAATGCCATGTCAGGATACGTCATTAGTCTAGCACATGAAACCATCAGAAAAGCTCTTATCACTCAAAAGATAAGTGAGTAGCCTCAGAACAAGATGATGCATAACTTTAAAGCCCTTTGGGAATATTTTAATGTAAAAACTGTGGTGGTGCGAGTATAATTTGATATCCTGCTCTTACAGAAAGCAAACTGCCATGAAATACAGTATGACCAGGTATTATTCTGCAAAAAAAATCATGAAAATAAGACTGTGCTTCTTATCACTGTCAAATTTAGCAGTAGATCACTAACTGAAAAAGAAAGACTGACTAGTCTTTCAGTAAAACTGGAATATAAGTGAACTCTGTACCTTTAATGGCTAATTGAAATTTTAACTAATTAGAACGCCACTATACTTGATATATTAAATCATCATTAACATATTTGCACTTTATAAGCATCATGGAGCGGAACTAAAACCCCACACACTTATTGTCAACCTTTAAGAGTTTAGACTCTCTGCCTATGTCTACACATAAACCACCTTCTCCTCATTCCCACTCCCACATAATTTCCACCACATGATTTATCACTGTTACTGGGGTGATCAGTCTCATATCCTTTTTAATACATCAAACAACAGTCACAGCTCCTCTTGATATAAGCCATCCAGATGCAAAGACCTGGGAGTGCTTAAGAGATCAGCTAGATCCTCATTAATGCTGGGTGCTTTTAAAACAGTCATTTTAAGAGCATGACTGTGTGACTGTGTGTGTGTGTGTGTGTGTGTGTGTGTGAGAAAGAGAGATAGATAGACAGTGTGATCTTACACAGTAGCATTTTCCTCCTGTTTCTTCTTTCCTTAATGGATGCTTAACATTGATAATTAGCTCAGTGTGTGTGAAGACAAGGGTCATAAAACTCAGTGGCACCAGGTTCACAGTATGTGTTGCCTTGCTTTAACTACTCTAGTGTCAAGCAAATGTGTGGCTTACAGCCAGCCAAAAATCTATTTTATATCACTTCATAATATGCAAAGAGATATAATATGAGATATGGGCGGTGACTGAAATGAGATCGGGAAAGAAAACAGAAATGCCCCATAGATTCTAACATCAGGAGACATGGATGTGTATAAATCCAGTCCTTGGGAAAAAAAGTGTGCTCGAAGGAAACAAGTACTTACAAAGATTCTGAGCAATCTTGGGATCGAGCACTTTGAGCTCTTTAATTCTTTTCTTTATGGATTTCTTATCCTCCAGATCCTCCTCTTCTTTTTTGGCTGATGAAGACAGAAACAATGAATTATTATCAACACAAAAGGGCAATATTTACACGAATGCATGCACTTACTGGACTGCTGGCTTATGGTAAACACAAATTCAAACAGACTGAGTGTCCAGAAACAACATAAACAAGGGAACAATACAATATGAAGTGGAATGGAGAGACTCAGTTGCATTTTACTTTTTACTGAGTTGTGTTACTACTAATTTTTTAAATGTCATCTATTAAAAGTCACCAATCCACATTTCTGTTTTTTTTTTTCCCCTAAAGTGAATGATGACACAGTCTGCCATGACAGGATGCCATGCTGCTAGAAAAGCATGGAGAAAGGGATTATGGCAAAGTGTTGTGATCACACCACTGAAAGAGTAAGGTATGGGTGAGCCATAGCTGTTCCAGAAACTCAGTGTTGCACAAATAAGGTTATAGACGTTGGTAAATTTGTTCTGGGTCACCTGCATTCAGGTAGGCGGGATTGTGATAGTGCTACTGGTGCACACAAGAGGCGTTCAAGACATCAACAAATATCAAAACAAGACACACACGTACACAGGCCTCTTGAGCCATACACAGAAAGAGAAGTTCATGGTTGGTTTTAATTATTTAGAACACCAGATTAAGAGAACAAAATGTGCATCCCAGGAGTATGCTGGGTAATTGTCTGGTGAGGAGAGGAGAGGAGTCACAGTATAGGTATTTCTCATATTCCGCATGGACTTGGTCTTCTTTCAGAGATCCTGTATCTAATTAAAAAGTGAAGCGGTACGGTGGGAGCTCCTGCAGAAAAGACAGTTAGCATGTCCCCAAACGTGAACACCTACAGTACAGCCCCTAATGCACAGAAATACACAAACACAGCCACACACTGAGCTATCCTTGGACTTACGTGGCTCCTCTGCTGGTACACTCTCCTCACAGTCTTTTAGTGTGTGAGAGAGAGGAAAGCACAGAGAATAGACGAGGACAGAAGTGGAAAATGTGTACCACGGAAAGGGGAGAGGAGAGAGAATGAAGAGATAAAAACAAATTTTCATAAGACTGGACCATGTCCACTGCAGTGTGAAACACAAAGAGACTCAAGTAAGGAAACGATAAATAACCTATATAAACATAAATGAAAAATGTGTGAGTATAAAAAAGTAGAAAACAACTGGGTCAAATTGAAAACTGTAAAAAAAACATTGAACCAGCTAATTTCAGTAAAAAATTAACCTAATTTCATAGCTAATTAATATCACATATTATACAGACATATCACATATTATACAGACATGTGTGGTGTGTTTTTATTCTTAGTCAAGATTAAAGCTTAAATGATTAGCTGATGAATAGCTGGAGTTATATCAACTAATTTAATAATGTAATTAATTTTTTAGACAGTAGAAAACCAAAGATTATTATCATCAATAATAATAAATCTTATGTCTGTTGGGGCTGTTGGCTGAACAAACCAAGCAATCTGAATGTGTCATCTTAAGCTTTGGGAAACAGTGATGTAGTTTTTAATCCAATTTTTAGCAATTGTCAAATTAATCAATAATTACTTTTGCTGGTGTTATTGTTGATGATGTTTTAGTCACAATCCAAATGCTTCAAAGGTGTCAGTATGTTTGGGCAAATGTTTATACAAACAATACAGATGAGATCTATAATTTTTTCATTCAGTGCAAGGCTGCCATGAAAGAAATATCTACGATTTGAATAATAATACACTCACTATAAGCATGAAACAGAAGAAGTGTTGAAACACAGATTATACTGTACACACACCAAGCAGCCACAATATTAAATCCACATGGTGTTTTCACATCTTCATTTTGCATTATTTTAGGTTGCAGACTGCAATTCCTAATTACATTTACAATGCAGTAAAGTGTGCAAAAAGTGAAGGGGTCTGAATCATTTCCAAAGCAACTGTAAAAACTTTCAAACAGTAATAATGAAAGGCACATCATTTCAAACTGTCTCGGTGAATACATTCAGTACAGAACAGTGCCTCCTCAGTACATGTACTAAATAAATAAAATAAAAGGATATTAAATTATAAGGCATAAATAAAATCCATAAAAATTTAATGATGTCAATATTTACCTTAAAAACTAGCAAGAAGAACTTTTCTGTATTCTTACGGGAAAGTAATCTTGAATTTTATGTTACTGGGTATTTGAATGCAATATTAAGAGCCAGCCCTGGAAAGCCTCCAGCTTACTGCATTAAGATGTTGTATTGATCTATGGTACTCATCATAACTTACAGCCTCACAGAATCCCATTTATTACACCAACACGCACAAACTCTCTCAAACACAAGCACAGACAAAAAAGAGCACAGAGAGTATTAACCACCTTGTTTCAGTGCATATAAACATACTTGGCTGGGTCATATAATCCATGAACAGTCCTCAGATAATACTGTTTGGCTACATCCATCTCCATACAAGAGATAGTGATAAGATAAAAGTCCCACACACACACACACTAACACACTCTCACCAAACAGCCTCAGGTGTTATCAGTTAAATCAGCTAATTAGATTGCCCCCTTCTAACATCACCCTTCATCCTCTCTGGCCTTAAAACAGCTCTTCTTAAGGGAATCCTGCTCAATATACATCAACCAATTAAAATGCCCCATAGAGGGTCAGAGGTCACTGGTTAATCAATCAAAGGGAGCGGCAACTGTTGTAGTTATCAGAATCTGCCATCACCCAGGAAGTGGCGAAGATAAGGATACACTTGTGAGTGCAAAGCAGTGGGGAGTCTGCATCATCTGCAAATCATCCAGCAAAAGTAGGACAGAAGTGAGGTACACAGTGTAGGTGTGGTACAACTGCAGGTATTTTAGGCTCTAATGGAGAGTGGATTTGCCAAAATAAATTTGTCTGCAAAGATGAAACACTGTTGATGAAACACTGTTGAAAAAAAAAAGGTTGTGTGTTCAATGAGGCAGAGCAAAAAAGAATCAGTGTGTAAGTGTCACAGGAAGAGGCAAGTTGCAAACAGAGCCATTAACAAAGTTAACATCAGAAACTGAGATCAGATATTACACAAATCAAAAGCAGGACCCCATCACCAGACCGTGAGAGCAGTACACAGACAGACACCAATGCTGGGAAAACTGTCAGTTGAAAGGCCTGCCCTGCTCTGCCCCAGCTCAGTACTATGCCAGCCATCTACCATCTAAGCACTTTCAAGTTAAGCCCTCTTAATGGAGGCTTGTGATAAATGCCAACTTGATGGCAGGACTGCAGAAAAAGTAGAAGGCAAGATACAGAATATAAGAAAAATGGGCCAAAAATGACCTCCAGTGCAGTATACTAAGAAAGCATGCTGCATTGTTCAAACAAAAATAACTAAAACAAAATAAACAATAAGTATGTCAATTTGTGTTGCTATACTTTTGAATGAAAAATGGGTCTTGGGTATACAATAAAGAAAAAGTTGAATTCTTTTCGTGAGAAAAGTCAAAAATAATGTTTAGTTGAAGGTTCAGATGAGAATACAAGGGTAGAATTTTAAAAGAGTCATCCACCCCACTCACTTTTAATAATTCCACTGACTGATTTTGATCCAATCTCTGCCACAGTTTAAAGGCACTTGACAAACATATGACAATATGTTACACTGCGTGCACACATGCTTCCCAAACAGAAGTACTTCCCACAAGGCAGTATCAGAGAATTGTGCCGTCAAAGCACTAAAGGGAATGGTGGATGAAATAAAACTGCTGTGAAAGAGCATGACTGATGCTGTACATGACAGGCAGCCCTCAGAGACAAGCAAGCAACACCTCAAATCCACCCCCCGTCCTCCGCGCACACACCAAAATCTCCTCCGTCTCACCAGCCTTCTACACTCACACCAGCACTTCATCTTATCAGGATGGATTCCTAATCAAAGAAAACACCTTACTATAACTGCCCTCCTTTATATGCACACACACACACACACACAATCCTAACATTAGTGTCAAATCAAAACAGATATACTTTACAAAAATCTAACAAACTGAAAGATAAAGTAAGGAATTGACATCATTGTGACAGATTGGCAAGACACAGATGGTGTGCGTGTGTGTTTATTTGGCATGTCATTTTATCCAGTATTTGTTTAACTACTGCATCTTACTTCCTGAAGAGATATCACACCCTTGAGTTGACTTTTCTCTTGATGGGGCTTTAAGTATTTATGGCATGTTTTAGTGATATGATCATCTCCCCCTGAGAAAGAAGATACACAAGCGCCAACCGAGGAAAATTTGAGAGGGCAGCAGTCTTCAAAAGGGTAATTAAATCACTGTGTTGTTTCCAATAGCCAATCAAGGCACTCATGCAGGTAAGGTTTAAATCACTGCTATTAGGGGAGTTTCTGTAGCAGGGATAATTTGGGGGGTTCACAATGAAAAAAAAAACCCCCACCACAGATACATACATAATACACACACACCACTGCCTGAAGCAAAATCCTCTATAAGACATCTGACGCACAGGAGGGAGGCTGTCTGCAGCAAGTGAACAAATCCACCATTCCGACACATCTGTCAACGCTACAGTCAACAGAGAGATGAACAGTCAAACCAGCCGCTCAGTTTGACTGTTGACTTACTGTACAGTTCTGATCCAGCTAAGTCCTGAACTTGAGTCAGCCTGACAGAAAGCACTAGAGACATCCAGTACGTCCAGCAGCTACTCTGACTATCAACACCTGGCCTCACCTTTCTCTCTCTGTTTTGTCAATGAACACACTCCACCGTCCACACGAAAATTGATGTGACACCTTGACTGGACTGTTTGCACACAGATTACTTCCCCGCGCCTGACAACCAATGCTGTGGCCGTGTGACTACCAGCGAGTGTGAGAGAGAAGAACAGAGTAATGAAGTGAGAAGCTGTGTTGTGAGTGAGCTAATCAAAGTATACTATGCAGGGCCACCTCTCCCTGTGATCCAGACTAGATGACCCAGGGCCATAATTAGTCTGAGACTTTCATTCTGATAGCAGCAAATTAACAGACTTCATTAGATTTTTTCTCTTCTCTATTGCTGCTATACCAAGATTGTTTCTAATTCAAAACCACTAAAATTGCTCCTGCTTGAGAATCAGCATCTACAGCATGCCAGCCAATTGCACTTTACAAAGGAACTCAAGAACATGTAAAATTATTGACACTAGAGCAAAAGATTCACAACAGATTACAAGCCTCAGTTAATCTGAGTGTACTGGTGTGTGATGATGGATTTTACCCACTCCCATATTCTCAGTGGAGTAGTGCCCTCTAAAGGCCTCTTGAAGACCTACCAATCTCTAAGTGTGTGTGTGTGTGTGTGTGTGTGTGTGTGTGTGTGTGTGTGTGTGTTCTAAAATGAGTATTTTCTGACTACTCTGTCATATCAGGTATGAAGCATTATTATCTCCTTTTCATTTCACTATGTGACAGCACCAGTCCAAACTGAACAGTTGTTAAGCCCACCCTAACATTTCCCAAGTCATTCAATGGATTGATGACAGCCTAAATCATTCATCTTTGAAGCCATTTTCCATTTTTCCCCGGTGCTGCTGCAAACATGTCTGCACCACTTCCCCCGCCCTATATACACAAACCTACATGTGTGGATGACAAATCACCACAGAAAAATAAAGTCGCGAAAGCAAATATGTTTTTAACGAGCCAGCCCATTACTTTAGTGATGTGAGAACATAAAAACACAAATTGGGAATAAATTGAGGTGCTGATGCTTGAGAAACTGAAGTGGAAGAAAGAAAGGAAGAGAGAAGAAAATAATGGAGAAAAGCAAAGCAGAAAAACAGAAAAAGGTTGAGCACAATGGGTGTGCATGTTTGTGGGAAACATGTGATGTGACATTTTCCAGCATTTCAGGAAGCCCTCACAGATCCAGGTAATCTGTGTGTTGCTGATTGCTTGAAGTAAAGCAGTAGCCAATTTAACTGCAAAATATTTGTTAATACAACTAGAATGTTGCCATATTATGGGCAAATTTTCATATAGATATATGAAAATATGATGGATGTTATAAGAAAGAAAGAAATAGCCACCCATGTGTACTATGTGATCAGATGATCCTATTCAAAAACAATGAAAAGACCCTTTAATGATAATGCATTTGATGGGATCTCTCATAATGGCACAAATTTTCTGTAGCCACATGAAAAGTCATTATAGAACTAATGGTGTTCTTCAAAATGTCACAGCAAAAGCATAAAGAGAGTGGGAAAAGATGAGAAAAGAGCAAAACAAGCAAGACAGAGGGTGAGAGACACAGCATAGAAAGTCCATTTGATGTGAACAGATTTATACCAGTGGAGAGCAACACTAACTACGAGACAGCATGAGATGGACCTCCTGCTGCTTGTGTGCTGAGTGGTTCAAAACAAACTATATTTACAGCTTTTGAAATCATTTTACCAACTAAATTTGTGTCCTACCTTCAGTCCTTCCACCTTAGCTACATAGTTACATTTTATTTTTACCCAAATGAATTCGAAACAATTATGGTAATTAGGTAATTTAAGTTAAGACAACTCAAAGTATAAATGACTCTAAGTTCTATAAATATAAGATATTTGACTTCCATAGCCTCCTTCAGGCAGTTAATTAAAAAAGCCCACCAAATGTTTTTTTTTTTTTCATTTTCTTTCATCCCCACCTTGTCATAGTCATCGATCTCTTCATAATTCCTCTATGATGGTGACCACCAACTTCCTCAGCTCTTTTCACCTCATTGTAATTGGAAAGCCTACCAAGTCCTCTACACAGCAGGGCACAAAGGCTTTTACTGTTCTAAGAAATACACCCACCTTGCATGAGAGACCTATTACCCATCAATATATGGATATGTTAAGTGGGTCCAATTTAGAGGCAGTCTGACGGTTATTGTAGTAGAGACTGGCAGAATAGAAGCAATAGTTTGAATGATTGTGAGTGTTTAATGTGTCACATCAGGCTGAGCTTGACAAATCACGACAAGGCATCAACTCTGACCATGGTCTTTATTTTCATGAGACCAATCAGGTGCACTCATAAACCATCTAACAATTCATATGAGCTTAACCCCTTCCACACACAACTACCAGTTCTATCGAGCACAACCCATATACTGACAAAACCCACACAAACATGTTTCCTTACCAGGCCATTATAATCATATGAAATAGGCTGTCTAATTATCTCTTACAGCTTGCCAACAGTCGGAAGGCAGCTTGTCATCAACTGTCTCTTTAACAGGCTACACTGATCCAGAGAGCCTGACATCCTTAATGCTATGGCAGGAAACATATAAAAGGGGACACTTCTGAAGCAAGTTTTAAGCACACTTCTAACGGATTATTCAGTCAAACTGAACTTGTTAAATTTAATTATACACCACATTGTATACTTTTACAAGCATAATAACAGTTGTCTGCAAATCCCAACACTAATTCAGAACTAAAGTTCAATGATTAATTGGTCATTAACATAAAACCATTTAAGAAACATAATATAAAACATAAGTTTTAATAATAACAAACATGTACTGAAGAGAACAATGAGGACAATACTGCACCTTATTAGTAGTAATCATATTGAGGCAAAAGTAGGATTATATTGTTTGTAATGATCAAATGTATGCAATTTCTATAGGTTACCAGTGCATGAATTTGTTTAATAACTGGTTTATTGTTTTGAGGTAAACAATATAAGAACCACTTTTCACAATTTCTTGTTCAGCCATCATCCAAATGCCACATGTGATGCTATGTTCAAGGATTCTGTTAATATCAACTACAGGAATATTACAGTGCTGAAAATAATGGAAATGATAAACCTTATAAATATAATGATCAATATATAATAATATATTATTTGTTCATAGTGTTTCTTACCATTTTGTAACTGGTCTATCAATTTAACACAAACCATGTAAAAACTACTTTACGTTCAATACACAAACTGAACGAGCAGACATAGTTACAGTATTTTATCATGTGTTGCCCGTTTATCTTGCTCTAAAGATCTCCTCTGTACACTGGAAATTATTTGGTCACATGTTATTAACAGTGAGCAAAATTACATCTTAGGTGTAGTCCTCCTAAGAGGGCTTTAGTTTTATGTAAAAAATATTTTTACAACTAAGACTAAAAACATAACTATGGAGACTTTGGATTTTATAATATGAACTGTCTCTTTACATACAGCTAAAAATGTCAGATCTGCATTTACATAAATACTGAATGACATGTCTGAATTGAGATGCATTGATGCTAAATGTGCTCTCAATGCAATCATAAGGATCTTTGTATGTGGGCATCAATAAATTAAAGACTCCTATTACTACATTACAAAAGTAGAAGCTTCTTTAAATGCTAAAAAAGCCTTTAAGAGACATTAAAATATATCCTCCATTTATAAAATTTACATTTTACAATACTCTTGCTATGTCTGAAATCACTCCCTATCCACTAATTCACTACACCTTATGTAATGTACACTCAGATTTTGGACAGTTGCAAATCATCTTCATATAGTGTCAACACTAATTACTGTTTGAGTCGTGCAATGGTAGTTTTCTTATCTCAGGAGCAGTGCATTGTGGGATAATTATCAGAAAGAAGTGTACATGCTATGTACGCTGTTTTTTTTTCTTTTTCATTCCACTGTGTAAGCTTTCCTTGCACTATATAGTGGATAGGTTTACACACTCAACATTTGGACCATTGTAGTATATACTGTATGTAGTACCAATGTACCAATGTAGTATATAGTCCCTATATAGTAAATAGGGAGTGATTTTGGACACATCCTCAGTTTCCCTTAACTTTGGAGTAGAGGTAGGTTGTTAGCAGATGCCTGTGTCCTGGGGAGAAATGGCAAACTGATTTTGTGATCTTTGAGGGTTTTGTCTAATTGGATGTTATTTATTAGCCGAAAAGAAGCCTCAGGAAAGGGCAGCTCTCTTCATGTTGTTGCTCATTTTACTAGGACTATGGTGATAAATGTTTATCTCTTCCCTTTCATGATAAACAGAGAAAAATACAGTCTATAGCAGATGTCAATTAGGATACCTCTACTTAGCCCATGAATGCAAGTATGACAAAATATAAAAACTAAAACACCATTAATAGTGTGTCTTAGCATAAATTCCATGTCTAGCCAAAGATTTAACTTGTCATGTAACTTGAGCAGCCCAATTATTCAGCTCCATTACATTTTACTTGTGACAGAGAGAGCTACATTTTTGTTTTGCTTTAAATTTTAAATTTAGATTTTGAGGTGGAAAGGAGCTCAGTGGGTAGAGCAGTCATCTACGAACCCCAGGATGAGTGGTTCAATTCCCAGTCCCTCTAGGTTACATGTCGAGGTATCCTTAGACAAGATACCGATGCGCCGACATGTACTGTCTGGCAGGTGTGTAACGACAATTTCTCCAAGGCTATCAATTAAGCATGTCATTATGATTTTTAAATTTATTCTAGAACAAAAACTGAGCAAACAAGAGGCAAAACGGGATAGAAGTGGCACTCTACTGGTTTGCTTTTGCAATAACCTCACTGCTGGTAGAACTGAATGAATACAAAAGACCAGATGAGACATGAGAAGTACTGTAAAAAGGGGACAGGTTTCACACATCCCTCAACTACCACCTGCCAGTGTCTCTAAAACATCCAGTGATTTTTACCGCCTCTTCTAACTAACACCCACGGGAAAGCCATGCTATACATGTTTTATCTCTAAATATTGACAATGATGATGTCAAAGTGCTTCTCCAGAGGCTATCTGTGAAATCACAGAAACTGTGGAAAGTTCTGAAAGCTGTCAACATTTGTCTCTGGGCATCCACTCACTACATGTGCTTGTTTGTTTCTCCACTTTTTTCTTTTCTTTCTTTGAGTATAAAGAAGTATAAAGAAGCAGTGTATCTTTCCCTCCCTTGCAAATCTTAGTGATTAAATCATGTATGTTTTTTACTGTGAAATACTAAGTCCTATACTGATAATTATTACTGCAACACTACAGCCTTTCTGAAAGGGGGAACACTTGATCCTGGGTATATTGGAATTCAGATGTGATTCAACTTTGTATGCTTTAATTGCAAAACAATTCTTAATGTCTATTTTATTATTTTAATATTGTTCCTCTTCATACTGACCACATTGAGGCTAAGGCCTGTGATGAACCACAGGTAATCTAAAATTACATTCTTCATAAAACCAAAAAAGTATCAGGATTGATTAGAGGACACTTCTATTATATGCAAATAAAATCAGCACAACTGCATAAATAATGCAAACAACCTCAAGTGGCCACACAATAGTGTGATGTGGCAGAGGTTGCCATGGCAATACATGAACCATGGCCTAAAGCACTGAAGGTAACAGCCCTACAGGCATAAACTCTAACTTGGGGCTAAAAAGCTTCAAAAACTGAACCAAAAATACTCCAGAGCAGCCTCTCCATGATCAACCCAACATGTTGCAATTTGTAAAGTTTTGCATGAGTATCAACAAAGTTGATAAAACAGACATAATTTGTGTTAGCTTTATCAATTATAAACTTTGGGTTATTTACTATAGCTCTCTGAGTAGCATGAGTCTTACATTGGGAAAGCCTTCAGTGTGACCTCATCAGAAGCTCCTATTGCACTCTGCCAGCCAGGATTGTGTGTGTGGGGACGCAGGTCCAACCATTCGCGGGATTAGCCCCTTTTCTATTTCTCCAGCGTTGACGCGCGTCAAACCTCCATTCACTTTCTGGACTGAAACATCTCGGCCACCGTACTATACTCACTATTTATCTCGGTTATGTTTCTGTTTTAGTAGTTTTGCAGCGGTTATTGTGTATTTTAAATAGATATGCATAGAATAGAAATGCAGATATGTCCGATGCAGCACACGAGGACAGCATGTGGAAAAGTTCACAAAATAATTTACTGTCACACTCTGACCGATCCTGAATCTGTGTTGGGGACAATTAATAACGTTCTCACTGTGGAAATGTTCATATGGAATCTTTTACACAATGTCTCCAAACGCACAAGAAATAATTCTACATACAGCTGGAAGGTTCCAGACTGTAGAAATATGTTATTTAATGCTAGAAACATAAAAACAACAAACCAAGGATAATGCACTAAAGTCTTATAAATAGATGGTTTCGTTTGCTAAATATCAGCTGTACAGTGGAAATATAATTGAAAAAAATTTGCGCTGCTCCTTGTGGGTGTTATGTGCATCGCTCTGCGCCGGGGCCGGTGTGTGTGTGTGGGTTTTGGCTTTTATGCTTTTTTTAGTCATATTTCCTGACGTGCGATCTCTCTGTCCGCTGGAGTGTTCACCTGTGTGCGCGCGCGTGTGTCTTTGTGTGTACGCATCGCGGGCAGAAGTCCTCCGGCACAGAGAGACAGAAATGACGCTGTCATGTAAATAAGATAAATAACATGAGGCTGACTAGTTTGTTTAATAAAAGAACAACATACAGACCTGTTCTATAGGAAAGGAAACATGTGCGGGGCACCCCCTTGTACAATGGTAGGGGAAATGGCCGAGTTTATTAGACCTCCTAAACCCTGATATCCCGGAGTGGAGCCCAGGACGCAGAGTCGCAGTCTTACACG